>JAYRCH010000647.1:0-419039 GCA_037179445.1 Phengaris alcon alcon
CGCAGACAAGACATTCCTTGCTATAACTCTAGCGATATCGATCACAGAAAAAGAGAAAAGCAACAGGCGATGGTGTAAGGAATGCTATAAAATGAGATATCGATTCACGCATGAACATTTGCAAAGAACTCTTCAAGCAACTGAGCCCGACGATTATAAAAAATTTCTACGAATGGACAACGAATCTTTTGAAACATTGTTGGAGTTGATTCGACCCCAATATCGAAAAGCAAGATACTAATATGCGACAAGCTATTCCTGCCAGCCAAAGGCTCTCTATAACTCTAAGGTACTTGGTCACTGGTATGGACTTGGAAGATTTAAAGTTTATGTGTGCTGTCGCTCCTCGTACTTTGGATTTAATAATACAGGAGACGTGTGAGGCTGATAATTCAAAGTTAAAAGATAATATTCGGGTATGTATGATATTCATTTATGTTCATTTATCTTAACCAAAATAATCATAACAAAAACTAAATAATTCGTCTAAGGGTTACTAAAAATAATAGAAGTGTTGTAAGAACTTAGCCGCAGTCTGTGATTCTTCTTCTTCAATAGCTGGTATATGAACCATTACGGGCTGTTCACGAGATAGACTTGGCGCCAGCATAGGTTGAGATGGCACAATTTATGAGTGATTTGGCAGTACCATGCACCGGTGTCTTGGCTATGACTTGTGAGTGTGACTGATGTGGTGGCGGGGTGATTGGTATATCAAAGTTGAGTGGTGCCCACTTGGTGACGGTGACTGGTATGTCAAAGTTGAGTGGATGAACATTTGGTGATGGCACAGGTGATGGTGACTGATGTGGTGCGGGTGACTGATATGTCAAAGTTGAGTGGTGAACATTTGGTGATGGCACAGCTGATGGTTACTGATGTGGTGCGGGTGACTGGTATGTCGTAGTGAGTGGAATGCATTTGGTGATGGCACAGGTGATGGTGACTGATGTGGTGCGGATGACTGGTATGTTGTAGTTGAGTGGAATGCATTTGGTGATGGCACAGGTGATGGCGACTGATGTGGTGCGTGTGGCAACCCTTAAGTATTGCATCGTAGATTATAAGTATATACATAAGGTATTGTATTTCAGTTTGCCGTTAGCTTGTAAGTCAGTCGGGTCCCGGACACCAAAACTGTAACGCGTATTAAGTCGCCAATAAATAATAATCCATAAACGGTGTCTCATTCATATTGTGACCCCGACGTGATCGCGAGTGTGAGCAATAAATTCGTGTGTGAACAATTTGGACTACTTTTTCGGACTAACATTCAAAATTTCAATATCGAAGTGCACACTGTAAATTCGCGTGTGAACAATTTGGACAAATTTTTTGGGCTAGCTTTAAAAATGTCAATACCGACGCTGGCCGGTTTGATGCCTACAGCGTCTAGTGCGCCAGAACTTTCTAACACAGACCCAGTGCAAAATTCAGTGTACGTGTACTGACTCAGGAGCGGTTTTTCAAGATATGGCCGCTATCAGTATTAATTCAAGACTTCCCGAATTTTGGCCCCATATGCCAAGGTTATGGTTTACCCAGATCGAACATGCTTTGATACCACAAAAAGCGAGTAACGATATGAAGTTTCATATAGTGGTCTCTAAACTAACGCCGGATGCTTTGCAGCAAGTCAGCGATATCCTATATAATGACTCCCTGAAAAATAGATACGAGCTTGTGAAAGATAGACTACTGAAGGTGTACGAAGATTCGATTAATGCGCAGTTTAAGAAATTAGTTAGCGAGCTTGAGCTCGGGTCACAGAAACCTTCGCAATTATTAAGACGAATGAGAGACGCAGCCGAAATATGCAAATTTCCGAAGAAATACTCAGTAATTTGTGGTTTAGTAGACTACCTACCACGGTCAGAGCGAGTTTAGCGGTGACACAGGAAAAGAATTTGGACAAATTGACTGAAATCGCAGATAGCATTATGGAAAACATCAGTGTCAACGAAGTTGCTGCTATGAACGCTCCGAGTACATCTTCTACTTTTCCGATCTCGGAAATATTGGCACAAATGAACAGATTAGCAGTGGAAGTCGCCTCCCTACGAACAAATATGGAACAAAGAGGACGTAGAAACTTCCGTGGTCGCGGTAGAGGAAATTATTTTCGACGATACAATCGGTCAAAGTCGAGGTCATCAGCGAGGATTACCCCCGAGGATCCCAGGTGGTTATGTCGCTACCATTATAAGTTTAGAAACGCAGCGCGCTACTGTGAAAAACCCTGTAATTGGGGTGCACAGCAGCAGGAAAACTAAATGACGAGTACGTACCCGCGACCAACAACCGCCTATGTATCACAGACACCCAGAACAATCTTCGATTTTTGGTAGACACGGGAGCCAACATCTTAGTAATTCCTGCTTCAATTAAGGACAAAAAGTGCGGTGAGTCAATTAAATATCGTTTATTTGCAGCAAATGGCAGCGAAATCCGTACATATGGTGTAAAATCACTAGTTTTAAATTTAGGCTTAAAACGTGTTTTCTGATAGACTTTTGTAGTAGCAGATGTGTCTCAGCCTATTCTAGGCGCAGACTTTCTAGTTAACTATAAGTTACTTGTTGATTTAAGTACCAAAAAGATTATTGATCAAGTAACAAAGTTGAATGTTCTTGCCATTTCGGTTTGTTCGACTCACGATACAATCAACACAATAAATAATAACAATCCATTTTATAATATTTTGAAAGAATTTCCGGACGTTTTAAAACCTGTATCTTTTAAACAAGTACCAAATCATTTAGTATGTCACTTTATTGAGACGTCGGGACCGCCGGTGCATACAAAAGCCCGACGGTTGCCGCTCGATCGTTATAAAAAAATTAAGGAGGAATTTTCTCTAATGCAAGAATTAAGTATTTGTCGCCCTTCTAAAAGTCCCTGGGCCAGCCCGTTACACGTTGTTTTAAAGAAAAATGGTCAACTACGCCCGTGTGGCGATTACAGACAGTTAAATTCCGTAACCTTACCCGATAGATATCCCATTCCACGCTTGCATGATTTTACATATATTTTAGCAAATAAAAATGTATTTTCACGTCTAGATATAAACAGAGCCTACCACGCCATTCCGGTACGCGAACCAGATATTGAGAAAACTGCAATAATTACGCCCTTTGGCCTTTTTGAATTTCAGCGCATGCCTTTTGGTCTACGAAACGCTGCACAAACGTTTCAGCGTTTCATAGATCAAAGTGTTTTATCAGAGTTAAATACTTCAAAGTTTATAAATAAATTAGGATCAAATTACTTCTTTGCTTATCTCGATGACATTATAATCGCGAGCGAAAATTTAGAGATTCACAAAAAACAATTACATGCAATTCTAAAAAAATTCGACGAGTTTGGAATAACAATTAATATTTCGAAGTCCGTGTTCGGTCAGAAAGAAATAGAATTCTTAGGTCACGAAGTTTCACCTAAAGGAGTATGTCCATTGCAGGAAAAAGTCGAGGCTATTATGAATTACCCAAAACCGGAAAACCATAGCAGACCTACGTCGTTTTCTAGGAATGATAAATTTCTACAGGTCACATATTCCAAAAGCCGCGGAAATTCACTCAGAATTAAATAAATATTTACATAATGCGAACGGAATGATAAGACAAAAATTAACTGGACGGAAAAAGCAGAACGCGATTTCGAACAGTGTAAAAGTAGCTTAAGGAATGCAGTGACGTTATCGCACCCGCAACCCGATACGCCGATAGCGCTCATGACCGACGCTTCAGGCTCGTGTGTGGGGGCCGTATTGCAACAAAAATTAGGTCAACATTGGGAACCTTTAGGTTATTATTCTAAAAAAAATGTCAGACGTGCAACAAAATTATTCAACATATGACAGAGAATTGCTAGCTATTAATTATCGATTCAAAATTTCCGAAAAAATGATAGAGGGACGCCTATTAACTATCTTTACCGATCATAAACCCTTAACGTATGCATTTAATAAGAATAATAGTGATAAAGAGATTGCGCGTCGCACAAGGCACCTATCATACATTAGCGAGTTTAGTACAGAGATACGTCACATATCGGGCACAAACAACGTAGTAGCAGACGCTTTATCGCGAGTACAGACTATAGATTGCCCTACAACTATCAATTACGAGGAACTGGCCAAGGATCATAATAAAGATGGCGAATTGCAATTACTATTACAACAGACAAAAGAGGTTCGCAATTTAGGAAAATATATTTACCGAACTGCGAACAATCATTAACTGAGGAAGGATGGAATGATATAGCCAAGGGATTTCAAGAGCACGCCAACTTTCCCAAACTGCCTACGTGCGATTGATGGAAAACATGTCAGGATAATTAAGCCTCAAGAAAGTGGATCCTTGTATTATAACTATAAAACACTTTTTTCCGTAGTGCTTCAGCATTCGACTGTATACAAAGAATCTGAGTTATTAAAAGAATTCAAAATCATACACTTCACATCCCACACCAAAACCAATTTCGAGCATTTCTAAAAAACTCCGTAAACTAACTCTTTTGTCGGTGACGAAGCGTTTGGTCCCTTTCTGAACATATGTTAACCGATTCCTTGCCACCTTTATTTTTCGAGCCTATTCGCACCGGCCCCATATTAAATTGATTGACATGCGAGTCGCGTCATTTTCCCTCCTAAATGATGACGCACCTAGCGCGTAATGAATGGCCCCCGGTAATGTTTTTTACACTATTATAAGCAGTTTCAAGTATATAATACAAGGACCTGTTACCGGTGTGTTATGTTTTATTAATTAGCTTAGTGTGTTTTAAAGTGACTATCTACGTGTCTAATAGAAATGGAAGGTAAGTTACAGATTTTCATCATATTGTGTTGTAAACATTTGGACCGAAAATCAAAAATCTTCGTTTTTTATATCAAATCTACTGATTGGTGACATAAAGATACAAGGTGATTATTTTATACATTTCTGGCTTAGATTGGTAGGTTTGATTCCCGATTATTGATTAGAAAATCGATGTCACGGTTTCTAAGAACCAGGATCTTCGTATGTATTACAGTTTCAGACTCTTCCATACTGACCGTTCTAAATGGGGCCTCCCGGTATATTTTTTCCCAGAAATTAGAAAAACGAAAATATATTCCGGAAAAGGGAAACAAGAGACACAGTGCGAGGATGAGTTATTTGAGGAGAACTCTCAGTCCTGGGAACTTGGTAGTGGAACAAATTATGTAAAGGATACTCGGAAGAATACAACTAAGGATAGTGCAACGTGCACAGAAAAGCAGACGGTAGATCGACCTATGCGTAGAACAAAGTCCGATTTGCAAAATTGCTAGTTTTCAGTAGAGGCAATATAAGTTTTGCGAGTTGAAAAACTGAATAGCTTAAAAACAGTAAGACTTCTATTATTGAAAATTTCATATGTTATTATGACATCCTAGTCTAGTTAAGTGCTTTATATTTTATCATATTTATTATATTATTTAGGGAGATAACGAGTTCGATATTAACCTAGGACGTTTCATAGCGAAGGAGCGAGAGTTCGTAGTGATCATGTGACATTGTTTTACGGAGACTTCTGAATGAAACTCCGTTCTATATACATATGATTTGTTTTCTGTTGGAGTTTATCAACATTTTTAAGTCTTATGTGAATATCTATAATGTATTATTCTGCTAAAGCATTGGCAACAGTACGTATTAATGATTAACAAACATATATTTCTTCCTAAATCGTTTATTAATATAAAAATCTCAAATATGGTGTTGCTTTGAATAGCTATCATTTAATCACAGCCGCCACTAACTAACTTATAATACACATACACTAACTTATAATTAAATACTAATTAACAATGTCATAAAATCTACAAAACAATTAAAATCTTTAAGATATACCTACACATATAAATATTATGTTTAATTTAAACATTTAAAACGAGATAAAAAAATACAAATTTGTATAATTCTACAATCAAAAGGCACAAGACAAAATTTAAACTTAACAACAATAAAACTTACTTTTCTATAACATAGTTATAAAGTAAACTGCTTCGGTACTTTAATATTTCAAACTGAAAACAATAAAATAAAAAGAAACTTCCAAACAAAAAAATATCTTGTCACAGAAACTAGGTATGATCTTACACAACAACAGTACAAACTTCAATAAAAATACGCAACAAATATAAATTTCTAACTTTATAAAATTAACATATTTAAATAATTATAATAATATAATCAGACTTTATTATTACCAATCAGTCTTACACTGTATCATGGGCACATTAAAATATAAAAGAGAATAATAAATCAGTAGGAAGGACAATAATAAATATAAAATTGTAGTCTTACAAGGTCTATAAATTTCTTATTGTGATAACTCACTATCCGGTTTCTTCAGGAACGTCAGCTACAGTAATATGATGTGGTATAGAGGTAAAGTATTGATGATACTCTAAGGGAATAATTTCTGTGCGACACATATCCATTAGGTCTTTATATTTGGCTGCAGGAATAGGAATGGGTTCAGCATATGCATGTTTTAGTTCTTGTTCGGCTTGTCCGGAGTTTCTCGTGTTACTACGAATCAATAAGGTATTGTAATGAGGTTGTGTTAGATCATATTTAAAAAATAATTTATTAGGATCACTACGGCCGTCTGCATGAACTTCTCGAATATTGCTCCAGGCAATCTTCTTGGCCGTAGTGTCCTTCATCCAAACTTTATTATTTACCAGGGTTTTAAAATCGAATATATTATTTTGAGTTACGTTACGAACAACGTACGGTTCACCTTCATTTTTAGCCCATCTTACTAATGCACGCCATTCTTGAGGGGATAGATGATTTTGGTTTTTGAAGCTCTTTCAATTACAGAGTGAACACTATCACCCTCATTCTGTGTGTGTCCTTTCTGTAAAAATCGGTGAGTTATTCGTATATTGAACTTTTTTGCGGCATAAATGTACATAGAAAAAACGAAGCTATTCCGATTTTGGCCAGAACAATTATCAGACCAAAATCTGAAATCTTCTGCCCCTTGCTGAACATTTGTCTGAATGAAATCTAAAAGGCAACTGCTGACTTCATTTGCGCCACGTTTCGCAACAGACTCATCCCACATATAGCAGACTGCCCTGCGTTTCGCCAAGTTAAATACAGTGAAATTAAAAGAAGATAATTTCCTTTTGTAATACAATGTGCTGATATTACCTTGAGGACACAGCAATACTTTTTCAAAGTCAAATACACCAGCGACAATGGCTCCATTTGACTGATCAGCACATTGTTTGTCTTGGCCTTTTAGTTGCCTTGCGACCATCTTATTAGACTGATGTGTTTCAAACAATTCCTTTTCTTGGTCCGATGGCTCCTTTTTCGATCGAAAAACGTGACATTCGTCGCACTGATCCTTCTTGGGGACGTGGAAAGCTAAATTAAAGTTTGAGTTAACTATGTCACGATACTGACGTTCTTTTGTAGCCTTAGATATATATTTTTCAGAGTCAAACCATTCGTTATACATTTTGAACATTTTGGCAATGCTTAAATCTCCTTGTAGATAGAGCTTTTGACTACTCTTACGTATATAATGCGATTCCACAGGAACGAATGCACGAACATGGTCACAAACACTTTGTTTCATTGCATCATTTATAACAACTTTATGACCGCCGTGGCGACCCCGCCTGTCCCCCTCTATATCAGCACTGCCATCGTACTTCATCCATGCAGTCTTTATGATGCGGGTTGAAACTGCAAGCGTATTTATAAACATCGTTTGGCATACCTCAGTTTTTTCACTGCGCGATTTAGATACCTGATCTGCTATGAGCGGCAGATAATACTTAAAAGTATATTTTCTTTTATTAGGAAACTCTTGATTAAGGCATCTTTTTTTATTCATTTTATCTGAATATTTGATGATGAAATCCCACTGCTTCGCGCCATCTCCTAACTTCCAAAAGGCAGCAAAACAGTCCAACCGCTGTTGAAGAGTTATTTTATTACTGCAATTATAGCGACACTTACAAGATGGTCCCATCGTTTTATCATCAACGGTTTTCCCTCTTTTAGTTACATACTTCTTGCCTAAATTTTTTAAACATTTGCGTTTTAGTTCTACCCATTCATTAGGGCGTCTTGGGCGTTTTCTAGTTGTTTTAGGAGTGTTGGCGCAAGCGGGTGAGTGGGGAGCTGCCGGACAGTTTTGTGTGCTAAATGAAGACGAAGAAATAAAACTATCTAGACGATTGGGACTGAAAACGCTGTCACAGGTGGAATTACTGTTAGTAGGAGATGGCATCGGAGTTGGCACCGACAATTCTTGATCAACTGGAGTACACCTATGGTCGCAATTCACTAAGTCTTCAAGTTGTATTAAAGGTGAATTTTCAAAACTAGAAGGCGCTTCTAAAGAAAGTAATGATGGTTGAAAGCTATAAATTGTGTCATAAGTAGATGGATTAGGTGCGGCGTTAATTTCATTCCAAACATCGCCCAGTTGCTGACTTATTTCTTCTGCACCCGGAGGCAAAGGCGAATGTTGCGGTGTCGTACTGTCGTCAACAACTGAAATTTTAAAAATCGTATTACTACACTGCATCATAATACACTAAAAATAATATGTATGGTATCTGACATAATCTTGTAACTTAAAAACATTTAAATATTTTTATTTATATTAATAATATTTGTTCAAAACTATTTAAAAACTTATAATATTATGATAATGATTTGTCAAAGACATCATAAATTGTAAGGTAATTCAGCTTCAAACTATTTTTATTTATTTAATTAAAAATATATTTATATTTAATAATGTTTTTAAACGAACAACGTCCTAGCTTATGTCATCATTCAGGTGATAACGTCCCACCTGCATATCGAACTGACAAAACGTACCTGTGATTCCGTAAAAAAACGTCCTATAGTTACATGAAACCCTTAGAAGTTCTAAAGTATTCGTCTAACATCGTTCTAATATTACATATAACGTCAACTTTCTTACAACGTCAACTTTTAATAATAGCACGACAAATATTTAACTAATAAATAAACAATAAACAAATCATACTTTCGCACTGAAAACGTATTTTTCTAACTCTCCGTGAAAAAACATCTTATATGAATATAGATTTCCCTTAACAGTTTAAACTAGTTAAAAAGCAGAATAATAAAAAAAAATATTTTTAAAGCATAGTAATATTTAATTTGAATAATAATATAAGTAAAAATATCAACTTACCCAGTTCTACACCGTTCCTCGTGCAATTATCTTGTTTATTTGAAAATGAAGGACTACGTTCAGGCTGTTTTTTTTCTTTTATAAGCATATCGACCATTCTTCGAGAGCGTGACATCTTCAAAATACTTTTTGAAACCAGTAATTACTATAATGGCAAAACTTTCGTCCAACCGAAAAAATCACACACTTAACACAAAAACATCCTTCTTTCCGCTCGATAACGCCTGAAGTGAAGATCGCGCGAGGCGCCCGCGCCGCGCGCGCTCCCCTCTCCATGTCCTATGAACGCTAGGTGCATTTTAACACGGAGCTTACATCAGATAAGACGTTATACGATTCTGTATCTCCGAAAATAAACCAGACAAAAAAAACTGAAAATGTGAGGCTGTAGAGCTTTGATTCCTCATTTCATTTATCCAAAAAACTCATTTTTGCTCTATGATCACATCAGACTTTGTTCTACGCATCGACCTATGCGTAGAACAAAGTCTGATGTGATCATGATCATCAGATGTACAGTAGCGTGGGCCAAAAAAATTTTTTTTATATATTTGTAATCTAATAGTGTCAAAAAGGTGCCAGCTAGCATAAAAATTACGTATGTAAAATATTATCGATCTGTAATGTCATTAACTGTCTCCGGATTAAAATTGAAAAAGACAGAAAAATACATTTTTTATGTGATTTCAAAGGTCGAAAGTTATGTATTGCATTTGTGTTTTTTATATTATTATTACATTACTAGAAAGCAAATATGGCGTATTCATTTAAAATAAACCAATAGACGCGTTTGATTCATTAGGTTTAGGTGTGAGGTGAGGGGGCGGAAGGTGTCACTTGCACTTGTCGCGACGATTTCGCGCGCTAGTTTCGCGACGACTTGTCAGGTGGGAGGACGTTTTAAAAATGGAACGCACGCGAAATACGACGCGATGTCCTTTGTTTGGGGAAGTGTGTGATCTTAAAGACAATATGTTACCAACTTATACAGAAGTTATGAAGTGTTATGAGTGGACGAGGCGACAATTAAAATCAATTAAAGATACTCATAAAGAACCTACTTTTCAAGAAATCGCTATAATTGTGACGGATAAAATTGAAAGACTGTGGGCAAAGGCATCTCTTCCCATCGTTTCACATACAAGAGTGACACAAATGTTGCAGGCTTATCACACCAAGTGCAAGAAACTGCTGAAATCACACCCAAAAATACCTAAAAGGAACCTGGAAACGTTTCAGCGTAATGGCAAAAGTCTTTTTGATATTAGTGCCTGTAAATGTAAGGACTTAATGAATTGTACTTGTCCAAAAGAGCGAAAGGTACCGATAAAAGAATGCGACTTCTTATTCGATCAACGTACGTCTCGAAAAATGTTTATTGGTAATATCGATATCTCCCATACCAAACAAGCCACAAAAAGTCTAAAAAGGAAGCTTCGAAAACAAAAATGCTTATTAAAACACCAAGAAGCATGCTGTAGTACTTCAAACACCACCGTTCAGCTTGATATCTCCACCTCTACCGATTCCAGTGAGCCTGACTGTGACGACAAAACACTTCAATTAAAAGAAAATATTGTTCCGCCAACTACCAATACCCGTACGAATTATTCTATAATCGCCAAAACTTGTGACAGGTATGGAGTATCAGACAGGGCAGGGGCAGCTATATCCTCAGCAGTTTTGCAAGCCACCAGCTCCTCTGTGCCAGTGATAGACAAAAACAAGTTACGTAGAGAAAAAACAAAAACTTGACAAAAAATTGTTGCCAGTGACAGAGTTTCGCAAGTGCCCGCTTTATATTTTGATGGTCGTAAAGACAAAACTCTTGTTATGACAAAAAAGGGGGGGAAAACCTAGAGACAACTTATTATGGAGGAGCACATATCATTAATTAAAGAACCTGACTCTAAGTTTTTGGGATATATCACTCCAAGTTCCGGCTCTGCAAAAATAATTGCAAAAGCAATTACTCATTATTTTTTAAGAGAAAATATATCAACAGACTATTTGGTGGCTATTGGATGCGACGGTACGAACGTTAATGTCGGTAAATATGGAGGAATCATACGAATATTGGAAAAACAATTAAATAAACCATTGCAGTGGATTATTTGCCTACTACATATGAATGAATTACCGTTTCGGCATTTGTTTGCATACATTGACGGCGGTACGTCAGGACCTGAGACGTTCAAAGGGCCAATTGGAAAACAACTAGAAAACTGTCATAATAAGCCTGTGGTTCAGTTTCAACCGATCCCCTCAGAGTTACCAGATTTAACAGCACAAGATCTAAGTACCGACCAATCGTACCTCTACAGCATAACCTCTGCTGTTATTACAGGACATTTCTCAGATGATTTAGCCAATAAATCGCCAGGCAAGATGTCTCATGCCAGGTGGCTGACTCGAGCCAATCGTATTCTTCGTTTATACGTTTCTACAAAAGCTCCGTCTGAAAAACTCCAAATTTTAGCGACCTACATAGTTAAAGTTTATGCTCCGACTTGGTTTGCTATCAAAACTCATCCTACTTGTAAAGATGGAGCACGACACCTGTGGAAGCTAGTGTATGCTTCTAGATACTTACCGACGGATCTCAAAGCCCAGATCGATCCAGTCATTCAAAGGAATGGTTATTTCGCTCATCCCGAGAATTTGTTACTGGCACTGCTAACTGACCCCCAAAACCACATTCGTGAGTTAGCAGCGCGTCGTATTTTGAAGGCTCGGGCCAATATACAAAGCAATGTCCGTTTATTTCAAGTTCCCGAACTGAACTTTAATGCAAGTTCTTACATCGACCTCATCAACTGGCAGCAGAACATAACGGAACCTCCAATTCTCAAGACTGTAAGTAACGAGGATTTGCAACTGTTTGTCGCACAAAAAGGAGAAGGAGAACTTCCTCTGCTACGCCTACCAAGTCACACACAAGCAGTCGAAAGAGCCGTCAAGACTGTCACTGAAGCAGCACGTTTTTTGTGTGGTAAAACTTCAAGAGAAGGCTTTATTAAGGCTCAGATTGAGTCTCGCAAAGACATGCCTAAATTCGAAAGCAAAAAGGATTTTTTGGTTAAATAAGCAAAACTTTTTTTTAAGTTGATAGCAATTTGTATTTTTTTTTCTTTAATATTATATTATAATACGTTTGTATATTTGTGTTTTAATTTAAAATACACCAAATATAAATTTGCTAGGTACCTCCAGTGTTAGTCTCAAGAAAAGCTTTTTTTTAATTTTATGATTTTTCAAAGTCAATCCGGAGGCTGAAGATGATATCCAATAATAATTATTTTTTGGGAATATAATATTCTGATGTTATAGCACCTTTTTATAACTATTACAAAATCTATATAAAACATTTTTTTTTCTCCATACATTAGTGACCCACCCTAATGTACAGGCTACGACAGTCGTGTCGGCTGCAAATATTTTGGGCAATTTGTGTCCAATGAATTACTTCGATTTAACATTACTCAAAGATATGTTATTATGCAAAATATTATAGAAATACTTAAAAATTAAATTACTAATACATTATGGGTATGTATGTAAAGTACAATCAGGGGTAAATGAAAGAATAACATTTTAAAGATTTATTATAAAATCATATTACAATATTATACCCATGTATGTCTATTGTTGATTTTTGTAATTGGAGACTGCTTATTTGACTGATTGTTATAATTAGGTATTTAAGGATTTCGTTAATACTAAATAATACATAATTTGTTCGCGCCAGCCCTAGCGCGACGTTTAGAATAAACACAAAGGACATCACTACGTGAAGTATGGCCGACCGACTCAGGGGCGTTGTCAGAGAGTGACGAACACTTGCATTGAGATCTCCTTCCGCGCCGGATGCATTTTCAGCTCATCCCGAAACCTAGTGAACGCGAACGCGTGTGCGCATATTTATTTGTGCTCGTTAATATAATACCAAATTCGCCGGCGAACCGCGATAAATCTATCGATAATCCGCTCAACAGCTGTGTAGTGTAGTGAGAAGAAACCTCCGCCCAGATACAGAACCACCAGCTCAACAATAAGGTCAGTCCCAGATTTCTCCAGCCCTCACATTAACCTATATACCTACTTCCCTCAGCTCAAAGTCGCATGTGTAAGGTCCTAGCTTATACATAATTACTTACTTTAATTATTAAGCTGTTGTTTTACATGTTGGAACTGACTAATCATTGTGATCATTAATTGTACCTGATTAATAATAAATGATTAAAATACGAGCAATTTTGGTACTTCCATGGTGCAGTGGAGCGTTATATTCTTAAAATCAATTCATAATGATCAGTATTTGTGAAATACTCTAAAGCATTCCAGGCATAATCCAGGAAAACCTGGACAGTCCGGATAGCCAAACAATACTTCGACTCTTTTTTTAAGGACATTGTAGCAGAGCCTGCATCATTTTCTCATCGTTTTGCCATTTCTTTTGGGTAAATGTGCTGGCAAATGAATCCTACCCGAAACCGACGGTGGAATGGTCTCTGATTTATTAGGTAATAAGTATTCAATCACTCGTAATCTAAAATCATACAAACTTGTCATCCTTTTTCTATTTAAATTATAAAGAAAAAAAGAATTTAATAACTGAACCTGAATGATGTGGATGATTACTTTTTATACCACCTTAACGTTTTATGTTCAGCACAATAATAATTTAACATTTGGTCATGCTTGTCGACTGATCTCATAAATTTATTGTACATAACTTGAACTTTAGGTTTGAAGGAATCATTTTCGTATTTATTTTTTGTATGTATGTATTCACTGTTGTGTTCGGAACTGACGAAAAAGACCACCCTCTTATCTAGCCATTTTGTGACAGTTACATTTTTATTGTTATGCATAATACATGCTTCATTTTTTTGAAGTTTCGTATTAATTAATTCTTTGGGATTCCCTTTTTTATTTTGCCTTAAAGTGCCGGTTAAATATGTGTTATTATTTAATAATTCGTTGGCCATATCAACGCTTGTATAGTATTTACATATATAGAATGACCAGCATTTAAGTAGTTTTGTGTTAGTAAACGTAATATTTTTTTTACGTGATCACGACCACCCACTACAACATCTTGAGCCCCAGCATACAAATGTATTTTCATGCAGATACCTTTATTTTCGGCTAATATATAATTTTATGCCATATTTGTGAACTTTATTTTTTATATATTGACGAAATCGTAATCGACCTGTCCATAATATTAAAGATTCATCCACTGTCAACTCTTTACTTGGATAATATATATTTTCCATTGTTTTATTAAATATGTCCATTAATGAGCATACCTTTTTAATGCTTTCATTGCCTGGAATATTTTGAACATTCAACATTCAACATTCTTAAAATCATGAAGAATCGATTTCTTAACATGCAGTTTTTTAATTTAAAATTAAATAAATAATGTTTTTTCCAGTAATCAGTCAGTCTGTTTAATTTTATTATTCCCATTAGGAAAATAATGCCAATAAATGTCAGGAATTCTGACAAAGATACTGGTTTCCACCTTTTGAATCTTGATTGCCCTGTATTGATGGATTTAAGGTTTTCACCATTTGCATTTGTACGTGTTATTATGAGTTCGTAAAAATTATTATTAAAAAAATCTATTGGTTCGGTTCCAGACATATTTTCTTTAAGGCCAGAGTTGCCAGTAAACTGGATCATATTTTCAAGTGCTGGATTACCCATGGTCCAGGTTTCTTCTTGAGTTACTTTCGCGTCTCGTTGTACTGGTTCCTCATTTTCGGTAGTAACTACCTCCTCCTCAGCCTAATCTATCCAATCATCTTCTAAAGTTTCTCCCATCAGTATGCCATATAAGTCCCGGTCCGTAAATAAACTCTCCTCATATGGAAGCATAATCACTCTTGGAGACTCCATTCTCCCCAAAATGTCTTCTATTTCATGTTCTTCTGCTCTAGAAGTCGACGGTTGATCCATCGTTCTGAAAAAATCAAATGCGAGGTGTAAGTTACATAGTTTCAACTTTAGGTTTTTTTATTTTTTATCTTAGGACTTAGCTTTATTTTTTATTTACTTGCGCCATTACAAACGTACAAAGTGAGTCATAAATCATTACGTTAAAGTAATGTAACAGTGCCGCGCAACTCGTTATCGTTAAGGGATGCCGCTCGGACGCAGGTAAATACAACATGTGTAAGTTGTAACTCTGAACTTCTCTGAAATGCGGCCAAAAATGCTTTTCAATATTTTATATTATTTCCATAAACTTTTCCTCATTACACTGGTTATATCGTCAAATCCCTTTTTAATTGTTAAAAAGTAAGTTCACACACTACTAGAAAAGTCAGAGAGAGTTCGATATCCCTATAAGTGTGAGCAAGAGGTATGATAAAAATGATTTATGACTCAGTTTGCACTTTTGTAATGGCTCAAGTGCAATCTTAATTATGGCCTATAGAAACATAAAACCCGACTGCTTATAGTCTGAAAATCATTACCGGGAGGGTAATTAAAGTAAAAATTTTGGTTTCGCCGTAATGCGATAAAATAATGATACGCTGTGACTTATTGCGTTTATAAATTGTATAGCTTAGTAAATGTATTGAAACAAGCGATCCAACGTCATAATTTGTCAACATTCTCATACCCATAGTAAGTTTTAATCACTTTCTAGTAGCGGCGTGGCATACAGGTAAGCCAAATCTTACCGGCTTTCCTTTCAAAAAGGGAATTTTATTAACAATACTGTTTTATAAAGAAACCGATATACGGTACCACCCCCTGTATTGCTGTCTAGTTATTCAAAAAAATTCAAATTCTTAACAACAACTTACCATAAATAAACGGCACGTAGATTGATTCTCATTCGAATTCCAGTAACACAAGCCAAGCGGTCTACACAAACGTAAAATCGGAGTCCAGTATCACAAGTCACAATGTTATTTATCACTAATGCAAAATCACGGAAGTCCACGCAAGCGAATGTCGTCGGTAGGGTCAAAAGTAGGAAGAGAGCGCGTCTGATGTCTAAAGATAGTACAAGAGAAGTGTTCTTAAAAAAGGATAAATCACCATGCGCAAGAGCACCAATATTTTTTGTCTCGTCTTTTTACGCTAAAATAAACCTTATACAGAAGAAAATAAGGAGACAAAAGACTTCCTATTCATCGGACCGGCCATTAACAATGGACGATCCTTTTTGCTTGCGATAATTATTAATGATTTGCAAAATATAAAGCTTATATACATAATATGGTGAACTTTCTTAGTCCGCGGAGTCATTTGTTTGTATTATATTAAGAAGAAGATGAGAGTGTGATGACCATTTTATTTAAAAAAATCGACGATATTTAATAGACCTTTTTTGGGCAGGAAAAAATTCTAGAACCCCGTTTATTAGTTCTTGACCTTGATGAGCTAAATATTATTGCATGTAGTAAATATTTTAGTAAATTGGTTACATTATTATTGTCACAAATTATTTATGCATTTTGAATTAATATAAATATGCACTATAAAGGAGCTCGGTAGATGGTATTTTATTATACATTTTTTTATATTTTAGTGTGTGAATAATTATGGATGAATAAACAATTATACCATATGGTTGAAGATACCTGACAATTTAACTTTCTAAAATAATCACGTGGCCACTGATGTTATTGTCTCTGATGTGTTATTTTTTATATAAAAAATTTTTTTTTGTTTAAATCGAATCAAAAGCATAATTACAACAATTTTCATATGACGCGCTAGGTGCGTCACAGGCCAGGCATCGGTTAAGACCCTTTTCCGGTAAACATTTAAATAAGGAAAAAAAATTTTAACTATAGGATATCTCGGGCTAGACGTCACATTGAGTGCGCCTTTGGGATACTAGTTAATAAGTGGAGAATATTGCATCGTCCATTAAATGTATCTGTAGAGTTCACTGAATCTATTGTAAAAGCTTGCTGTATTTTACATAACTTTGTTCGTAAAAGAGATGGTTACAAGTTTCATCACACACTGACTGTACCCGGGCTTGAGGATATTGATGACATCGAAATGCCAGTTCGCCGATCAATAACCACGAGAGATGTATTGAAAGACTACCTTATAAGCGAGGAGGGAGCTGTACCTTGTACCAAAAGCTGTACCAAAACGATAAAATATAAATTTTTAAGTGATCAACAATACAAATTTATAAACAAAACATTTACCTGCACTATTTTTTTCCTGTACACTTTTTTCGGCGAAGTTTGGAACATAAACACACCGGCACATTTAGCGGAACACAAAAAAAAGGTCCATAATTAAAAAAATATGGTTTTATTTTAAAATCTACTTACTACACTTCTTTTGTTATTTAAAGTTTTATTTGTTTTACTTAAAATGAGATCACATTAAGAACATTTTAGAAGATTTTGCGAGTAAAGGCTATTTGTGAAAAATGGTACATTTTTGAACTTTTCATGTAACCGGGAAAAGTGAAAATTAATATTAAAATAACAATTAATCAAATTAGAAAAATAGTGATTGATATCGCGTATTTCCTGCACGTGCTCTTATTAAAGTTTCTACCCATCTAGGCGTCCTGAGAATGATGTTATCCATGGTCTCCTGGGGATAGTCTCCGCCATTCCTCAACTACGGCGATTCGCAGTTCACCCACGTTGGCAGGAGCTGGAATTCTGGACTTAACTTTTCTTTTCAGCAAGTCCCAAACGTGCTCTATTGGGTTCATATCCGGTGATCTCACCGGTCACTCCATAACAGTGATATTCATATCATTAAGATAAGCTTGAGTTACCCGAGCGGTATGCGGCCGAGCATTATCCTGTATAAAAACAAAATCGTCACCGATATATGGGGCAAACGGTACGACATTTTCTTCTAAAACTTCTTTGATATAGCGGTCTGCAGTCAGACTCCCTCTGTCAATCACTAACAAGTCTGTGCGAGCTCTCAAACAAATGCCCGCCCAAACCATTATTGATCCACTACCGTATGCAACTGTAGTTTCAAATATTATCTGAATGTATCGTTCTCCTTTGCGTCTGTATATTCTTTGCCTGCCGTCAATTTGATTTAAGAGAATTCTGCACTCATCACTAAACAATACCTTACTCCATTGGTCCGCGTTCCAAAGTCGATGTTCCTGAGCAAAAGTTAACCTGTTTCTACGATGATTTACCTCGAGTCTTGGAGCCTTGGCGGGCACAAATGATCCCAAACCAGGTTCTTAGAACCTTCTTCGTACCGTACGCTCACTTACGGTTACACCCCGCACTGCTTCTAACTCATGTCGGGCTTGGACGGCCGTCAAACGGGGGTTGCTACGTACACGAAGCCGAATGAAACGATCATCCCTACTCGAAGTGCGTCTTTTTCTGCCTTGTCCTGCACTTCTCACATAAGTACCGGTCTCCCTGAACCGTTGGATACTGCGATGGATCGTTGAAACTGGTCGACGAAAATCTCTGGATATCACTCTGTAGGTTTGACCATTTCTTCGCATTTCGAGTGCCCTGGCAATCTCCGTTGGGGCTAAGTCAGGCATAGTTCAGTCCTCAAATCCAAAAAGATACGCGATTAAAAAAAAACTAACAAAAAACAGTATTTCAATGAAACTTTAAATCAAACTCAGAAGGAAGAAATACTCGAAGTTCGCTCCAGATAAGGTGTATTTGACTAAAATTAAAACAATTGGATAAAATGTGATGTTCAGTTGTTTTCTTAATTTGAAAATATTTCTTTTTAAATTAAATGACGTATAAACCAGCCAGCAACCTTATATGATACTGATTAGATAGTAAGTTACAGTGGGGACCACATATTGCTAAATTGGCAGATAAGCTGAGTTCTGCAGCATACGCTGTTAAAAAAATTAGAGAAATTACCGACATAGAGACCGCGCGATTAGTTTACTTTAGCTATTTTCATAGCATAATGTCGTACGGCATCCTCTTGTGGGGAAACGCTGCGGACATTAATACAATATTTGTACTGCAGAAACGTGCTATACGTTCTATTTATAAGATGTCGACTTTTGAATCTCTAAGGGAAAAGTTTAAAGAAATAAAAGTTCTGACCGTCGCATCTCAATACATTTTGGAAAATGTGTTATATGTAAGAAAGAATCTAAACAACTTCAAAAAGAAATGTGATAATCATTGTGTAAACACTAGAAATAAGAACAAGTTAGATATGCCAGTGTTCAGACTAAGCAAAGTTAGTAAATCCTTTAAAGGCCAATGTATACGCTTATACAATATAATCCCAGAAAAGGTTCAAAACTTTCCCATTAATAAGTTTAAAAAAGTAGTTAAAGAGCGTTTGTGTGCCAAAGCGTATTATAAAATTAATGACTTTATTCAAGACGGCACACCTTGGGAATAAGGTGGCTCCTTATCTTATCTTATTATTTGTTACATAGACATAAGTAAACATTGTAATAATTTTGATTTTAAAAGAATAATTTTCCATCTTTTTGGTAAAAGATGGCCCCAGACGAGTTTCTTGCCGGCTCTACTCGCTGGGTTAGTTCTCGAACCGGTGGTAGGCATCACGCAGTATCGACGTTCAAAAAGAGTATTTAAAAATACCAATTTTTAATAAAAAATTTTTGATTTTTGATTTTTGATTTGATTTGATATCAAACCTTTATTTTATATTCCGCTAAATATGCCGGTGTGTGTATTTTAGGCATAATCCCCCCAAGCCTGATTTTTCTTCCCTCGGTCACTATACTCATTCGAACGTAAGTTCCAAACAGCAGGACGCGCTTCGACGTCCGAAATCATCGAACGTATCCATTTTGAGATTCTCAATAACAAAGACGTGCACCTTCCTAGCGCTCACAGCGAGACTGACGATGCGCTGTCGCGCGACTGTCGTCGTGTGTGCGCGTGCACAGCGCTACCAGACGCAGTGACTAGTAGCGAGCGCGCGCGACTCCGCGACTCTGATACGGCCTTTACACTCGCGCTTCGTCCCTCGCCTCGTGGCTCGCCTCGTCCCTCGTGCGAGGCTCGTGTTGATCGATGGTTAATAAGTTGCCTGTTTACACTCGCGTGCCGAGTTCAGTCGTCTTTGAGCTAGCAACAATGGAGGACGTCGAAGTTTTAGCAGCAACAAGTTTGTGCGTACTGGGCTTATACTGCTACGTCACTAATTTAAATAAAAGGAAAGTAGTAAAGAAACGGCGGCGGCGCCCAAGAAGATGGTGGATGATATCGATTCATCGCAATAGAACCCTGTAAGTGTGTTAATGCCTACGGAGCTTCTGCTTCTCCCTGAATTGCATTATGCAATATGTAGTATAGTTATTTTTAATGCTTCTCTTTTAAATTTCAGGCAAAGTATGGAACAAATGTTTCAAGAAATGCTGAATGAAGATTCTGGCGAGTTTCAGAATTTTTGCCGAATGTCGCCAAATGATTTTGATTTTCTGCTAAGCAAAGTAGAACCTTTGATTAAAAAGCAAAAGACTAGACTCGAACACCCATCCCAGCAAAAGTGCGCTTAGCTATAACGTTACGATTCTTAGCTACTGGCGACAGCTACAGGAGCCTTCACTACTTATTCATGGTTTCCAGTGCAGCCAATCATTGTACAAGATGTCTGTAATGCTATCAACACAGTGCTAAAGGATCAGATAAAGGTTAGAAATTAAAGTAGTAATTATGTATGTAGCCTAAATTATGTATGTTTTTTTGGTAACATCACTGAATAATCATCAACTTACGTATTTTTAAGCTTATACGTATGTATTAATTTATTTTGCACTATCAACTTACACTGTAGTATCACCAACGTATACAGTAATCATCAACTTACGTATTTTTTAGCTTAAACGTAGGTATTTATTTACTATCATCAACTTACATTGTAGGTATCACCAACGTATATAGTATAGTTGAGGAGGTTAGGAACAAAAGGTGACATTTACGCATTCAGCTCAAAAGTTTTTTTCTTTTTATCGGGCTCCAAACCCTGATTTTAATCAATTTACGAACATCTTTGGTTCAAATGATGACTCAATGTAAGAGAAAATAGCATAATATAAGCAGCATTCTGTTTAAAAAGTAACATTTACATTAGTTTAAAATAGTAGTTGAGAGCTTTGTTTTATTCCACGAAAATTAAAACATAATTTTTGTGTATTTGTAGTCTATTATTTCAGCTATCTAATGAGATCTTTTTTATGTAAATAGGACATTTACATAAGATGTACTGGTCAAATTAGTACGAGGGCCCGGGCCTTTGATACTGAAAAATTAAAATGGCTGCCATTTTACAACAGAGGGAGATAGAAAAAATTTGACAGCAAATTTGTCGATAAAATATGCCCTATATTACGACCTTAAAGGATCGGACCACTGGTATTTATCAATATATTTAAGCAATAATTAATGCATCATTTAGTTCAATTAAACTGTTACTGGCTTTAAAGAAGAAAATTAACATATATTACATATTGTGTACAGCCATTTTGCATTTTTCTCATTTCCTGAAAAAACGAAGAAGTGTAAATGTCACCTTTTGTTCCTAACCTCCTCAGTTGAAAGTTTAGTATTCTTATTTTATAATTTAGTACTTACATAGATAAAGTTAGTAAAATTAATTGTATTTTTCATTTAAAGCATTTATGAGCGCTGTATCTATGATGCTTTGAGAAGCATAGGGCTGTATAATTTCGTCAGAAAGGATAGTGATATTTTGTGATGGTAAATCGGTATCAATAGTGGCAGTTGCTGAATGTGTATTCGCAACAGACAATGACAAACAATTACGAGAAGTAGGACGGTCCGGGATAGATATTTGTACGGGGGAATGTTGTGGTGGCGAGACATAGCAGAACTTACGAGAAGTAGGATGGTCTGGTATTATATAACTCTGAGAGTTAGAGGAAGATGGTAAAGAATGTATCGGCGATGGTGTAGATCTGGAGTATTGGTTAGATTGCTGCAATTGTTGAGGTGGATTTGCCAAAAGTAGCCCATCAATGCGATGCATAATCTGACGCCGTTCTTGTTTTGAATATTCTCGTAATCTTGTAGCCAATAACTGCGCGTACATGTCGCACTCATCAGTTTCCTTCCTGTTTAATAATATGCTGTTTAAATTAGATACCGTTTCTTTTATATTCTTCTGAATCTCTGTGTCGCAATCTTCACGAGGACGCTTTTTTTTGACAGGTGATTTAAATATTTTTTTATTGTTCGCTGGTTTGTCTTTCTCGCTATTCTGTACATTGCTCTGGGCATTATTATTGTTACTAATAAGCTCGTTATTTTGTTCGTTACCATGGCGATTGACATTATCTGGATCTGATGTTATCTGAAATAGATTACATACATTCTTAATCATAATTGTTCTAAAATACAGAGTCCTTATCCTCAACAGTATCAACAGCCGTGGATATCATTACGAACAACTGTTTCATATGAAAATCACGAAAAATAATTCGATCTCTCCATACGAACAGACCGAATCACGAACCACCTGAACATAGGTGATTGACAAATTAGGACTACAGACACTATTAATTTACCACCTGATTGTCCACTTCCTGGTGGACAATGTAATGTACCATATGTTTTTCTCGGAGATGGGCATTTGCGTTAAGCAAACACGTTATGAAACCTTTCCCAGGAAGCCATCCCCTTGGTTCATTACAACGCAATTTTAACAAGAGATTATCTAGTACACGTGTTATCGTTGAAAATGTTTTTGGAGTTCTAACAACAGTTTTTAGAATCTTTAAACACCCAATGGAAATTAATAAGGATAAAGCTATATTGATAACAAAGACTTGTATTCTATTACATAATTTTCTCAGAAATAGTAGAACTTCAAGAAACATTTACACACCTCCTGGTACCTTTGATACTGTTGTCAACGATGAAATAATTCAAGAAGGTTCTTGGAGGCGACAGGTTTCCACTAACCCGGCTATAATACCTATTCCAACTGTAGCTAGACGTGCAGCACAGAGTGCCATAGACGTAAGAAATGAGTTCGCAAATTTTTTTCAAAGGCAAAATGTTTAAGATAATAAAATATAGTTACCCATTTTATCGAATAGTAATGAGGTTATAAATCAGTTGCCAAGAGCAACTTTAAAACATATACATAATATATAGAAGATAAAACAAAGTTCATATTGAATTTCAAATTGACTAAAATATTTCATTTAATAATAAAAAGGTCAAATGTAACAGCCCTAGTGAAATTGTTTCTTTCCACACATATTTTGTCGTCTACATACATCTCTTACTCGTATCTATTTATTTAATACAGCGTCCCATTTCAGCCTAGCACTGATCCCTATTCACCCAATTCTCATCCCCATTTACTACAATTCAAGATAAAAATGTATGATTTGTAAAAATGTGGGTTTCCTAGCTATAATAAGTAAAAAACAAGTATTTTATTATTGCCATTATATATTTTGTGAATAGATAATATAATATAATATAGATACACTAAAATCCACTTAAACAACAAAGAATATCAAATCTACTTTTTAATGTGTAAAGTTTTGAGTGACTAAAGAAGACAGGGCATTTTTGTATGGAACCCGTACCCAAGCTGTAGCACATCCAGACATATATCAAATGAAAGGGCTTGAAAAGTTGAACATTTTATTGTATGACGAAAAATCTCGAAACCATGGGAGAAAAAAGTTAATGATGGTAGAAGGTAAGAAAAAATCACATAAAAACCATCCTGTATTCCTTCGTTTAGAGCCCTAATTTGAATTTAGGAATTTATGTAATCTGATAATTGACTCATTACGTCCAGGTCGGCGAGACTGGCCTCCGAATTATTTGTGTCTTGTTGATTGGAATTTTGCGCAACAGCCGAAGTAGAAGCATTCGATGGAGTAGAGTGTGCTGTGCGATACCCACGAGAACCGCCATACATATTTGTGTCGTAGTAATCAAATTCTCTTTGTCTGCACTATAGAGTATGTTAGAAATCATATGTTGTACATGGTTTTTTGTATTTTCGGTATATTTTCTCAATTTATTAGCAACGAACATCCCAAAGGTCCCAAACTCGTCATTCATGGTATTAAGTGAATTAGCTGATTTTTGCAAGGTATCAAAAGCTGATCGCATCATCATATCATCATCTCTCTCCCGTTTACGTTTGTTACGTTCACGTTGAACTTTATTAGAATTAAATGATTCACGTTGAGATGATTGTACTCCAGAACTCATCTCATTCTCATTGGTAGAATCTTGGGAAGGTTCTGCATTAATCTGAAATAAAAATATGTTTTTTACAGTTACCACAAACACCTGATCAGTGGTTGCAAGTCGTAAAAGAATACGAAAGATCTTGGCAATTTCCTCATTGTCTGGGAGCATTGGATGGAAAGCACATAATCATTCAAGCACCCTTAATTAGTGGAAGCGAGTACTTTAATTATAAAGGATTCTTCAGCGTGGTACTTTTAATAGTTGTAGATGCGAACTATAAAATAATATATGCAAACATTGGCTGCCAAGGACGGATATCCGACGGAGGAGTTTTTAACAATTGTATGTTAAATAAAAAAATAAATGATAAATCGCTAAACCTTCCGGATTATCACCTCTACCTGGAAGACAATTGCCAATTCCATATTTTTTTTGTCGGCGATGAAGCATTTCCTTTCAATGAAAATGTCATGAAAGTTTATTCAGGATTTCATGCTATTGGCTCTATAAAAAGAATATATAATTATAGACTTTGTAGAGCACGACGACTAGTTGAAAATGTGTTTGGCATATTGTCTTCTGTGTTTCGTGTCTTACGTAAACCTATGTTGTTAAGCCCGGAAAAAAGTTACTTTGATTGTCAATTGTCTATGTCATTTACATAATTTTATGAGGAATTCTAAATCAAGCACAACTTATGCTTCACAAATTGGAACTGGAACTGAAGAAACTACACTTAGGCCGCTTGAATCTCCACGAATCTACTCAAACGATACTACCAGTCGAATAAGAGATGAAGTTGCTGAATATTGTTCACAAGAAGGCGAAATACAATGGCAATATAGATATGCTTAGAATAAGCCCAGAGCTAAGCCTGCTTTTGAATAAATAAAAAATACTTACGCTATCTGATCCGTCACGAGGTTTATTTTTGTCCAATAAGAACTTCAAACTCTTAGGTTGGTTTTAGTGTCACTCGTACCGTCAGTACGGATCGCTCCGCACAGACTGATCGTCCGCGTGTGTCGTTTAAGTATCGCTCTGTTCGCCGCGGTGTACAGACGGGCGCAATGCTTCCAATGTGGCGGGCTATTTTAATTATTGCCCTATATTACGCTAGAAAAAGTAAAATAAAACGAAGGACGAGACTACATGTTCACCCTTTAATACAGCAGAGAGCCGTCGCTGGGGAATTCGTGACATTATACGGCAGTTTGAGGGCTGACGAAACAAAGTTCTTTAACTACTTTCATATGTCGACCAGAAGTTTTGACGAACTATTGTCAAAAACAAGAAATAAACTGGTTTGTTGCAGCTTACGACGTCTGCCTATACCACCGATTGAACGCCTGATGGTTACTTTGAGGTAAGAATAAAAAAACTGTAAATAGGTAATATAATATTGTATTCAGTAGGTATGAAATCAAAGATGAAAAAGTAAAAACTAATATGTAAGGTAATATTTACCTCTGTTTTCTTAAATAGATAATTTCTTAATTAACAAACATGTTTTAATCAACAGACAATATTTCTTAACGAACATTTAATTATTATGATTATTATCTGATGATTGATACCCTGTTGTTTAATAACCTGTTGGAGATTCATATATATAGTTAAATCCTGACGATGTGCCAGCAGCATAAGGATCATATCGCGGTGAAAATCTTGAGGTAGATGCAGAGCTGCTAGGGCTATTACGCATATTTTTAATTGACGTTGCCTTCCGTAGCACTCTTGACCGAAATTCCAACTTTTGTTCAATATCAAAACTGCAAAATTGGGCCCAAGGAGGAAAAAAAGGCCAGGTCATCTGTGGCAAGATCAGGTGTCTGGTTGGACAGCAAAGTTAATAACTCTTGTTCAAACGGTGAACTTTCTTTATTTGTTTGTTGCCGTTTATATTTTCTTTTTTGGGTCCATGGATTTTGTGATCCAGAATTACTAGCACGCTGTGTATTTCTGAAGTTACTGTGTTTTCTGGCGATGCAATATTCTCTGATAAAGTTGCTGGAGACGTTACGTTTTCTGGAGATGAAATATTTTCTGTTAAATTTGCATTTTCTGGAGACGTTACATTAACTAGGGGTGGTGATGTCATTGACTCGTCAAAATAATTTTCAGTTGAAGGATTTAGGAACATTAGTTCATCATAATAAATATATTTTTTATACTTCGTAGCAGAACTTCCAGAAGGTTGATATTTCATAGCAGCCTTTGTTATGAAGAATGCGTCTCTGGCTGTTCTCCATCGTTGCTGAAGTATTTTAACTGTAATGAAACAAACGAATGTTTTTTTTTCAGATTCCTGGCTACGGGTCGAACATATACAGACTTGCACTATTCATTCAGGATGGGAATTGCAACAATAAGTCAAATCGTGAACGAAGTGTGTATGGTAATATGGGAAACACTACACGATGAATGCATACCAACAAGAACCCCTGATATGTGGCAAGAAATAAGTGATGGATTTCTTCAAAATGCCAATTTTCCAAATTGTATAGGAGCTCTGGACGGCAAACATATACGATTAGCAAATCCAGCTGGTGGTGGTTCAATGTTCTATAACTATAAACATTTTTATTCCATAGTCCTCTTAGCTATGTGCGATGCAAACTAATGCTTTACGTACATAAACGTGGTATCATATGGCAAAAACTCTGACTCGTCTATATTTCGAGATAGCGCACTCTTCAGGAAACTAGAAAATAACGATCTAAATATCCCAGGACCAAGGCCATTGCCCGGAACGAATGTTCTAGTTCCATATGTGATTGTAGCCGATGGTGCTTTTGGAACATCTCAAAAAGTTATTAAGCCATATGTGAGAACTAATATGACTCACAAGAAAAAAAATTTTAATTACAGATTGAGCCGTAGTAGACGCTACATAGAATCGACATTTGGTATAATGTCAAACAAATTCAGAGTGTTTCTTACACCTATTAATGTGAGTTTTAATGTTGCAAAGAACATTGTAAAAGCATGCTGCGTATTGAATAATTATATAAGAGTTCGCGACGGGTACAATATTGACGATACACTAACAATTGAGGGTATGGCAGATATATCAAATAATATACCTACAACCAGATCTGGAAACGCTTTGCGTGACCATTTTGCGGAGTACTTTTTAAGTCCAGCCGGCAGGGTGCCCTGGCAAGACTCGCGTATATTTTAATTGCTTTATTCAAACAAATTTTAATGTAAAATAAAATAAAAATAAATTTAAGTACATATGTCTATTTATTTATATAATCCACTTTAATCCTAGCGTAATATTACATGCATTAGGGGAACGTGGGGGAAATACGAACACCTAAGGGAAAACTTAAATAAAACAGTGGAATTTGATCACAGAGTTTCTTTATTTTTTAAATTATAAAGTATACTTATCTGTCTAACGAATTCACGAATCAACATTTATATTTTTTTAATATTATGAAAGAAAAACGATACCTTTAGTGTTCGGATTTACCCGACATTTGTCGGGTAAATACGAACACCAAGTGGGGTAATTACGAACTAAAATTAGTAACGACAGAAATCACATTTAAAACCTAACGATGTTGACTGTCCGTCAGTACAATTCTCGTGAGCCCATTTTTTGCACACGTAGCACATAATCCAGTCTTCAGCGGGGGGATCTATAAATTTATCTCTACAAATAATACAAAAGTAGTCTTCATTTTCCTTTTTGCCTTTTTTTTCCTCCCTTTCTTTTTCTTTCGTATTTTGACTAGAATCACTAGTCTTTTATATTGTTGAAATTTTTTAATACTCTTTTAATATCTTTGTTTAAAGATTTCTTCTTACTACATTTCAGTCTTTTTATTTGGGTTCCTTTTTTGGCATTTTTTCAGTTTTTTTTTGGATTTTTTCTTCTTTAGCTCTTTTTCTGTTTTCCTTTTCTTCTAACTGATCTTTTATAGGTGTGCTCGTAAGAATAGTAGATCTTTTCTTCCTGATATTGCGTTTTGATATTTTTGGACTAATAATAGGCAGTTCAACGGTCTCTGATAGGGAAACTGCATGCGTACTTGCATCATCGTTTTGTGAATTAACAGAACCTATATCGGAAGCTGGGACATCATGGTCTTCAACACGGTGATCTTGAGCTGCTGCGGTTACATCGGCATGATTGTGAGCATCAGGAGCTTGTTGAATATCAATTGCTTGGTTATCTGATGGTTGGGTGTTCAAATGAATGTTTTGTGTCGGATTTATTGTTTCTTGTGCGGTACATGGCTGAATTGAATCTATCTGAACGGGGCGCAAGGGATAAATTCCTGGAGCTTTAAATCCACTGGCAGCTTTTTCAAGGTTACTACAACGGTTAAAAGCTTTTGTAAACAATTCGACTATATCGTATTGTGTAATGGGCTGTCCAAATCGCTCTGCCATGCGATTCTCACATTCTTGATTGTATGCAGTCTTGATAGGGCCAAAATATGTCAAGTCTAAGGGTTGGAGTCTATGTGAGGTGTGTGGTGGCAGAGTTAGCATAATGATTCCATGTTCTCTGCAGAGTGAAAATGCATCAAGACTTATATGACTCTCATGGTTATCTAAAATAAGCAAAACAGGGTCTTTTTTTGAAGGCTTTGCATACATAATAAAGTGGTGTAGCCAATCCACAAATAGGCTTTCATTTATCCATCCAGAGTGTGACACAGCTCCAAACATATTAGGGTTACTACCATGCAGTAATTGTGGATTCATACGCTTCCTTTTATATATAAAAAATGGAGGAATATATTGGCCAGCTGCACTAAATGCAAAAACAACTGTTGTTGTAGACCCCCTTTCAGCACTTGTTGCCTTACCAACTTGTTTCTGACCTTTTACTGCTATTATTCTCTGATTTTTTTGGACCGTTGATATACCTGTCTCATCGACGTTGAAGATTTTATCAGGTTGAATATGATGTTTGTTTTGTATGGCCTGCAAATTATCATAAAAAAAATTAACGTCAGTTTCATTGAATGCAGTGATACGATTCAGTGAAGTCGCCTCAGGCGTTCTCAGAGATATGCTGGGATGTCTTTTCATGAAATTGTAGTACCAGTCTTTTCCGGCTAGCTGTTTCACTCGGTCGAATTTGTGTGGAAGTTTGTTCTTCTCGGCATATTGGTACGCAATTTGGCGAATTTTTTTTATGGTTAGGCCATAATAGAGTTTACTGCATTTTATGATATAATCGACAAGTTGTGTTTCCTGATCGTCTGTAAATAAAGGTTTTCGTCCAGACCTTGGTTGTTTTATCACTTTTTTCTTTAGGTAGTCAAAAATGGTTGTTTTTGGAATATTATAAGCTTCTGCTGCTTTGCCGAGAGTGAGTTTTTTGGTTTTAACATCGTCTATAGCTTTTTTGAGATCTTCTAAACTGTACTTCAGTTCGGTCTTTCTTTTGTAAGTACGAGGTATCTGAAACAATAATTAAAAAATGTTGAACGGGGAACCAACAAAAGGGAGTGGGGTAATACCGAACGTTCGAGAATGCCCCACATGTAGTGTTCGCCTTTACCCCACGGGATCGAAAACAATAAAATAGCAAAAAACAAATTAGTATATATTTATTCTGCCTACTGCGTCGTTGTCATTTAGTTGATTAATATGTGATTATTCCACACTGTAAAAGCTAAATTACTATTGTAGATAGAAATAAAGTTACACCAACTTAAAATTACCAAAAAATTACATCAAAAACATACAAAATATTGAAAATTACATACCTTGACAAGCACGTGCGTCCGCGTCTCCCGCGTTGTTGACTGGCACTAGTGGTGGCGTGATCGCGGAAATGACGGCAAGTAAAATATGGCTATCTCTGTCTAACATATTAGAACCATTGAATTCGGCATTACCCCGCGTTCGCGTTTCCCCCACGTTCCCCTACATATTTATCTAACTGTAGTCATGGATGTAATGCGCAGAGAGGGAAAAACCTTTTTTTTATATTAAATATAATAAAACATAAGTAGGTACTTACCATTTTGTTTTCTTCCGTTGTATTTTCGAAGAGTACATTAGCAACATCCTCCCAAGGTTTATTTCTAGCGTCTTAGATTTCCCACAAACATTTTCTCAGCCGAACATCATCGATCACTCGGCTCGTGTCCACATTGGGATGATCACGCCTCGCCATGACTGTACTAAGGTGACGCGTGCGCTCCGCACGATACTAAAACGCTCACTGAAGCCAGAGGCGCGCAAGCGGCGGTCCGCGCGGATAGCTCCGCGGCACGGACGCGCTATGCGGATGGCTGCGGAGCTGTCCGCGCGGACGGTCGTCCGTATGGACCCCTCCGTATTACTCTAAAACGCTCCCTGAAGCTTGTATAGATCTGTCCGCGCGGAGCGATCCGTACTGATGGTACGCGTGACACTAAAACCAGCCTCATAGGTATATCAATTATTAATGAAGTCGGTGCCAATTAAGACAAAACACTTTGAAATAGGTATACGGCACTACTTCATTATTAATTAATTACGTTGGTTTTGAAGAGGTAATCTACGTGTTTTTCCTGAAATGGTAATATATAGGTAAATACCTTTTTTGATATTGTTTATTATTTTTCTGTGTATTCACGTAATTGGTCAAGGAAATTTGTGTCTAATGTGTGTAATATACACTTTATTTGTATAAGGTAATAAATAGGTACATATAACATTTAAAAGCTAGAGTTATTAGAGGTATTATTTTATTTGTAAAAGCATTGAATTACAATTTACTTATAAACAAATAACAGCAGGTCAGATAAAACACATTGGACTTTGTAAAGCGTTAATATTGAACTACAATTGTTTACCGCGACGCGAGAGAAATTTTTAAAATTTAAATTAAATCGTCGTATGTACTGCAAAAGTCATTACTGCCAAAAAAATAAGATTCGAGATAATAGCGATTTAAAGTTTCTGTGTTAATGCAGGTAACTCATCAATCCAGGTTACGAATTCAAAAATTATTTCTTTAACCCTAGATAGATAAGATAATCATGTTAGGAGGTACGTTAAAGATAATCTTGCGCTACTCGAGCGCACGATATGTTTAGGTCTCTCTCTCACCTGAAAAGCTTCTTATTCAAGATCAGCCTGCTTCGGTATACAGTTCATACTTATTAGAAGTAATTAAAATCGAAACATTGTTATAATTATTTATTTTACGAAAATAATAACACAAAGTTTTTAACATCTAAGAAAAATTAACAAAAAATATCAGTCTTCTTTAAATAGGATATAATTTCTCTTTGTGAGATCGTAACAACAAGTATTGCTTATTGCAACTTAAAATTAATATAAAAGTATAAAAAAAAATATCTTTGAGACTAGTATTAGTACACTGATGCCCGTTTTCACCAACTGATTCCTAAACAACTCTTATCTAAGTGACCCTTTGGATAGGTGGTCTCCTAAAATCGGCACCTAACTAATTTCATCAAGCTGGGTAACACTTAGCTATGGAACTCCTAGTTAAGTGACAGTATTTATTTTTCTAATTTGCGCTCATACTATTGATATTTTATCGATAAATGTAACATTGCATATTCTAGTATAAATATCACAGATAAATAATATAACATAAATAAATCCACGTTAGTGTACTTTTGTATGCTTTGATAAATTATTCAGCAATTTTAATAACTAAATTAGTAAGACGATGACGTACAGCATGTTTAAAAATGTACTGTGCTGTAAATTAAAAGTAATAATGTCAGTTTCACTGATGAGTGACAGACGAGTCATTTGATTTTCAGTAGTAGTACTTAACATCTATGCATTGGTGTTGTGTAATTACAATTCACAACCATGTTTACTGTCTCACAACCTTCAAATTGTTCGTTTATTCTTTTGTGGTTAATTATTATATCATTTTTGATTAGATTAATTAAAAATATTTTCCATTAACTATGTTTCGCTGCCTGCTACTTGTGACATACCTATTTGTATGAAATTGTATCAGAGACGTCCAAGTAGGTAATGGTACAGGTAAATAATATTACATATTAAAAGAACAATCACTGCTTTTGATTCGACATGATATTCAAGTATTATTAGAAAATTATGAATTCCATTGGTAAAGGAGTATGTAGGTAAGTACGAGAAAAGTACCTAAATGTAAAATGTTAATGACTAATACACTTACCTGTCTATAACTCAAGAAGATGTTCAATTTTTTCTAGTTAAAAATATTACCCTCTGTTTTGTTAACCTATATCGGATGAAGAAATCGATATCGTATTTATCAAAATGTTTTCACTCTTTGGCGATATAAACGGGGTGTTTTTGGTAACAAGTCATTAGAAAATAATTCAAGCACTTCAACAGCGTCTAAAGTTACCAATAACTGGCTTAGATCGTCTTCCATTTCAAGGGATTCACGTATTTTCAATCACATGTAATGTTAGGTGACAGTTAAGGCGCGAAATATCGGGCCCCTAAAGTTAGAGGCCCCCCTAAGGTCTTAGGTGACACCTAAGCGTTGGTGAAAAAAATTTTTGTTAAGAGGCGCCCTAAATGGCCGCTAAGGGACACTTAAAATTAGGAGTCAGTTGGTGAAAACGGGCATAAGTGCCAGTCGACACACACATCTTCTTGTGTTCGCCACAGATGTATTTCTTGCATATCTCGCAAATCATTTTTTGACATCGCCCTTTTTTTAGATGTAGATAGGTCACATGTACATAGGTCAGGTATTCCGTGCCATGATTTCCAGATCCTAAAACACATAAAAACTATAAAACATCATATAAATAATTACAAATTATCAAGTTTAACTTGATGAATACCGCCGAAAGTTACACAAAAGATAATCATGCGCTTCTCGAGTGCAACACCTACCGAAAACAGCTAATCCAAAGTACTTACCGGTGACAAGAGTACGCCCGCTGTAGCACTTGGCGACCACTGAGATTACCTGCCGCGACAGGATCGGGAGCGCGCTATTTAGAAAGATACAGCTATATATGTATTTTGCGTGGCGAAGATTATCTTCTAGGGTTAAATAAAATATTACTATATTTATCCTGCACAATGATGATTTTCATTTTGTTTTTATTATTTATCATAACAAGTATGTAATTAGTTTTTTGTCACTTAAGTAATTTTTAAACAACTATAACAACATAAAAAACGACAACCTTCGAAAGTACTGAACGGATTTTGATAAAATTTTGTAACTATTTATAATATGGTCCAACTGAAAAGATAAAATAGTTTTTATCTTAATTATTTATCTCAATATTTATTATTGTAAAATAAATGTTTATAATACGACATTAGTGTGTATTTATCGGTTAGCAGCGCGTGTATGGGTCAGCTAGTATACATAATATATAAAAATATGTATTCAGATAGGTATTTTTGATATTTTGTATTATGTAAAATACTACAAATATTAACTTTGTCATACTTTCATAAGGTAGACCCACTTTAAAAATACTTTGATATCACTAACTCATTTTTACTAAAATGTCACTGTAGTGACTTTTCGCAGTACAACGACGAAATATTCAGATTATTTTGTTAAATTGACCTAATTTTTCTAGGTTTAAATCGAAAACGCAAACACATTCCTGAAACAGAAGACTCTGATAATGATGAAACTCAATGTGAAAATGAAGAAAAAACATTGAATTATATTTTTGAACAACATTCACAATAATATTCAGATGATGGAACTTACGAGCCTCAAAAGAAATTTAAGAACACTGCGACATGCACAGAAATTGACGATAAAGATCAATTTTCAATCATGATTCAGTACCCTCCGTACTAGATTTGCATGGATGCAAAAGATTCAGCGAGCTTATGTCAAAAGAACTGTGAAGATTTAATACTGACCAAAGATATATAGTAATGCAAAACATTCTCGAAGTACTGAAAAACGGTGATAAGAAGTTTAGTAGTAAATAAAACAAAAAGTGTAACACGAGGAAATCATTTATTAAGACTGATTAGTAAATTCAACAATTTGACAATCTTATGTAAGAGAAATTAAACTTAGTTTTACCAGGCCTGTCCCACTCCCGCTTGTAGGTACCGAACTGTAAGTACCCCTCTAGAGTGGGTATTCAGCAGGGCGGCCTCACGGGCGAGCGGTGAATCACGCACACGACATTCGTTGCATACAACACGTGCGACTTAACTGTGCACCTCGCCGTTAAATTTAAGGCTTACATTTCTATGTTTATTTGTAACTACTAATTATTAAATAATGTCATTTTTTAAATCTTTTCTTTAAAAAAATCACACCTAAAATAAATTTTATATTAACAAACATCATTCCCAATTTTAGGGAATTTGATAAATATTAAGTTGTAGTTGCAACTCAACATTTGTATATAAGCATATTTAATTAGCGTATTTTATTACATTATAATAAAAAAAAACAAATTAAAATCTTTTGAATATAAATTACAAAAAATAATAACTACTCCAAAACTTAAAATGCTACAAAACAAATCTCCCAGGTAGTCCCCACCAGGCAGAGTACCTAGAAGGCTCAAAGAGTTTCCTCGCTGGATTGCGATACTTATTCTCTGGGCCAGGTAGGTGCCGGCTCTGGGGTCTCGGGTGGCCTCAATGAGTTTTTTGGAGATTTCTCTGAAAAGTTTGTGCGCACCCAGACCCCATGTACCTAAGGTTTCAACCCCAAACGGTTCAAATATGAGATCCCCACTAAGGTTCTCATATTTGCGCTGCTTGAGGTTTTCCGCCTGATTGGCGGCCGCACCTGCAGAACTCGAGGTGCCCTGGACATGGGACGGAGCACTTGCTCGACTATCGACGCAAGTAGCGTCCCATACAAGAGCCCGTCCCACTCTCCAAGGGACCAGGGTCATACCGTCTGGTCTCTTGCCATCGTTGCGCGCCAAACCAGAGGGTTCCAGCACAGCTGGCACTCCGGCGGTGACAAGAGCCGACGGATGAGATCGTTCAGGCAGTGATGTCGGGAGATGCGGCCGGCGCTTCGTTGACAGGACAGCCCGTGGTGTCCGAGGCTGTCCACATTTGCACCACAAACACAGCGATGTGGGACGACGTGGGGGGTGCCAAGACGCAGGGAAGTGGCTAACCGGAAAGCTGTTCGATCCAGCAATGTGCCCGTATTGGGTGACGGTAATGCTTGTAGCCAAAGGCCCGACTCCCACTTCTCCGCAGCTAAGAGGCGAGACTGCTCCACAGGACTGGAGGACGTATTAAGAAGATTATTCCGTACCAGTTTGCAGAGTGGCTCGTCCCAGAGCCTTTGGGAAAAAGTATTGTCAGGCAATTCGCTACAAGCACTAGTTACGCTCCAGGCGTCCTTGGTCTCGTCCAGAAAGGTAGCTGGGAAAATACCTTTTCCAAAGGAAAAGGTATTGGAGTAGGATGGGTGATGTAGTATTTTGGAGATAAGACTATGGTTCGCGTGGACTGAGGACAAGAAGGCCGGAAGCGATATGTCAGAGGGCTTTCGAACACCCAGGCCACCGAACCTAACTGGAACCGTTGCCTGAGTCCATGCGCGGTCATCGAAATTGTATTCAAAATAGAGGAGAGCGTTTGTCTTATGGTATCATCCAACTGTTTGAGAAGTTGAGGGAACTTCCACAGTTGAGAACACCGTAAGACATATGTCAATTTAGGTACGAAAATGCAAAAACGGATTAGGGTAAAGGCAATGTGACAGTTAATTTGGAGGAGGCGGTCCAAAAGTTTCATTAAAATTTGTAATTTGTTATCTAAGAAGTCCGGGAGAGATTCGTCTAAAATAGGTGAGCCCAATAGGAAGAGCGAATCCTTGTCAATGACAGACAGTTGTGGAGCTATTTCTTTAAAGCTGGATATAATCGCGTTTCTATCCCCACAACTGTCTGGCACAAAAAGTTCGCACTTACCTAGGTTCAGCTGCAGACCTATTTTTTGGAACTCGCGGATCAGAGTGCGGAGTCTGATAGTACAGTGGGTGCATCGCTTCCAAGGGTCCCATCATCCAAATACCAAACAGTAAATTTTGAATTTAGAAGCTCGATGACCGGGTGTATAGCAAGGCTGAAGATTGCTGGACCTAGAGGGTCGCCCTGTTGGCAGCCCACTTCGGATGAGATGAGGTGGTCTTTGTAAATGAGTTTGTCGTGGGGTCGTTGTAACACTGGAGCATAAATGGTAAAATGGCAGGTGCTTTAGATTTAATTTGGGCCAACAAGGCGCCTCGGTCAACTGAGTTGAAAGCGTTTTTGATATCGACCTTCAGAAACACATCATCGCCTTGATTGTGGATAGCTGTCCTGAAAGAGTGAACGGCGGCCTCACAACCTCCTTTGCAGGCAAAACCGAGCCTGTTTTGGCTGGAAGTATGACGCGAGGGAAGTTACCGATTTGCAATCTAGTTGGCTGTAAGGCGCCGGTATGTGGAGCCGACAGCAATCGGACGAATGCCACATCTCTCTTCCTCAAGGCGCAGAGGTTAGCTCCATACAGAATGTCTACGATATCTGATGCAAACCCCTCCACGTAGCATCAGGTTGCACAGATTCGTAAGTTCATGCAGGAGCTTCTCGCCGGCCTCCCCGCAGCAACCGCTGGTGAGGTCCTTCAGATGCTGAGGGTGAGACCGTCGAGGCCGCCAGCTGAACCCGGAAGAAAGGACATGATGGCTCCGCGTACTTTGTCTGTTGACGTTTGTAGTGGTGGTAATGCGTCATTGGAAACTGCGAAAGGATTTGATTTGAGGGTTTGAAATGAGGGTTTCTGGGCAGTCGGGGGGACCGTGTCATGGAAAACAGGAGCCGCGCTGCACCCTTAATGTCTCCCTCACTTATTTTATTTTCCACAGTTTTCACGATGTTATGTTTGACCGTGGAATGTGAAGAAAAATTTGGGTTGAGGTTAATGTCCGAAACACAATTCTTTTTGATTCTTGAACTGAGGGAGGCATTGTTGAGCGGATCTCTAGTGATATGCAGAAAACGGTAGGGAAAGGTGAGTAGATTTTCCCAGGCTTGCCTCGAGTTCTCCAGCACTGTGTGGCGTATCGTCTCGGCAAGCTTCTGGGCTACAGTCACTCTGGCACCCCTAGGGATAGTATAAAACGTTTAAATTTGGATATTTCTTGCCAGAAATTTGTTTGATAAATTGGGTTCGGAAGTGAATTGGTTATTGGGGGAATGACTGTTACAAGCTGTTTGTGGCATTTGCCTACGTGGATGTTCAAACCCCGCTGGCTTTTAAAATATCGGGAACAGTGGGAGCATTGCAACAGATTTCCAAAGGACACAGTCGAAATATTAGTGGAGGTCCCTGCATCCTGGCTGCGTGTCATAGGTTGATAAAGATAAACTATAAACGATAACTTATATAATAGAATAAACTATAGACAAAAATTAAAAAATTGCTTAACTAATATAAAAAAAACCTTGAACCTCTTGGGGTGCAAACTGCTAAAATATATTATCCTCCTTCTAATGGTGCTTGTTTGGTCATTCACCTTGATAGCTCCGATCGCAAGTTATGGTGTCCAACAAGGTGTAACTAGGAACCGTTGTTGGTTACTGAGCTAGGGCTGTCCTAGTCCATTCACTACTCCAACCGCGTACATCGATGTTATGGTGTCCAACAAAACATCCAGTGTGTATTTGGGCTGTAAGTAGGAAACACCGTTTACTCAACTTGGGCCGTTCTAAGCCATTCACTGCTCCATAGTAATCCGGTCGGTAAAATAAGTCGGGGTCCAGGCGTTGGCAAATCTTGAAAATTACTCGTAGAATTTTCTGTGGTGTTCCAAACGTAATTGGTATTGTTTTATACAAGTATAACGCAATAAATATTAAGAAATAATTTTAAAATTTCGAGACATATTGTTGTTGCTTTGACGTTCAGTTCACGTTTTTTTCTTTTATTATATTTGTGAAATTCAAGACACAGTCCTGGGAATCCTGGAGAATCGGGGCATCCAAATATTACGGACACTCTTTTTCGCGCTTTGCTATAGCAAACTCGACACCTCTTCCTTATCGTCTTCCCTTCTCTTTTCGGCAAGTTCGCCGGAAGATGAATTTTTTCTTGTGATTGAGCACGTTCCGTAATATTTAGCATTGGCAGTAAAGTTTCAATTACACTTTTTCTGTAATCATATAATGATATTATTGGATTTTTTTTATTATATAATAAAAAACCAATTTATGAGGCATATTTGAATGATTTTATACCATCGCAAGATCTTATGATCGCAACAATAATAGTTAAGTAGCTGGTCGTGCTTATCTATTGCTCGTATGAATTTATTGTAACGTGCCTGAACGGCGGGCTTATATTTGACGGTACGAACGCGGCGACTCGTAGTCCCTTCTCCGTGCTCCGTGCTTACAAAATAAATTTCGCGCTTGTCTTTCCATTTTGTTACAATAATTTTCTTATTATTATGTGCAATGCACGACTCCCCTAATGATATTGGAGTGTTTTTTACTATTGCAGGATTTCCCACCAGATTTGGTCGTAGGGTACCGGTAACATATGTATTTTTTTCTAGTAACTCTTCAGCAATTCGTACGCTGGTATAAAAGTTATCTAAGTATAGGGCATGCCCATTGTTCACATACTTTTGCATAAGCAACATTATTACTTTTTTTACATGGTTTCGACCACCTACTATTTGATCTTGCGATCTGGCATATACGTGTATCTTTAATATAATGCCATTGGCATCGGCTAAAATATATAGTTTTACGCCATATTTACTTTAAATATTGCCTAAAAGCAAGTCGTCCTTTCCATAAAATTAGCGATTCGTCTATTGTAAGTTCTTTCACCGGATAATATATCGTATTAAATGTGTCATTAAAAAGGTCAATCAAATCTTTTATTTTAAATAGGCTTTCATTTCTTTCGTTTCGTTGTACACTCAAAGCCCTCAAAATTAAATAAAATTTGTCTCTCGACATAAATTGTCGTGTAGTTAATCGAAATAAATAATGGTTGGACCAATAGTCGGCCATTCTATTTAATTTTATAGTCCCCATTAGAAGCACAACGCCTAAAAATAATTTGAATTCTGATACAGTTATGTACATCTATTACAGCGTGAGTGTGTAGCAACTGCTGCCGCTTTAAGTTTATTACCGCACCTATTTGTACAATTTATAATTAGATCTATAATCTGTGCATTTAAAAATAAAAAGAAATAATCTATTGGTTTTTTTTCTGCCATTTGATGTGGTGGCAGTATTCCACTTGTTCCTACGAAAGGAAGCTCCACCATAGTGTCGGGATTGCCTGAACGCCAACCGCTTACTTCGTCAGGTGAGTTATCCTCTTGCGACCTTTCTTCTGGAATGAGCTCGTTCGCGTCTAGCAAAGCAGCGTCATCATTTGCTTCATTCGTCCATTCGTCGAGAATGCGATCGTTGCTTTCGGTTAGAATCCCATAAAGCTCGTCATCGCCAATTTCAAAATTAAAAACTGGAAAATCATACGTCTCTGGAGACATCATTGAAGATAACTGCACGTGTAAGGGATCCATGCCGGATGATGGTCCAGGTTCCGGTGAACTAGGAGGATTATATTCCATTGTAGACTCTGAAAGAGAAACGAGAAGAGAAGTATGTAAAATATGTTAATTTGATAATTAAATTATCGTTAAAAAGTGATATACCATATAACCCCTAAAAATAAACAAAAAAGTTGTTGTTTTGTTCCCCAGTGTTATCCATTTTGGCTTCGACACTACTAGTCTGGTTCACATGTCCGATCTTTTGTAACTTTTTTGTATATTCTCCGAAAATTACGAAATATGTATCATTCGATTCGTAATTTTATGTAGAAAGTTTAAGGTAAAATCCGGAATGGCGCTGAAAAAAATTGCAAAAGTTATAAACTATTAAGTGAAAAAGAAAATAGGGTGCTCAGTTTTTTTAAATAACTCAAAAAATATTGAAAACTTTTAAAATCTTAAAAAATATTCAAAAAGACGAAGAAATTTCCTAAAATAAAGTTCCAACTGCCGAAATTGTATCTCTAATAGCCTCGTATTACTATATTAAAATGTCTTTGTTATTTTTGTTAATATATTTTTATTGTTATTATGTTGTTGTGTTGATATGTATTGTGTAGGTAAGTAAGGCTTTTGTTTGTTAATGTTTGTATTGTGATGTGTACTTAGTGTGATGTCCAAGTTTTCGAATAAACGTTTATTTATTTATTTATTTAATATTTATAATATTTACAGAGCTCTGAAAATAGCGAAACATACGGTAAGTCTGGCTCTCACGCGCGTTCTGTCCCTGAGAGTTTAGACCTACTAACATAAAAATAGTAAACAATTTTGCCATGCATTGTTTTTTACAAAAAAAAAATACTATTTTTATGGAATTTTTATTATTAATATTCTATGAAACTTGGCTTGATAAGTTTTATTATAAAATAAAGTATATAAAAAATAAACAGATAAAAAAATTGTTTATAACAAATTATTTATTTAATAAACAAATTAAAAATTAATCTTTTTCTTATAATTCGGAAGAAAAATAGAATTTATGATTTTTAGAATTTAAACAGTTCCTTAATATTAACAATTAGTAGCTAAAAAATATTGTTAAATATCAAACGCATTTTTAAGCAAGAAATAATTTTTTTAGAAACTATTTTTTTTAATAATCATAATTTGCAAAAAAAAATTATTATTCATAAACAATGTAATTGTTTATAACAATTTTTGAACTACAATGGTAAAAAAATTGAAAAAAAATTTTTTTATGTAGCTTTAAACCATAAAAAATTAAAACAATTCAATAATTAAAAAAAATTCATTACCTTTTTTAATTTGTTAATATTCGAATGTTAATAACAAAGTGAAAAATCAAAATTTATAAATTTTAAAACCGGTAATTTACTTGTAAGCCTATGAAAAATAACTTCACGGAGGGAAAAACAACTGGGGTTTTAGTTTAATATAATTATCGGAGATTTTATGTTAACATTATATATAGAAAAAATTGTTAATTAACAATTACATAAGTAATGGAAAAATTGGGTTAAAAATTTTTAAACCACGGATTATTGTTTATTCTCTATATCTCAAGAGTACATGAATGAATGAATGAATTTTTTTAGTACTTAATATTCATATTTTATGAGATTAAATAAGGTTTTTTGTTAGTAGGTCTAAGGGACAGAACGCGCGCGAGAGCCAGACTTGCCGTATTTTGCGCTATTTTCAGGGCTCTGTAAAAATTATAAACAGAGATACAATTTCGGAACTGAATAAATTGAACATTATTTTAGGAAATTTCTTCATCTTTTTGGATCTATTTTAAGATTATGAGTTTTCAATATTTTTAGAGTTTTTAAAAAAACTAAACCTATTTTTCTTTTCACTTAATTGCTTATAACTTTAGCAATTTTTTTCAACGCCATTCCGGATTTTTCCTTACACTTTCAACATAAAATTACGAATCGAATGACACCTATTTCGTAATTTCTGGAGAATATACAAAAAAGTTAGAAAAAATCGGACATGTGAACCAGACTAAACTAATAATATATTATTATGATAGCTCAGTACATAATTCAAATAAAATGAATAATTATTATTATCAAAAACTTACCTATAATCCACAGCAAGTACAGAGATCACACTCGATGTTCAATCAGGGTATACACAACAACCCACAGTAAGCACAAATGCACAATAACGGAGTCCAAGTTCGATAGTCAAAGTTGTCAATGTAGCAGATCACGTAATCCAGGTTCACAGGCAAAACAGCAAAAATGAGGGATATCGGAGTCCAAGTACACTAGCATAGGTTGTCGAGAGAGAGCAAACAGGTAGGTAAGGTATAGCACGTCCGATTACTAAGAATAGTAGAGAGGAAGTAAGTATCTTCAAAAATAATATTAAATGAAACAATGACGGGCGGCAGGGGGTGCGATAATTTCTGCCTACGAAGTATTGTCCATATGTCTATGAGAATAAGGTTAATCTTTGCTTAGGGATAGTAATCATACTATCCCTAAGCATAGATTAAGAACCTTATTCTCACTCATTACTTGTCCCTAAGCAATTATAAGCCTTACTTCATTAAGCATATGGATAATATTTCTTAGCCAAAAATTTTGTTTACAAACACGTGAAAAATATTTTAAAAAAGTGCCGCCGGTCAGCAAAAATAGCCGGCTCTTTTTATGTGATCATAAAAAGAGCCGGCTATTGTCTTTCATGTGTTTGTAAACAAAATTTTTGACAAAGAAATATTATCCATATGCTTAATGAAGTAAGGTTTATAATTGCTTAGAGACAAGTATCATAAAAAATAATACAATGGCGAATGCGCAGGAATGGAATGTTGAGACGCTTCTTCAGAAAGTGGCTTACAAGTTACAAGATAACAGAATACCTATGCATTATTTGATAAAACTAAAAATATGTTACTTGCATTTCAAAATGCCATAAGGCATTAGGTCCGCCTTTGTACGTTTCTTTGTGCATAAAGTTTAAAAAAAATCATTAATGAAAAAAAAACACGTTATATTTGTTATAAAAAATGAATAAAAAAATCAATATGATTTAATTCGAAGTTTAACCTTCATATTTTAGGGTCCCTTTGTTACAATAATTCGAATAGACACGCCTTTCGTGTACCTAGCGCAAAAGGTTGTCAATCCCTGGAACTGTTGAATTCACACAATATCGAGAGGCTAAGACAACAGGCTTATTTTACGTGGAAAATCTTCATAGTTTTGTTCTGGGCAGACCCTTCTAAAACTACACTTATCGCGTCAAGCACCAGCATATGGGTCGAACAATAATTCGTACGTGTGCCCAGAATCCCCGTATCCGAGTCATCGTTATAGTTAGCTATAGACAACTTGTATTCATGCCCAGCATCCGACTAGCGAGTCCATAGCTAATTACGCTTTAAGGGTTATCGAAAATAAAAAAAATCCTACACTAGTAAAAGCATAAAATTAGTATTATTCTATTAGTTGTAAGTGGCATCTAGTGATGAGAAACTGTACTAAAAGTGCCATCTAAAGACAAAGAGTCGAACTAAAAGTTTTAGTTCCATTAGTTTTATTGGTAAATGGTTCCATCTATTAATAATAATAGCTTGTTGTTAAACTTATGAAGTGCCATCTAGTAGTGACTAGGAAAATTACAAAATTGTTTGTGAATTTTTTATTATCATTTATCAATATAATAGAAACATACTCTTTCTTTTAAAAAATAATTGAGTGTGTATTGGAGGGACATTCCAGTATTTGGTAAGTATGTAGGTTTATAGAAATCGTGTGTTAAATGAAATTTGTTATGCACGCCATCTATTGAGGTTTGTTAGAACCATGATGCGCTTGTACTCAAAGGTATTATTATTACGTTAGTACTTAATATTATTACTTAAAATGGTGATAATTATACAATATTATGTACGTAATAAAAAATATTTTATATGTACCTATGTGTATCTTTAGTTACACATCATTTTTATTTTAAAAAGAAGCATTATAAATTTATAACTGAAGTGTCTGGAAACGGAAGTTCGCGGTGGCGAATCATGTATGCGTTTTGTGTATGCGATATGCGAATCATGTATGAGATCTTGCTCATAAGCTGAATAAAATAAGTTACTTTAAATTAATTATCATATAATACGTGATTAACGTCGTGTACGTCTACGTAATTTCTCAATTTTTTTTATAAAAAATTGATAAATTACGTAGACGTACTTTAAGTGATCTTTGCAAATTAGGAATACAAAATCAAATAATTTATTGTAGCTGATTATATTTTAATCACGTATTATATGATAATTAATTTAAAGTAACTTATTTTATTCAGCTTACGAGCAAGATCTCATACATGATTCGCATACACAAAACGCATACATGATTCGCCACCGCGAACTTCCGTTTCCAGACACTTCAGTTATAAATTAATATTGCTTCTTTTTAAAATAAAAATGATGTGTAACTAAAGATACACATCGGTATATTTAAAATATTTTTTATTATGTACATAATATTGTATAATTATCACCATTTTAAGTAATAATATTAAGTACTAACGTAACAATAATGCCTTTGAGAACAAGCGCATCATGGTTCTAACAAACTTCAATAGATGGCGTGCATAACAAATTTCATTTAACACACGATTTCTATAAACCTACATACTTACCAAATACTGGAATGTCCCTCCAATACACACTCAATTTTTTTTAAAAGAAAGAGTATGTTTCTATTATATTGATAAATGATAATAAAAAATTCACAAACAATTTTGTAATTTTCCTAGTCACTACTAGATGGCACTTCATAAGTTCAACAACAAGCTATTATTATTAATAGATGGAACCATGAACCAATAAAACTAATGGAACTAAAACTTATAGTTCGACTCTTTGTCTTTAGATGGCACTTTTAGTACAGTTTCTCATCACTAGATGCCACTTACAACTAATAGAATAATACTAATTTTATGCTTTTTACTGTGTAGGATTTTTTTTTATACAAAAAAGACTATAATATATTATATTTTCAACAACCCTTAAAGCGTAATTAGCTATGGACTCGCTAGTCGGGTTCTGGGCATGAATACAAGTTGTCTATAGCTAACTATAACGACGACTCGAATACGGGTTCTGGGCACACGTACGAATTATTGTTCGACCCATATGCTGGGTGTTCATTGACGTAGTTAGATAACGAAAACGAACATCTAAATATATTTTAGCTATAGCCTTTATTAAATGAAGCAAGTGATTTTCCGTTGGGGATTGATCAAATTGATGAAAACTAATTGAGTTAAATATATTTATTCCTACAAAATGAGCAATTACTTTATTTACAATAAATGCTTTAGATTGTTGTGGCTTTAAGGCGCAATTTTGGTACTTGTCTACTACATACTTAACTATAGATTCAACCATTTTGCATACTTTGACTACATCTTGAGAGGGATATACTAACCCACCTTTGTCTTTAAAAGTTATCAAAGTGCAACGTCTTTTATCACATTCCGATGATATAAGGGCACCCATACAAATATTACACTTAATTTTTTTTGTGAGATAACTAACCACATACCCAGATATATATGTGATCACCTGTATAGAAAATTGCGAAAAATCCAAACAGTTGTTAAAAATTGATTCAAAATCATCAGATACGAGTATATTCCGCTCTTCTTGGTTCTCAACAAGCGCGTTTCTGTTTGCAGTGGCGTTAATAGTTGATATTGCAGAACAATTCAAAATAGTAATTTTTTCTAACTCAATACTATTTCCGCCCTCCGTGTGTTTGATTTCTAAATGTGTTATCAGTTTTTTATAATAAGATTTAAACTGCCGGCTTGTGGGATTGTTATTATGGCCTCCATGAGAACGCACATTACAAAAAAACAGTTCTAAATGATCTTGTGAAAATCTGTACATAGATAAAAAATCATTTCGGTTTCTTTCTATCAAATTTTGAAAAAGGTGTCTCGTGCTGTGAATACATACTAAAAAACCAAGAAACCCAGTCTTCCTTGAAGTAGATATCATCGGAGTACTTTGCGCATTTTTCAAAGATTTTATGTAATTCTCAGCTGTTTGTAGGAATGTTAGCGTACTTTCTTTATTATGTAAGGTTAAGGGTCTTTTGAAAGTAAAAGCTTTCAGTGACCTTGAATTCAATATATCGAAAAGATCGTTAAAAATTCGCAAAAATTTAACTGTGGGGCCACAATCTTGGAATTCATCTAATTTGAATTCATCCCTGCACATTTCTAATGTGTTTGCGACGCTATTACTAAGTAATTGGCTAGAAAGCTTGACTTTCATTTTTTGATTTTGGAAGTCTATGTGCGCTCTACGTAATTTGTTGCAGCCGTGAAACTGCTCCTTTTCTTGCAAGGTATGAAGTTTTTTTTCACTCTATAGGCACGTCTTCTTCACTGTACAACTTTTTGTACGCTTGAAGGGCATTTCTTATCAACTTAAGCATGTGGCATGCATCTAATAATATAGCTACAGGTTCGTTAGTTACCGGGTCGCTAAAAACTGTTTTCAGTCTAGAAGTTTCTAAGCAACAACCTAATAATTTTGCCATCGCTAAATTAGATGGGCAGCCGTCAAAGGTTAACGCTACTACAGTTATATCGTTTTCATTTAGTAGCTCGAGACAGGTTATTAAAAGATTTTTCTTTTGCAATCCACTAACGCCGGCTGCCAGAAAATAACCAATTGGTACTTTAAAATTGCCATTTACGCAAGTTAAAAGAAAAACTAACGCCTCTTTTGCTTCACAAGCCTGGTCGCTTTGTAAAGAGTCACCAAAATCCACGTAGCCATGAAAATTTTTACCATCCCATTCGACTTTGCGCCTAATGGCGCATCTCGTCAATAGTCAAACAAAAATACAGACGATGCTCCATACTCATTTGTTTTAGTCTAACAGCGTTGATTGATTCTTTTGTAAAGCCTGGACTTCCACCTACAGATTCATACCACTTTCGTATGGTACGCGGATGGGGTAAGCTTTTATAAAATGTTTGTCGAACATAATCATAGGCTTTGTGAATAGTAGTTAGACGTGAGGGCAAAGCTTCTGAGTGCAGGTGAATATTTAGTCCGACTAACAGAAGACTTGGTTTTTTGCTGCCTTAAATACAGATCCTTGACTTTGACGTTCATACTTTGCAGCATTTCTGCCTCCTCTACATTTAACAACGATTTTTTCTTCAGATCAGCAAGTACAGCAACAAGACTACAAATTTTCTTATCACGCCGTCGTGTTTGCTCTCGCAATCGTTTCATTTGTTTTTTTTTTCAAGGCTAAAGCAGTCTTAGAACGTTCAAGTTTCAGACTTCAAAATCTTTTTTCTAGGAGTATCTGACAAGTCCTGAAAAATAAATAAGATGGTAAGGATTTGTAAATATGAGACCTTTAATATACCTTCTTTACTTAAATTCATAAAAAAATAGACTAACCACATCAATCGAACGCTTAATTTTTCGTTTTTTCGGCGTCGTAGTAATATTTTGAGATGTTGAAGGTCCAGGTTGTTCCGTTGGTAAGATCTGGACATTCAAAAGATATAATTAATTACGGCTAATTACTACTTAGCTTGTTTAGTAAACAGAAGTTCAAGTGTGTAAATAGCAATCAAAAGTATTTTTCTTTTTAAAGAAAAATAATGACGTGACTGATTTGTGCGTGGAATGTGAATTCACGTTTGTAACGTGAATGTACAGTACTCACTTTGGTTTCCGATTTCCATACTTCAACTGTCGGATATGCATTGGGAAACAATCTTCTCCATTTATTGGTGATGTTATAATTTTCTTCTTTAAAATGAGCGGAACAGATAGTGCTGTTTTTATTTGGGAACCAATTTTTCAAACCAGTGGCATCGATCCATTTTGCTTCGGTATCTGGATCCTTGGGAAACCTATAAATAACACCAACTATTAGGTATACATAACATAAGGTATACATAAGTAGCAAGTACAAGAAAAAAAATGGTACGTCCGAGTGATGATTTCAAATTACGTTAACAACTTTTCCCAAAAAAATATAAAAACATCCCTAAACAAGACAAAATTAAAAAATTTAAACAACCCGCGACACAACGGATTCACCGAAACTACACCGATCTCGCGACTTTTTTAACAAAAATACGAATATCTCAAAAACGGCTGAACCGATTTTCATGAAACATAGCTAAGAACACTAGGAATAAAATTATTTATGATATAAAAAACCAAATGAAAATCGGTCCATCCGCTTGGGAGCTACGGTGCCACAGACAGATACACAGATACACAGACAGCCACGTTAAACTTATAATACCCCTCTTTTTCGTCGGGGGTTAAAAATATGTTTTCCGTGATATTTATTATGCCATCACTCTGTCGGCATAATAAATACGAGTAGACAAATCCATGCAAATTTTCGAATTCTAGCACTAACTTTTTGGACGCTAAATCATGGTCTGTCGTCGTCAGATGGACAGACGGACGGATATGGCGAAAGTACAAGAGGTCTGTGTTACTACGGAACCCTAAAAAGTGCACTATAATTTATTGGTATTGAAATACTAATGTTAATTCACATTTAGTTTAACAACACGTCTTTTTATCCGGTATCTATTTACCGGTAATTACCGATAAATGTTACTTCAAGTGCAACGACGCAACACTAGTGGAGCGTCTGTGTTGAACCTATCGCATACTTTCATTCATACATTGCGCGTTACACATGAAACGAGGACTAGAAAAAATGTTGAAACGGGTAATGGATATTGAATATGTCGTGTCGTCGTTTTACATTGAAAATCGCGGCAGCTGTCGTATTTTTATGTTTTCTTGTAGTAATTAACGGTTTCAGATAAAAAAAATCACTTACCCATGGAAAGAAATACCTCCTTTCGTCCAATTCACTTTGGAACTTCTGTTTTTACAATTAGACACTGCACAATACGGCATTATTTGCACGATTGCTTCGGTGTGATAAGTCGAGACGTGCGCGCTAACTGAATGAGCGTTCAACGAATCTTGCGCTATAGTGCAAGATTGAGACACGCGTTTGCCGCCGGCTTAACCGTTCTATCTTGATTTATTTCTGTGGCTAAAAGAAAAGGAGTGTTTTGTGTTGCGGATCCACAGTTTGAAGTAACAAAGAATGTCCATATTTTGTGGGAAGATTATAACGAAAATTTTATAAAGGAAATGATAAGTAAAGGGGAAGAATTTTGGAAGACCTTTATATTTCCCAAATTATTAGAAAGTGCAAAATAAAATTCTATAATAATATCCAAAAACTTTTTATTATTCCATCCTGCAAATTAATTAGACCACACGCTATAATAACTATTTCATCTAAATATGGTACATATTTGTAATTCACAACTGAGTGTGGTTTGAGAATAGAAAATTCTCTTATTCGTCTTATTGGGTCAATCAACTTTTATTTGTCCTGTAAGTACTATGTTTTGTCCCTGACCAATAATCGCAGTTCTAAAGAAAATTAAGTGTTTTTTTTGGCATATGTCGCATTTATCTTATTATTAAGCAAACATACGAGTAAATTATTTTAAATAAATCACTATTAAACTGGAATTTTAATGGTTGTCCAGGTGACAAAACATCTGGATGTAGTGTTTTTTTATTTGTCCCCCAGTAGCTAATTACAATGAAACATTACTTTATACAAAAAAATACTATATGGCAATTAATTACGCTTGTACATAATTATTCATTACAATGTTCACTAAGATGCTAGCATATAGATTTTTGTTTGTTTCATAATTTTACCGAATTTTTTGCATGTTCGTTCTGGTCCCTATTATATTTTATTATTCCGACTTCCACCGGACAACGGTAAAAAAGTTCCGAAACCAAAACATAGATGGAGTGATCAGTGCCTTGACAATACGTCGGTCGATTTGGTGACAACACTCATCCAACCGCCATTTTTGATTTCATCATTGCCGCGGTGTCAGTCGGTCGCGCGCGTTTTGAAAAAGTGGGTGCCTTTTTTTTGTGTCTACCGGACAACCAGCACAAAAGCGTAAGTATTTGATATATCGTAGTAAATAAAAGTGAAATATATTCTATTTTATCTATATTTTTCACTGCGCGTAAGACCTAGTTCAAAATATCATTATTTATTATCAGGAAGCGCAAAGACTGATAAATGTCACTCGGACAACCAGTCACTTGGACAACCAAAACCGTTGTCCGTGGGACATTTTGGTTGCCCATAGGACAATTAATGATAGAATCAGCATAAAGCAATACTTTTTCTTTCAATAATTAGTCACTGAAGAGCCTCTTACAAAGACTAGAGCATTTATTATTGCTTAATATAAATTAGATTGATATTTTGACCAATTTCAACTTTTTACTTCTTGACGTGTGGAACACCGAGTCGATGAACGATCCGATGATCTCTGGTGTCAGAGTTTTCAAACCACCTACTACTAGCAGTAGGCCTCTGACATGATTGTGTAACGACTGCCATCTAATTAATCATAGCAACCGGGACCAACGGCTTAACATGGCCTCCGAAGCACGGAACCATCTTTGTTATGAACAATCAGGTGGTTTAGCTTGCTATGTCCTACCCAAACTGGGCACAATCTTGTGAGTGAAAGTGATAAATTGACAAATATTAACTTTACGTGTTCCTTTCCCGAGAATCGAACCAGGGAACTCCGGACCCTAAGACAAACGCTCAAATCACTACACCACGGAGGCAGTTAGCTTACTTACTTAACACATTTTTGCTATATCTAATAGTTCTATATTCTAAATTATTTTTGTTTTTATTTTTAGATAATGGGTTTGACGGAAAAAGAAAAATCAAGACGCTATAGAGAAAGACTTAAAGCAGACCCGGAGACATTAGCTGAGCGAAATAGAAAAAAAAGGGAAAGCTACCATAAGAATAAAAAACTAATTTCAAGTATGCCGCCAGAAGATAAAGAAAACTGCAGAATTATATGGAAGCTGCGAAAACAGTCACAGAGAAATCGCCAAAAAGCTGTTAGGAATATAATTGAGAATACGCCTCCAAGCTCTCCGTCTATTCTGCAAGAAATAAATCCCGAAGATCAACTTCAACCGACGACAAATGCCGTGCTTCGAAAAATGAGAAGATTAGAGGCAGAAAAAAAGTTCGACGAGACAGGTCTAAATTATATAGAGAAAATGTAAAATTGCAATCTGAAAGCAAGAAGTGGAAGAAAAAGTTTGAAAAATATAAAAAGAGATCATCGGAGAGAAAAAGAATTAATTAAAGTAAAAGAAAAAAGGGAAGAAAATATTGAAGAAAAACAAAAGTACGACATATTAACAAACGCTATCAAAGATAATTACCGGAAAATTAAAGCCAGAAACGGCAAAAAAATGCTGAAAAACATTTTCGCGAAACTTGGTGCGCAAAAGCATAAAATAGTAAAAGACTGTTTGGGCTTACAAGGAAGACTCAGAACAAGTAACACGCGTAATTCAGATACAGAGCTGACAAAAAAAATTAATAGCTTTTTCTTAAGAGATGATGTATCTAGAAATACTGCCGGCAAAAAAGAAACCATCACTAAAGGCAAAGAAAAGGTGCAAAAACGGTTCCTATTGGACTCAATGAAAAACTTGTTCAAAGCCTTCAAATCAGAGAATCCAAATGCTAAATGCTCATATTTCTATTTTACGAAAAATCGCCCTTTCTACGTAGTTACACCAACAGTTGATGGAAGGGATATGTGCCTTTGTAAAGTACATACTAATGCAGCAGCTAAGATAAAGGCTCTGAAACAAAAAAGAGTTATTAGTGCTTTAGATCTAAGCACACTGATATCAGAGACAGTCTGTGACAGCACTAAAAAAGAGTGCATGTTTGGTACTTGTAATCAGTGTCGGGATAAGGAATTCAAGATAAATAGTGACAGTTTTCGAGGCAAAATACAGTGGTTTGAATGGGTGAGGGAACAGGAAATCTATCTGAAAAACGACAAGAAATTTAAAGCTGTAAAGAACGTGAAGAGACTTAAAGAAGATACTATAGAAAACATGGTCAAGAACTTTCAAGAAGAACTGAAGAGTATAAAGAAACATATTTTTAATATGAAAACTCAGTTTAAAAATTTTCGCCAATGTGTTGATGAGATCAGAGCAAACGAAGCTGTGATATTAGTCGATTTCAGCGAAAATTATAATTGTAAATGTACAGAAGAAATTCAGGCGCATCAATTTGGTGGCTCTCGTAACCAAGTCACTCTTCACACAGTTGTGGTTTACGTATATGATAAAGATAAAAAATATGAAGCTTTATCGTTTTGTACTATTTCTCCATGCAATATTCATCAACCAGCTGCAATATGGGCCCATTTGCATCCCATTTTGATAAAGATTATTGAAAATTACCCTGGAATTGACACTATTCATTATTTCTCCGATGGCCCATTTTCGCAATATCGTCAAAAAGCAAATTTTTATTTGGCCTGCACGAAAACATTTAGCTACGGCTTCCAAGCTTTTAGCTGGTCATTCTTTGAAGCCGGGCATGGCAAAGGCCCTGCAGACGGTATTGGGGGATTCTTAAAAAGAGCAGCTGATAAGAAAGTGGCAACAGGAACGGACGTTACTGATGCTCTTCAATTTTATGAAGTTCTCAAAGAGTCGAGTAAAATTCAGTTACTTTATGTAACAAAAGAAGAGATCGACGGGATTCAGAGGGACATACCAAAGAATCTTTTGCCTTTGCCCGGTACAAAAGAAGTGCACCAAATATTTTCAAAGAGCTATGGCCAACTAATGTCCAGAAATTTGAGTTGCTTCTGTTCTAGAGGATTATGCGAATGCTTGCGTCCCAAGTTATACTCGCCGATACCAGCTCCAAGGAACATTCCAACCCCTGTCGACCCTGACGAAGACATACCTCAAGAGATGCCATTAAGTCCTATCCTAGCACCACTGGAAAATATTTACAACGACACATTCAGCGATGTTGACGACGTACCTTTAAATAATTTGCTATCCTCGAATAAAGACAACATTACATTCGCTGAAATACACGAAGGTTTACGCAAGAGCATCTACAAGAGTGTATATGGATCGTCTGATAGCTCTGACAATGAAAATGACACTACAGAGGAACCACAGCCATCTACGTCAGGACAAAAGAATTTATTGCCTGGTGTAGGTGACTTTCTGCTGGTCAAAGTTTACAGCACCAAAGGTAAATCATACGATACATATGCGTGCATTGCCGAAACCGATATCGATGAAGACGGCGAAATCAGAGTCACATTCCTAAAATGTGTGAAAATGGAAAACTTTTTATATTGAATAAGAAAGATAAATCCTATGTAGCATTCAATGATATAATTAAAAAACTTCCAACCCCGGACATTGAACACAAAAGAGGCACTGAGTATTATAAATTTTCATGTGATATTAATGTTTTTAGAAAATAGTTCATGTAATTTAGTGTAACACCTATGGATCTCTGCTATGATTAAGAAATTTTGTTTTTGTAGATTAATTTTTAAGTTTTGTATCTTACTGAACCCTTATGTGATACACAGAGGTATTAGTCATTTATTGAGACAGCTAAGTACAAGTTAGAGTCAAAAAAGTATTTAAGCTGATTAAAGAGGCTGTTAATGTTTGTAAGTTAATTAGTAAGAGTTGTTACGTTTATAGGTCTGTTCATTATTTAGTCATTTATTGTAATGTTGATTCTTTCGTAAAAAATTATAATAAAACTGAAAATTATTGTCATACAGTTGTTTTTTTAACATAAAAATAACAAATACAGGCGATTTCAATCCTAGTATCTCCTTTGAACTCCCGAGTATGTCCTATGGACAACCGTATATGTCCACTGGACAACCATTTTGTCCCTGTCTCCTAAAGACACATTATCGTCAATTTTACTTAAAAAAAAAACAGTGAGGTTTACAAAATTTTCAAATATGAATGTAACAATTACAAGTGAAACAAAGAGTTTTAAATATCACGTATTAATTATTATTTTACAAGTTAAATGAAAAGTTCGTTACATTTAAAGTTTGTCGTTGTCCAGGAGACAATATAATTGGAAATAACTTATCAATTAAAAGTCACGTCTTTTATTCATGGAAGACAAATTGAAATCCATCCTATATTAAGTGAGAATAAAGTGACGGTTCACAATTTGACTGAATTTCAAATGGTTCAGAAGTCTATTTAGTTAGTTGTCGAAGGGACTATCTTAACTAGAGTCATGTGGATTTCGGAGTCAAATTTACTATTTTATTTAAATAAATCGTTCTGCTCTATGTGAATTCTTAAAATATAAATAATTATCTAAAGAAAAAATGTTAAAATATAAAAAAAATTCAAATACAATTAAAAAAATAAAATTTATCATTGATGTACACTTAAAAGTTGATTGACCCTATTACTCTTTCTACATGTACTCTTAAACTAGCAATTACTTTACTTTGAAGTGCCTCAATTAGTGATTGTGTCACTCCAGAGTAAATAGTTGGTGGTCTTACAAATATACAATTCTATACAAAGAGGATGTAATAATAATTCAATTTCCTTGAAACCCCTGTCAGCTATTACTACACTATTTTGGTGAAGAATACTAATGAAATCACTTTTTTCCACTACAGCTTTATCAGACATTCTTCCACCAAAACCTTTTGATATAAAGCTTATTAACCCATTTGGAGTGCAACCAATTAAATATTTCACAGTATTGCAGTTTTTATATTGTGGCCATGTTTGAGCTTGCTTTAAAGGGTCTGAGGGTTTAGAAATTTGTATCTCAAAACAATCAATAATGATTTGTACATTTGAGTACCTTACTTTAAATAACAAAGGTAAATTGTTTTTTATTTTTTTTGGTTTTGGGTTCAAATAAGATTTTGAAAAAAATTTGCCAATGATTCAGTACCTTGTAAAATCATTATCGAGAGTTTTATACGAGAAATCTCAAGCTGATCACTAATCCTTTCTATGGTATCATTTTGTTTTATTTTCAACAAAGTGGCAATTATACTTAATGAATCTATTTTTGGTACACCACTACTAAATAATCAAGAAGCCACAAATATTGTTTAGGTAAGCCTAAATACATTTTAGGTTTTTTATAAATAATTTCTAAAAACTTATTTCTAATCTGTAATTTATATTTCTTTTTTTCTGAAGTGCTCTCTTCAGTTTCTGATGTACATCCAAATAAAGAAGGAGTGGCTGTAGAACTTTCTTGAGAAGACTGTACTTCAAATACTTTTGTTGTTGATGCTATACTTTTTCTTGTTTTAAAGTTTGTGCTTTTGTCAACCATAATAGGTTTACATTGCACTCCAACGTGTACCTGAAATAAAAAATAAATTTCCTTTATATATAACATCTTATATCTTACCTTCAGAGCCAGAATGTCCCAAAGGCAAACTAGGCAAGAGCCTAGGGGTGCAAGGTTACAAATGGTGGAAATTTTTCACTTATGAACAACAATAAGTGACAACTACTAAGGTGCTCAAATTAGACAAGTTATGTTTCTGAACTTCAGCTTATCAACCAAATAAGTAAAAGCTTTTTAGTTCTTTTATTAGTTTAAACAGGAGGCTCCAATAAATGAAATGCCTCTGTAGTATAATTGGATTGCCTTGACGACAAGGTCTATATGTACACTTACCTTCAAGGGAAACATAATAGTAGAAGATGTACTAGGCATTACTTTATCTTCAAATTTTCTTTTTTTAGCAGGTATTGGATCTTGATATGGCAATAATAAGAGCTTCTCTAACTCAGATCTAACCATTGGAATCTATAAAATAAAAAAAAATACTTATTCTAAGTATTTAAGTCCTTTAAATTAGTATGGGTCTGCGAATAATAAAAACTAAGGAAACATAACTCCCATACTATTACCGTTTTAAATTTGGTTCCTTTCGAACTGTCATGTAACGTCAGCCTGATGCCGCTGAAGGCCACCTAAATATTTCAAATGTAGGTATTGAAAATGTGTACCTAAGGTACACATTTATGACAAGTATTGTAAAACAAGTTTTTGGACGGAGTTACTTTTCCTTAGTTTTTATTATTCGTAGGTATGAGTATATAAATTTAAATAGTAAGATTTAAATACACACCTCTGGCTTTTGAGTGACATTTTTGAATACAGCCTTAGCATTCAAAATTGGTTCTTGGTTCATCAATTTAGTTTTATGGTAGTTTTTTAAATCCACCACAGGCTGTAACAACAATAATAAACAACTTTAAATTTGTAATAAACCCTTCGAGCCCCAAGAGGCTGGCTTCCTCTTATAATAGAAATTCTATTGTGTTCAATTAAAACGTAACGGTAGTTGATGATTTAAAACGTAATCATATGAAGAGACTTGAACTATCAAATAAGCATCATATTATAAAAAATAATACTCACATCAATGTGTGTCTTCACAACAATACATAATTACTTTACTAGCATAGTTCACACCTGCATCCTCACACCATTTTTTCCACAAATCTTCTCTAACTTTAACAAAAATCTTCCCTGAGCTGTTCACTGAATCATTTTTGCAAGCAGGAATAAAACACTTTCTAAAATCCATGACTAATGCAGTATTTTGGAAAAGGATAAATTCTGGAGTAAAGACTTGATAGTAACGAGTGAGGCCAATGTTTTGGCCAAACAAACAATAACAACAAAATTTTAGATTATATTTTTGACACTTTGACAGTTTTGACATTGCTCACATAAAGTTTTTTTTAAATGCGGAATGAAGCAAAGATTATGACTTCCAGTGATGACGTCATTGAAGGTCAAACTAAGGTTAAACAAATTTCTTTAAAAATATAAATAACTAATGGGTATTTTTTTAGTTTATATACAGAAAAACGATCACTGACCTTATTCCTCGAAATGTTTTTGTAATGGGCACAATAAAAAAAAATGGACAATTCCCATTACAAACTTAAGAGTCTTTACTCTTTCATAATCAGTATTTTATAGTTAATAATGACAAATATTTTTAATTACTTTTAACAAAAAAAACTCCTTTTTCTATAATAATAGGTAATAGGATATTTTTTTTTTATCAGTCAATTATTACAAACCTAAGTCTTTAGTCTTTAAAATTAATCAGTCTTTTATAGTTAATAATCACAAATATTACCCGTGAAGTGTGAACCATTTAAATTACACCATTTATATGTAATATAATGTGTACGACAGTACGAATTATAATTAATCTTCATCTTCATCAAAGAAAACAGACACTCACAGAGTGTCTGTTTCCTTTTTCTCTAATTCCTCTTTTTTCGTTTTGTGGCAGTTTTTTTCTCTTTTTACCCTTTCTTTTTCTAATTTAATCTCTTCTTTTTCTTTATAATAATCTCGCCATTTTTGGCTTGATATAGAGGAAGGAAAAGTAGATCATGGATGATTTTTTGACTTCCCAGAAGGTCGGGGTTGATATAAATGTTTGTTAAACACGTTATCTGCCAACGCTTTTGATTTTTAGGTCCTTGCAGTACTAACAGCTTTTGTTTTTCCTGGCTGTAGAGTGAGCATACTTTTTTCAGTTGCAGACGTGATTTGTGTTTGGGGAGACGCAGTATTCAATTTAATGTTTATAGGATCGGGTGTAAGTTCAGCAGGAGTGGAGTTGATGGTGGTTTTATTGTAACATCAGGTAACACTGTTATCTTTGGAATTTTAAATAGCTGTTTAGTTTGAGTGCTCTCCTCAGCTTGTAAACATACAGTTTGAGGTTCAGTTTTCATGGGTGTGCTTGTCTGAAAAGGTATTATTATAACATCGTCAAGTGAAACCAAGGTTCTTTCATCAAGGTAGCTTCCTGTAATATGTAAAGTTGATAGATCTTCATCTATGTTGGCCTCTATGTGGGTTGGAGTAGTTTTCCCTATAATTAAAGGAGAAATGGATTTATAATCATCAACTAACACTGGAGGAAGATTGTGGGAAGGAATTTCATTTGGTATGGCTTCATGTTGTACAGGCAGTGGTAGCAAAACTTCATCACCAAGAAGACGAGGGCTACTGCAATGCGTGTCATCTAAACCATCGGCCGCTGGACTAACGTGATAGTGATCTTGTTGAGAATTTGAAGCGCCAGTCGTATTTGCCACATTAAGTAATACATATGCATTTGTTAATAATTGTTCAGGTATATCAGCGCTTTGGGACGTATCACCAACTTTAAAAGAGTCAGTTATGTCTTCTGATCCAGTTTCGTATATGTTTTCATACTCGATTATTCTAAGCTTGCGTACTTCCCTTAAAATAAACTTTATATCAATATTTTTCTTTTTTAAAATGGGCTTTAAATGTCGCAGGACTTTGCGAGTTGAAAGTAAATCGTGATTATTTATGCCTGATTCTTGCTGCACTGTCACTCGCTGTTGTCGATTTAAATTTATGATTGTGTTTCTGACACATTTTGTGTAGTGAACTGCATTTGGATTAAAAGGATAAAGCCTACATTTTCTAAATCCGTTTATTATGTTTGTTGGCAATTGTGGGTTACTTATTATTTCCTTAAATAAAGGACAGAAAGTAAACACACCGGCATATTTAGCGGCACACAAAAAAAGGTCCATAATTAAAAAATATGGTTTTATTTTAAAATCTACTTACTACACTTCTTTTGTTATTTAAAGTTTCATTTGTTTTACTTAAAATGAGGATCTCATTAAGAACAGATTTTGCGAGTAAAGGCTATTTGTGAAAAATGGTACATTTTTGAACTTTTCATGTAGCCGGGAAAAGTGAAAATTAATATTAAAATAACAATTATTTAAATTATAAAAATGGTGATTAATATCGCGTATTTCCTCCACGTGCTCTTATTAAAGTTTCTACCCGTCTAGGCATACTGAGAATGATGTTATCGATGGTCTGCTGGAATAGTCTCCACCATTCCTCAACTACGGCGATTCGTAGTTCACCCACGATGGCAGGAGCTGGAATTCTGGACTTAAATTTTCTTTTCAGCAAGTCCTAAACGTGCTCTATTGGATTCATATCCGGTGATCTCGCCGGCCACTCCATAACAGTGATATTCATATAATTAAGATAAGCTTGAGTTACCCGAGCGGTATGCAGCCGAGCATTATCCTGCATAAAAACAAAATCGTCAGCGATATATGGGGCAAACTGTATGACATTTCTTCTAAAACTTCTCTGATATAGCGGTCTGCAGTCAGACTCCCTCTGTCAATCACTACCAAGTCTGTGCGAGCTCCCAAACAAATGCCCGCCCAAACCATTATTGATCCACCACCGTATGCAACTGTAGTTTCAAAATTTGTCTGAATGTATGGTTCTCCTTTGCGTCTGTATATTCTTTGCCTGCCGTCAATTTGATGTAAGAGAATTCTGCACTCATCACTAAACAATACCTTACTCTATTAGTCCGAGTTCCAAAGTCGATGTTCCTGAGCAAAAGTTAACCTGTTTCTACGATGATTTATCTCGAGCCTTGGAGCCTTGGCGGGCAAAAATGAACCCAAACCAGCTTCTTCGAACCTTCTTCGTACCATACTGTTATATCCCGCATCTGTACCCTATCATGCTCACCCTAGCTTTCCGACTTTGCTGATCCCGCATTTCTCCTATCGTCCTACGCTTCAGTCCAGACCCCTTCAGGGCACTCCATCTCAATTCTAATTTCTTTGTTTTATTGAAGTACTATTTCATTTAATTGTAATAATTTATTTTTAAAAAGGGAAAATAGTAATCCCGTACAACAAATTGGTGGCAGCTCAAGGGGATTTTTAAAAAATATCCCGGGTACGCCTCACAAACTGTAAATAAATCGAATTCCAATATTCTAAATCCTAAACAAATCGAAAGTGTAACGAGTCCGCGGTTCCCGAGTTCCTGTTCGGTACATCAATTTCGCCGAGTCCAGCGCGCCGAGTTCCACGAAGTCCAGCAGCCGACGCCGTCCGCACGCCGCACGGATGTTTATACAAGCCCTTATCGCCGCATTCCTGTGAGTCGTTCATTTATTCTACTTTGGTCATTGCAATTTCTTTTGTGTTTTTGTATCTTTATTATTTGTAGTGTTTTGTATAAAGTTAAAAAGTCGGAATCTAGAGCGCCTAGTCCTAAATTTGAAGTAAATATTAATGAACCCGAGGACGAAACAGTCCCATCCTCTCAACCTGGGCCTCTCACCAGGTCCAAAAAGAAAACGCAGACCATTACTTCGCCAAAAGTGGAGTTAGATCTCTCTACCTTACTTAAATTCATCAAACCCTACGATGGCGCTAGGGAATCGTTGAATTATTTTCTTGTTAATTGCAGTAACGCCCACGATTTAGCTTCCGAACAACAAAATGATATCGTTTTTAAATATATCCTATGTCAATTACAGGGTAGAGCCCAAATGACCTGCTCAATAAAAGAATTTGTAAACTGGTCACAATTAAAAGATTTTCTTAAAATACAATTTAGTGAATGGAAACACTACGCACATTTGCTAACAGACTTGCAAGAATGCAAACAGCAAATAAACGAATCTGTTAGTCAATATGCCCTAAGAGTCGAAACATGTTTGTCACGATTACTAACAGAAGTTTCAATTGCACACGGTAGCAAAAGTAGAGAAATGATAGGTCGCACTGCAGCAATGGAAGAGCTAGCTCTCCATCACTTTCAAATGGGACTTGTACCTCGTATATCAAACGTAGTGAGGTGCAAGTCACCTAAAACATTAAACGAAGCAATAAATATAGCCATTTCCGAAGAGAAAATTCAGCAATTTTTATACAAACAAAATCCCCAACCTAAATCGCTTTCTTCCAGGCCTAGTTTTAACGCCAACCGCCGATTTCAAAATCAAAATCCTAATAATTATAATAATCGCTTCCCAAATCCCAATATACGTTACAATAATAATAATAGCAACCGCGTTCCAAATCAGAGTGGCGCTAACTCACCCCCGGTTTGCCGTTATTGTAAGAATGTTGGTCACACGATTGATGAGTGTAGGAAACGGGACCACAATAATAATAGGAATCAAAATTTTAATAGACCAAATTATCAACGAGTTAATTTTACATCTTTTAACGATGAAAATCCTCGTGAACAAATTAATGCCGAAGAAGGTTATGATACCGTCGACGACGTCCCAAAAAACTAATTAAAGTCTCGTCCCGGTGTCGTGCGGGACAAGTTCAATCTATAACCGACACCTTACCAAATCAACGCACAAGTGGTGCAATTACTAAATCTACGCAACCCCGCTACATGGGCAAGTTGCATAAAATAAAAAAATCATGCCTATCCAATTTCCCTAAACTCACTAAAGAATTTATTAACTTAAAAGGAATAGATTCCTCAGTCGATTCCATACAAACTCTGGGACATTTTAATCTTAAAATCAAGTTAGCTAAATCCGGTATTACTCACCAATTCCATGTTATTGAAAATATACACTTACCATACGTAGGCATAACAGGGTCAGACATGCTAAACTCTAATAACTGCAAAATCGATTATAAAAAAAATTTATTGTTATTCACAAAAATGTCTCTTCCACTATATTTCCGAGATACAGCCTACATTATTCCTGCTAGAAGTGAAACCGTCGTTAAATGTTCCGTCATAAACCCTGAAATCAAAGAAGGATTAATTTTAGACCAGCACATTTCAAATAATTTATTAGTAGCAAACTGCTTAGTAAAAGTCAAATCAAATAATCGCATTAATATAACAATAGTTAATACTTCCGAAGAATCAGCTACAATTAACTCAAATTTAAAATTAAAATTGACACCATTTGATACAAGAGACTTTGACAAAAATCCCACTGTTTCTGTAAATAAAATTGATAGAACACAACCTACGGATAATTTAAGACGGACAACCCGAGTTCTTAATCAACTTAGAGTATCGCACTTAAATAACGAATAAAAATCTGCTCTCTTTAATCTCTGTGCTACTTTCTCTGACATTTTTCACTTACCTGACGAAAACTTGACACATACTAATGCCCTGAAACACGAAATCAAAACGACTTCTGACATACCAATACATACTAAGTATTACCGATTCCCTGAAGTCCACAAAGCTGAAGTTCGTAAAGAAATTGAAAAAATGCTAGAACAGAATATCATTGAACCCTCCGATTTACCATGGTCTTCACCCATATCGGTGGTTCCAAAAAAATTAGATGCATCTAACGAACAAAAATGGAGAGTTGTTATTGACTACCGTAAATTAAATGATGTAACAATAGGAGATACTTACCCGCTTCCTCAAATTGCAGAAGTCCTAGATCAACTTGGTAATAGTAAATATTTTTCCACAATGGACTTAGCTTCCGGATTCCACCAAATCCCTTTAAATGAATCAGATAAACCAAAGACCGCTTTCAACGTTCCAGAGGGACACTACCAATTCCTTAGAATGCCTTTCGGGCTGAAAAACGCGCCTGCTACTTTCCAAAGGCTTATAAACACTATTCTATCAGGACTTCAGGGTATTCTCTGCTATGTATTTCTTGATGACATTGTTTCCTATTCATATGACCTTGACTCACACATCGAGAATTTGACTGCTATATTCCAAAGACTACGTAAATTCAATCTGAAACTCCAACCAGACAAATGTGAATTTCTAAGACGAGAAGTAGGCTACCTAGGACATATAATAACTGAAAAGGGAGTAAAACCAAATCCTGACAAGGTCAAAGCTGTTACAAACTTTCCTGTTCCCAAGTGTCCAAAAGACATAAAATCCTTCCTAGACTTAGTCTCATATTATCGCCGATTCATCCCTGAATTCTCTACTATTTCCAAACCACTTACAAACTTACTAAAAAAGAATGTCCCTTTTAATTGGGAGAATCAACAACAATTATCCTTTGAGACACTGAAATCCAAACTTACTACTGCTCCTCTTCTAGCCTATCCTAATTTCACACAACCTTTTATACTAACCTGTGATGCGTCAAATTATGCAATAGGTGCTGTCTTGTCCCAAGGACAGATTGGTAAGGACCAACCAATAGCCTTTGCGTCTCGAACCTTGAATAAAAGTGAGTGTAATTACAGTACCACAGAAAAAGAATTGCTCGCCATTCTTTTTGGCTGCAAAATATTTAGACCCTATCTTTTTGGACGTAAATTTCAGATAGTGACTGATCATAGACCATTAAAATGGTTATTCAATATGAAATTGTTTATAGAAAAGGTAAATTAAATTCAGCAGCTGACGCACTCTCAAGGTACCCTGTTAATCCAATTTATCCTGAAAACAAAGAACTTACCAATCCTAGCAATGACCCTCAACTATTGTCCACTCCGCCAAATCCAACATCTCCTGCTGATGTACCTGATGTATCTATGTCTCCTATCGATTTTAATGTTGATTTTCCAGAATTTCAACATGACATACTTGATTACTTACCCATGACTGATGAACTGGTAACAGACACTGAAAATCCTATTCCCTACACTGACTCTAATAATGCAAATCCTAACTCAGACACTGATCCTAATAATAAAAATATAAATACTTACCCCGAACCAGGATCTTCAATACCACTGGAATCTCCTACGTCTAACTTACCTGTGATAATCGATAAACCTCCTACGCCTGACTTACCTGTCGTCGATGAAAATTATTCTAAATTCTTAAAATCACCTACTAGATCTTACAATACTATAATCCACGAACATAATGAAACCCTTCTAAAAGCATCGCAAAGATTATTAATTGTACCAACTTCAATAGATTTAGATGAATCAGTACCATACATGCAAGAATTATTAAGTAATTGTCCACATCCGATTGTCGAAGAGTTTTTAGAAATGGAAAGAGAATTGTACACATGTAATGAGCTATTTTTTGATAAAATACACCTCTTTTTATATATCAAAGTCAATCATTTTTACGAATGTACTTACCCAGATTTATATAAAGCTCTGAAGTATACACGTGATCAAATATTTATGTTCTATCCTACGTACAACGAAGTCGCTCTAACTGACTTCAGAATTAATTTTGACAGATTCTCTTTCGTTAAAATATACAATATATTAGCCTACCTCTTTGATGGCACAAATATTCAACTTCACATCTATCATAATAGTATCATGTATCCTTCGTTAAGTGAAATAAATAAGATTTTAAAAGAAAACCATGATCTACCTACTTCCGGTCATCTAGGAGCAAACAGAATGTATAACAGAATAAAAGAAAAGTATTATTGGAAACGCATGCGAGCTGACGTCGAACATTACGTTAAATCATGCACCCTTTGTCAAGAAAACAAAGCTTTCAGACAAATAAATAGAGCACCGATGCAAATTACTACAACTTCTACCGCGCCGTTTCAACGCATATCAACGCATATCAATATAATGTCAAGAACATTGTGGGACCCTTACCGGAAGTAGGTACCGCAAAAATCAAATTTATTATGACTCTACAGGACGATCTTACGAAATATTCAGTCGCGTATCCCATAAGAACAATAACAGCTGAAGAGACCAGCGAATGTTTATTTCATTTTATTTCACTATTCGGAATTCCAAAAACGATACTTACCGATCAAGGCACAAATTTTACTGCTGATTTATTCAAATAGACTTGCAACTTTCTGAAAATAAAACAAATTTGGTCAACTCCTTACCATCCTCAAACTCAAGGAGCACTTGAGCGTAGTCACTCTACACTCAAGGAGTATCTCAAATCCTTCGTAAATGAAAATCAAGATAATTGGTCCCGATATGTATACACAGCTATGCTATCTTATAATACGGCTGTTCATACCACTACAAAATTCACACCTTACGAACTCGTATTTCCAGATTCAGTTTATAATTCAAACATCAATGACGCCACGTATCCAGAATATGTCAAAATGTTACAACATCGATTAAAACATGCTCGGGAGAAAGCGATTGAGAATATCATTAAGTCAAAACAAAATTCAAAAACTTATTATGATAACAAAGCAAGACCCGTGTCTTATATGGTTGGAGATTTGGTTTATTTAAAAAATCATTTACGCTAAAGGAAGGCCTTATCCCCTCAATGGAAAGGTCCATACAAAATTGTTAAAGTTCATGGCTATAATACTGTTTCTCTGCTCATTAACCGTAGACATGTTAAACATCATGTTGATCAAATCAAACCAGCATCGGTTCAATCTTTATAGTAAGAATAAAATAAAATTTAAAGTAAAATAATTTTAAGTAAATTTCTTTCTATTTCAGGATTTCAGCCTTAGCGGCTCAAGACTCTATTCAACAAATAAATTCAAGTCCGGGAATTTACTTTGATCCAATAGAACAGTTAAAAATATGTTCAGATTATTTAGATGTTGTCACTCCAGTAGACATATCGCATTTTCAATCGCATATAACCAATATAAATTCAATTCTTGGCACATTACGATTTTTATGCAACAAAGTAGAAATAGAATTTGACGATACCCTAGAATGTCATAATGTATTACAACCACTTACCATTAGAAATGACGAATTGGTAGAAGATTATAATTCCATATCACATTTAATTGATCACAGATTCCGTAGATCTGCATGGTTTGGTGGTGTAGGCTCTGTTTTTAAAACCATTTTTGGTACTCTTGATGAAAATGACGCCATCAAATACGATAAAGCTATACGAAATGTACAATCAAATCAAAAAGAGTTGGCTTCATTAATCAAATATAATATTCTCATAACAACTACTACTTTAACAAATATTAACGTTACTTTAAGAAAAATAAAAGTTAATGAAGACAACCTTAATGAAGCTATCGACAACCTCTCTAACAAAATAAATAATATATCTACGATGTCTAAAAGCCTAATAATGAAAACTAATATGATTACTATATTAAATAGTCTAGAAGCAAGTATTATAACTTTATCATTTCGAATAGAGGATATTGTTAATGCAATTATGTTTAGTAGCCAGAATATACTACATCCAGCTATATTACCGCCTAGTCTAACTAGCCTAGCCTAGTAATAACTTTCGTCACTTACCTGTTGATGCGAAATTACCTGTAAACCTGGAATTAAATGAAATGTTTACTCTCATTAATGTCTCTAGTGTATTTAGTTTTATAGTGTTAGCGATAAAGTTGTGTTTATCCTTAGAATTCCTCTTGTATCCTTAAAAGAATATAATCTATATCATAATATTGCTCTTCCGACACCACATGATGTATCTAAACCTAGTTATTATACTTATGTTGTACCTAGTAGTAAATATATTGCAATGACCAATGAGAAAAGTGCATATTGTAACTTAGACTCGCTACGGGAATGCAAAGCGATGAATGCCCGAACCTATATCTGCGACGTGACCACGATCTTCTCCACCAGCGAGCATCCGAGTTGTGAAAGTGAATTACTAGTGAATACCATAAAAGCTCTACCAGTGCAGTGCAAAACCGGAAGTGTTAACGGCCAAATCGATATTTGGAAATCTATCTCGAACAATAAATGCATATTTATACAATCCATTTACACTAAAGTGTTAATTGAATGTCGTAACAAAACAAATGTTGATCTAAATGTAATAGGTACAGGAATTGTTTATGTACCCAATAATTGTATTGGTTATTCTAAACATACAAAATATATACCTAAATCTCAAGCTGTGAAATTTAGAGTAAATAAGATATTTTCTAATGTCAATATAATAAATGATTCATGTTATAATTTTAAGATAAATGATGGAGAGAATAGTGAGTTTCATACTATAGATTTACAAAATTTCGATCTAGACACGATTAGTAACGGAAATATATTAAAGTTCAAATCATTAACAAAAGAAACTGACAAACTCATTAATCAACACAGTTTCATTAAATATGAAGCACATTATTCTTCCACTCTTGTAGTTATTTCTTTGATTATTTTTGGATTTTGTGTTTTTAAATGTTTAGTTTTAATAAAAGGGTACAACTGTCGTCATCCTTACATCCTTCCACGATTTTCCCAACCTTCTTCCGTCAATACATCTCCAACACAGGAAACCCAAGATGAATCTTATTCTTCTTCTTCTTCTTCTGGCTCCTCTCCTCCTTCCATTCCTCTTCAAGACCTATCTAAAGACAAAGCTAAACCTAAACCTATTCCTACTCCCAGCCTTAGAATCCATGTTTAAATTCCTTTATTTCGTTTTCCATAAACTTCGACCCCGAAGTTTAGTCTACCCCGGGGAGGTGTTATATCCCGCATCTGTACCTATCATGCTCACCCTAGCTTTCCGACTTTGCTGATCCCGCATTTCTCCTATCGTCCTACGCTTCAGTCCAGATCCCTTCAGGGTATTCCATCTCCGACTCCTGACCGTGACAGTTGTCTCAATTCTAATTTCTTTGTTTTATTGAAGTACTATTTCAGTTAATTGTAATAAATCTTTTTTTAAAAAGGGAAAATAGTAATTCCGTACAACAGTACGCTCACTTACGGTTACACCCCGCACTGCTTCTAACTCATGTCGGGCTTGGACGGCCGTCAAACGGGGGTTCCTACGTACACGGAGCCGAATGAAACGATCATCCCTACTCGAAGTGCGTCTTTTTCTGCCTTGTCCTGCTCTTCTCACATAAGTACCGGTCTCCCTGAACCGTTGGATACTGCGATGGATCGTTGAAACTGGTCGACGAAGATCTCTGGATATCACTCTGGTGGTTTGACCATTTCTTCGCATTTCGAGTGCCCTGGCAATCTCCGTTGGGGCTAAGTCAGGCTTATCAGTCCTCAACTCCAAAAAGATACGCGATTAAAAAAGAACTAACAAAAAACAGTATTTCAATGAAATTTAAATCAAATTCAGAAGGAAGAAATACTCAAAGTTCGCTCCAGATAATGTGTATTTGAATAAAATTAAAACAATTGCATAAAATGTTATTTTCAGTTGTTTTCTTAATTTGAAAATATTCTTTTAAATTAAATGACGTATAACCAGCCAGCAGCCTTATATGATACTGATATCAAACCTTTATTTATGTTCCGCTAAATATGCGGTGTGTGTAGTTTTAGTAACCTGTTTATCAACATTTTCTGGTTTGTTTAAGTATTGGCGGACGACGCTACGCCAATTAGTTTTCAGTGGGCCAAAACCGCTGACGTCGGCCGGCTGCAGCATGTGAGTTGTGTTGGGGCGGGAGTGCATATACAATTTTCCTAATTTGTGTGATAAATAAATTTCACTTAGTAAATAAGACATCGTGTGATTGTGACCATCAACAAGGAACAAAAACCGGTCGTTTAATATTATTTTTTTCAAGCCAATTTGTTGAAATCATTTGCCATATATTCAAAGAAGACTTAACCCCCGCATCCATCCGGATCACTTCTTCCTAGGCACCAATCTGTAGGCATACTTTCACTTACTGCGGTTGGTGGTCTTAAGTAAGGAATTACAACCAGTGGTGGACAAATTTGACCAGACGCATTGAACGCTAACATCACCGTTAAATTGTCCTTCTCAATACCTGCATTTACCCGGTAAAGATTCTTATGCCCTTAAGGTCCTAAAACTTTGCCTGTTTTTGGACACAGGCAGAAACCGCTTTCAATCAGCGTTATATACCCTGTTGCATGTTCCAATACCTCTAGCGCTCCAACTTCTGCTAAATAGCTTTGTAATCGCTAAAACCAGAAGCGAATAGACACTTCAGTGACACGAGCGCGAGTCTTATTAATACTCTCAGCAACACGAACACTGATTACAGGGTTTCTTTTTGTAAAGTTATAGTACCAGGTCTGTCCTGGGCGGTCGTCTTTGAAAGGGGGTTTTTTACCCAAATCTTTAAACATTTTTGCACGGTATCCAGTAGCTCTTGTTTTTTTATTGGGAATCCACATTTAGCAATGTTTAATATCCAATTTACCACCATTTTTTCTCCTTCAACTCCTAAATATGGTTCCGGCCCTCTGGCTTGTAGCACATCGTGTCTCCTACCTGCTAACCGATCTTGAATGGTTGTTCTGGGTATTCCGTATTTTCTGCATGTCTCCTGATACCTTTCCTATCATCTCTAATTTCTTTTAATGCTCGTTCTATATCTTCAGGTCGATATTTGACAGATTTCTTCTTTTGAGACTTAGAGAAAGGCATCTGTAAACAAACAAAATTAAAAAAATGTATGTAACTCCCGAATCGTGAAGTGAGAGTGAGCAATGAGTGAGCTGATGTTGATGAATTATAGCTAAAACACTCGATCGTGTCAGCTTTCAAACAAAAAAAAACTCGATCAGTATCGGTTCATCCGTTTGGATGCCAGGGGTAGACAGACAAACAGACAAGACACGTCAAACTTATAGCCCTCTGTTCTAGTCGGGGGTTAAAAAAGGACCCATGATCAGAAATTTCGAGATATTTTTAACAATTATGAGTAAGTGGTCGTCAATCGCCTCACGAATAAAAAATAATTCAGTTTACGGCCGTGTAATCTCCATACATTTATATGATGGCCGCAAATTAGCAACATCAATATCTCAATATTAGTTTGCGACCACATCTTTATATTTTGAATGGATTGGTTAATTAAATAAAGTGATATTAATGGTCGTAAACTATAACCTACGTTATAATCCCAAATTAAAAGCAAAATAAAGTCTCAAACTTTGAATTCTATCAGTAGGGCTATAAAAAAAAGGAAAAGTTTCTTTAAACTGTTAAGCTAGTTATCCGGCCACCCGGCCGCAAAATAAAACTTTACGGATTTTCATTATTTTAGTTTGCGACCACCTAGTTTTTTAAGAATATAGTGTTTTTTTTTACATTTAACAATGTGCATATATGTTTAATATCATCAATTCTTAGTTGGCAAAATGCAAGCACCAATATTAGTATAAAAGTACAAGTCATACTGTTAAACTTAACTTTGTGTCGCCTAATGATATAATATTTGGTATTTAGCAATGGGCTGGTTCTTCTCAATAGGTTAGGAATTAGGATTGAACTTTGTTATAAATTGTCATAAGCATTTATTTGTTAAAATATATGTGGAATAATAATTGATGCACATGCTTTTTAATACATCTATGTGCACATGTATGAAATGTAATGAATAAAACAATATTATACACATTTTAAAATTAATTTAAATTATTTAAAAGGAAAGAAATAAATCTTTTTTTTTAATCTTTATTTAATGAGCTTATTCAATAATGAATATGTCGCTCAGTAACAATTTCTTAAGACTAATTACAGAATCAGAAAGCAACAAACAAAGAAATAATAATTAACAATTATTATGATCACGATCCTTCAAACTAATTTTGACAACTTTTAAGAGATCATTAGCTACTTCTGTATTTGGTGAAGCCAGAATTGTGTTTCAAAAGCCCACATCATTAAGACGCGAATTAAAATAATGCTTTCTTGCAACTTCGTTCCATGTACACTCTGATAGGACGTGATACACGTCCTTTATAACCCCACACGTATGACAGTTGGGCGATGAGACCTTCTTCATCATGTATCCGAACTTATTGAGAGGAATATGACCTGATCTTAGTCTTAAAGTCAGGATGATATCGTTTCTAGACGTTTCGAGACGGTGTCGGGTGCGGCTGTATGGTTTTGTACCGGATGCCCTTGTCTAACGACCTCTTATCGAAATATTCGCGCCATAATTCGTAGCATCTCAATTTAATAGCTGAAATATGTTCCGTGTGATAAGGGTAGATAGACAAAGGCATCGCATCTGAGCATCCCTGCTTAGCCAACTCATCTACGTCCTCGTTGCCTGAAAGCCCGACATGAGATGGAATCCACTGTATCTTAATGATCTTATTTGTACCTAATAACTGGCGAACTATTCTCAGAATATCATAGGCAATCGGTAGACCTCGTGACATCGAGGTACATCGAGCCAGATGCTGTAGTGCACTCTTGGAATCTGTTAAAATAACAAATTTTGCATTTTCTAATGTAGCAACATACAACAAATATTTTGCAATAGCTACGATTTCGGTATGCATTATTGAGATATTCGTGTTAATTTTAAATTTATTATAATAATCAGAGTAAGTATCTAAGAAAGCAGCTCCTACACCGTCTCCATGCTTCGAACCATCAGTAAATATAAGTCTAAATTCGGTATAATTTTCGTTAATGTATTTTTCACACAAAAATTTTAAACGATTAATATTATAACTACGCTTTGCTTTTTTAATAGACGGAATTTCATGAATCATTATATCCTTAAAATTAATATTACTAATCCATGTATCTAAGCTAAACATTCCTAACTGTTCACCATTACTAACGACTTTTAACTTTAACTCTTCATTGATAGATAGTAAAACTGGTAATTTTCTTTTCCAACAATGAGCAACTGCCTGTAAATTATCTAGTAAAGAAATAGTAGAATTGTTTGAAAATGATTTAGATTTTAACCAGAATCTAGCTCCTAAGTACCATCTCCGTAAGTATAAAGGGTAAAGACATAACTCGCTTTCCATGACGTGTATAGGCGTGCTTTTGATAAAGCCTCCTATTACTCGTAAAGCTTGATTTTGGACTTTGTCTAATTTGCCGAGATGTGTTTTACAACAAGAATCATATAAAAAGTTGCCGTAATCTAGACGGCTTCTTAAAATAGCTATATAAAGTTTTCTTAAATGTTTAGGATGACAACCCCAACCTGAGCCTGATAAAATTTTAAATAATTTTAAATACCTCGATGTTTTTATAAATAGTCGCTGACATGTTTGTTCCACCTCAACAATCCATCCAGCCAAACACCTAAATATTTAACACAATCCTCTGTCTGAATAAGATGATCTTTAATGTAAAGGTCTAATGCCATTCTCTTTGATCCCTTTTGAAATATTACCATCTTACATTTTTCAGGAGAAAATTCTAATCCTATTTCATTCAATAGTTTTCCAAACTGATTTAAAGCATTAGTTAAGCATTTCTGGCTTCTATTACATTATTAACAGTGATATGTATCTCAAAATCGTCCGCATACTGTGAAATGTTAACGTTACATAATAATAATAATAATTTACAAATATCTAGGGTGCTAATATTAAATAATAATGGGGATACTGGGTCCCCTTGAGCTAAGCCTAGCCACGAGGTTCTGCATAAAACATTATTTCCTATATGTATATGTAAATTTCGTCCACTCAAAAAATTCCATAGATACTGACAAATTTTTGCTCCAATTCCAAGCTTATCTAACTTAATTACTAGTGCACTTATGTCTATATTATTATAAGCGTTATTAATATCTAAAAAACAACCAACTGTAACTTTATTTTTACAAAAACCAATTTGGATAGCAGAAACTAATCGGCTAAGACTACGAGTATCAAGACCTGATCTCTGTTTTCTAAATCCTACAACATTTTCTGGAAATAAACAATTATTCTCAATATACCATTCAATTCTTTTGTTTAATATTTGGATCTATACGGACGGCAGCAAGATTGAGGGTCGAGTCGGAGCCGCACTCTCCGTATGGGAGGGTGAGGCCGAGACGAAGGCCGTCAAGCTTGCGTTGCCGCCGTATTGCACCGTCTACCAAGCCGAGCTCCTAGCGCTCCAGAGAGCTGTAAGTTTAGCCTGCAAGAGTGGAATGGCGAAGGTCGGTATCTTTAGCGATTCCAGATCGGCTCTCCAGGCTGTCACCCTTAGTTCCCTCATCCCCTGGCAGTGCAAACAAGGGCGGCCCTCCGAAAAACTGCATCGCCGAGGCGGGAGGTCTCCCTGTTTTAGATTAGGGCGCACGCAGGGTTGAGAGGGAATGAGAGGGTTGACGAATTAGCCAAGAAGGCCGCGCTGCGATTGAAAAGGAAGCCTGACTACGATCTGTGTCCTGTTTCATTCGTCAAGCGTATCTTAAGAGAGGATACGGTTGAGGAATGGAGATACGAAGTGGGAGGGACGGCCGGAACCACGAAGCTCTTTTTCCCAAGCGCTGCTGCTGCATACAAGATAGTAAACAAGATAGACATTACACATCACACCACACAGATTCTGACCGGACACGGCGGGTTCGCCTTCTATTTGAACAGATTCAAGTTGAAGGAGGACCCGTCGTGTTCATGTCAGCCAGGAGTTGAGGTGACGGTTCCTCACCTGTTACTCGAGTGCCCGATTTTTGCTAGCAGTAGATATGATACTGAGCAAAAATTGGGCATATCGATGACGGGTGAGAATCTGCCTTCTATCCTGGGGGGAAAGAAGAGGGACTTTTTCCTCTCTTTTTGTAAGAGGATCGTGGGTGTAGTGAATAAGAAACACTGCAATATTTTAAACTGTGATAAAAATTAGTGTTAGGTTCTTTTTAGCGGTAGGTCTTTAATTTGTGATATTAGGTTAGTTGAACGTTGTGCTGTATTTTTATCTTTATTTTTATTTTTATTTTTATTTTATTAGTTTTATCGTCTTTTATTGACATCATTAATTTGGAATTTTAGTCTGAAAAATTGAATTGTATTTTTATTTTTACTATTGTATCATTGGATTTTATTGTATTTTTGGATTTTATTTTATCATTGAATTTATTGTATTATTGGGTTTTATGGTAGGTATGATTTTTAAAATAATTGCTGTATATTTTATATGACTATTACTATTGTAATAAAAAAGAATGTTAGTAAAATATAAGGACGATGCAATAACTATTGTGAAAATGAATCAAAAAAGGAAAAATGTAAATTAGATATAAGACAATTAAAAAAGAAAAAGATTTAATCAGATAAAAAATTAAAAAAGATACATAACAGGCCCTGATTATGTTAGGGGGATGGAAAAAAAAAATGGTGAAAGATTTTGCATATGCAAGACATTAACGATATCGGTCGAAGTGACGATTCTGAACTTGGGTCCCGGCCCGGCTTAGGAATAGGTATTACTGCTACATTACGCCACTGAATAGGTACAAACCCACTTGATAAAAATCTGTTATATAAAATTAACAAATTTTGTTTACCTATTAAAGGAAGCTGACTAATCATAGAGTAAGAAATGTTATCAAGTCCTGGCGAGGTATCTTGATTTTATTGAATTCTCGAGTTCTTGAATTGTAATTATTTGTTCTAATTTTAACCCATTTGGATCCGCTGTCCCTGTACAGGGACAGTTGTTCAAATACCCACATTTTTTGTTGTGTCACAGATATTTTTTAATTGCATCCATATTTCATATGCTGAGTAGTGTATCGTTTTTATCTTATTTTAAATATTGGTGAAATTGCAATAAAAAGTGTTCATATTGAAGTATAAAACAACTGAAGTCAAAACGCAAATTATCGTCACAAGGTAAGGTATTTTATTTTATTTTTCTATGCGAAATTTTATGTTTGTTTAGAAATATTACTGTTTTATACTGTCAATTAGAGTAATAAGTGATAAAAAGTGTTAATATTTTAGTGTTGTGTATGACAAGTCATACTTTGTTTTAGTGTCCCTGTATAGGGACATTGGGCACATTAGTGATATTTTTTTAATAAAGTTCTAAGTATTTTGTATCTTCTTTTCAGAATCTTTATCGAATTTATAATGGCTAAAAGGACATTTAATGCCATTTCTGACTACGGAGGGCTTGCAGAAGCACTAGAAAACATATTGAATGAAGAAGATGACCTAGACACGAGCTATGAATTGGTAGCCATTCCTCCAGACCCAAGCGTTCTAACGGATGAAGAGGAGTTTGACGAAGATGACATTCAACAAAACATATTGCCGCGAGATATACCTGGTAGAATAGAAGTTTTCGCTACTCAGGATAATGAGGATTGGGATAGTAGTAATGATGAGCCCCTGCAAAAACGTTCTAGGAAGCCTCCAGAGACTGAACCAAAGTGGCGCAAATATGAAGGTTCTTACGGCGACATTGCTTCCACCAGTGATGATCTTCAAAAGCGTAGAGAAAATGTAGAAAATGAACTAAAAGATTTAGGCCCAGTAGAGATATTTGAGAAGTTTTTTGATGAAGAAGTCATGCAGATGATTTTAGTGAACACAAAACTTTATGCTGCACAAAACAACAGACATGACTTTCATGTGACCGTTGATGATCTCAAAAAATTTTTTGGAATACTCATACTAACTGGGTATCATACATTAGCCAGAGAACGTTTATACTGGTCCCTGGACGAAGATTGTAATGTGCCACTTATTACCAAAACCATGTCAAAAAATAAATATTTCGAAATAAAGAAATTTTTGCACTTCTGTGATAACGAAAATGCTGCCGGATCCACTGATAGGATGTTCAAAATACGACCACTTGCTGACCTTCTCATAAAAAAATATTTACAATGGGGTGTACTTCACGAGCAATTGTCTATTGATGAATCTATGATCAAATACTTTGGACGACATCCTGCAAAACAATTTATAAAAGGAAAGCCAGTGCGATTTGGCTACAAGAACTGGATGATAGCTAGTGCTGATGGTTATTGTTATGCTTTTATATCTACTGTGGCAAATCATCAACGGTAACAACAAACGAACCATTGGGGTCAAAAGTTGTGAAACTTTTGCTGGCAAAAAGTCAATGCGTTCCAAACGAGCATATTATTTATTTCGACAACTTTTTTACCAGCCATGCTTTGCTAAAAGAACTACGTGAGTCTGGATATCGACCGACGGGCACTGTTCGGGAGAATCGAACTAAAAAATGTCCCCTGATATCGGTCAAAGATATGAAAAAAAAAACAAGAGCTCATTATGACTATCGTTTTGATTCCACTAATCAAATTTTGTTCGTCCGTTGGCTTGATAACAGCATATGTACTATGGGCACCAATTTCGACACGGTTCATCCCTTGGGAAAAGTTAAAAGATGGGATACTGCACAAAAGAAAAAAGTAGATATGGATATCCCACATGTCTTTCAAAATTATAATAAAGGTATGGGTGGTGTAGATCAGGCGGATCAATCTATCGCAGTATATAGATCGGCTATTAGGGGCAAAAAATGGTGGTGGGTGCTATTCACCTACATGCTTGACTTGTCTATTGCTAATGCCTGGCGTCTGCATTCTTTGACACATGAAGAAAAATTGGATCAGCTGCAATTCCGTCGAACAATTACACGATTTTACTTAAAATCTGATGGGCGTAAAGATCGGAGACGCAAACCATCATCGGCTGTTCCAGGAGTTGCAGCAGATGGAGTTGGACACTTTCCGCAGAGACTGCCAAACCAATTACGATGTGTCATTTGTCACAAAAAAGTACGATGGCAGTGCAAAAAATGCATAAAAACATTATGTATCGAAAACAACAATTGTTTCGAAAACTACCACACATGAGCCCATTGTCCCTGTACAAGGACAGTGTTTTTTTTAATTTTCTTTTTGATGTTTTCACTCTGTAAGAACCCTATTATTAGATAAATAAAGAAAAAATATTATTTTCACTGTAGTTTGCTTTTGGGTCCAAATGGGTTAAGTTATTACATTGAAATTTGGGCGAATTTTGTGTAACATAATCAGGGGCTAAGCTATGTAGTAAACGATTGGCTTTTTCTAAGTCGACATTGAGGCCACGAGACCTACGACCTTTTAGCCACCTCATCTTCCGCCAAAGGTCGACCACGACAAAGGTGACGAACTACATTGATCAACTGAACTCCAAAATTGACGCCAACTATCATTTATAGCCTGTCTTATAAGCCTTTGAGCAGTACGGATCTTATCTTTTAATGAGTCTAAATTCGCAGGGAAAGGATTTTTTCTGAAATTAACGAGCGCTAACCGACGTTCAGCAACAGCTTTCGACAGATTAGAGTTCCAATATGGCTTAGGAGAGAACTTATTAGTCGGGTTGAAGTTAATTTTAATGTTTGAAATATTTTTGTTTGCTGACTCTAAGATAGAATTTAAAAATAAATCGTAAGCTTTTTGATTATTGTCAGGTAAAACACTATTAGTTAAAATTGACTGAATGTCCTCCGAATATGTACTCCAGTCAGCTTTTTTAGAATTTCTCTTAATAAAAAAATTCGGAATAGGTTCAATATCTGTCGAAAGTTTTATTACAAGGTGGTCACTACCAAGTGACTCATTGGTAACATTCCAATAAAATTTAATTGCTAACTGAGATGATATGAAAGGTATGTCGGGAGAAGATTTTTGAACGGATCCATTAACAATTCTAATACGCGTAGGACTTCCATCATTTAAATTTATTAAGTTGCTATCGATTCAAGAATCAAATATTTGCGTACCTCTTGAATCAGTTTTGTAGGACGAAGTAGAATGATGCGCGTTGAAATCGCCTAGCAACAGTGTTTTATTATTACTTAAACTAAATACCTGATTCCAGACTTGTGACGATGTTTGTATATGTGATGGACAATAAATTGATATAACATATTCCACATGTTCACAGTTAAATAATCTAACTAACTATCTCTATTCCACTATTAATATCGTGTACTTGAACAAATTCTGACTTGATTGATTGATGAACAAATATAGCAGTCCCACCATAACCATCACTCCTGTCTTGTCTATAAATGTTGTATCCAAAAACTCGTAAGGGACTTTCGGGTTCCAACCAAGTTTCGCTGACAGTTGCAATGTGAATATTTTCTTGTGATAATAGTTGTTCAAAATCTATCAGTTTCGGCCTTATACTTTGTGCATTCTACTGTAGGAATTTTAATTTTATATTTTTAGTTGTACTACCCATCAAAAAAGGCATTGAAAATGTTCATTTTTGAGATTTGTTCCCCAATGATAGATAAAATCCACTGACCAATTATTTTCGCAATCTTTTTAATCTTAGTCATCAAATCGTATTTTTTCTTGGACAAAACTTCCTTGATACGTTCTAATAAAGATGGCCTGTCTCCCTGTTTATTTGTATTGTTGCCCTCAATATTGATGTTTTCGTTTTTTGATTGATCCTCTGCGCTATCTGTATCACTGTTTGAAGATAAATTACTCTCCTGATCCGATTCAGCAAGGGTTTTCTTTTTACGGGGCACTTTAGATTTATTAACAAGTGACGTCTTCACAACTTCAGAATAGCTGCAGCTTGGCGTTACTATTTCAGTTTCCATAGCAGCAGGTCCATCTTGTACAGGTAAGGATACTGAAGGGAATTGTGAGGTATCATTTACATTTGGTATATTTAGAATCGGTGACTTTTGAGGCGAAGAAGGAACATACATATTAAGAGCCATTCTATATGTACAGTTAAATTCTGCCATTATATCTCTCACTTTCTTCTCTTTTTCATAAACCGGGCAATGTTTAAACATTGCCATATGTTTGCCACCGCAGTTTACACATTTGTACCTCTGGGTATCACAATTTGCATGACTGTCGCTGCATTTAGGGCAAGTAATTTTACGGGATGGGCACAATTTTCCTGGATGGCCAAAACGCCAGCATTTCGAGCACTGAGTAACGGGGAATCTAAATTGTTCAATTTTAGCTTTAATACCGTGGATATAAACAAACGAAGGCAATGCTGAACCCTTAAAACATACTCGAATACTTTCACTAGGTATCCATTTGCCTTCCGCGTCTCTGTAATTTAATCGTCTTAAAGAAATAATATCGGCTGTAGGCGATGATAAGCTCTCCAAGATCTGTTTGTCATCAAAATCTGTTTCACAGTTCCTTAAAACTCCATACGATAAACCTATTTCCAATGTTTTGTGGCATCTCCAACCCTTTTTTTTTTAGACAAAGACGACTTGCATTTTCTTCTTTATCTAACGTGACTAATACTTTATACGGATTAACATATTTTACTCGGGATATACCTTTTATTTGTTCTGCTTTGAGAATACGTGCGAGTGCAAACTGCTTTGGAAGAATTTCTTTGCTGGTAATGCAAACTTCTATTTCATTTTCAATTGCGACTCTCGACCTCTCGCTCGTCTCTCTTATAATTTTCTTACCGCTCGTAGTTACTTGGGTCCAAATTTCCTCCTCGTCAACACTGCGTCTTCGTTTCTCGCGTCTACAAAATTCATTCATACTTTCCATACTTTCGCCCCTCGCCATATTTTGTGTTTGTTCCTCAATACTATTTCTTCTCATCTCTTCTCCATCCTCAACCGTCAAATTAACAAAAACTCCGTCTGCATCTCGAATTAAACCTTTATCGGCCATTGAATAATGTTATCACCAGCCCGAGCTGCACTAGGCAGGCTCGCCGCGCTGTTTCGCGGGAAATTAAAATAAAAAGAGAGATTTCCCGTGACAATATGTTTATTAAAAAAAATAGGGGTCGTGGGCAGAAGGCCGTACGGTATGGTCTAGCCTCTTGGTGTCTGAAGGGTATCGTAGGGGGTCTAAACCACGTGGGAACTTAGCTGAGGAATCCAGGTCTTGAGTCCAGGGGTCTGGCACGTGGCAAGAGAAACGGGATGGGGGCTCCAATTTCTGGAAGCGTCTCCCAGTCACCGCTGCGTCCGTTCGTCGTAGATAGTTCGTCCGATTTCAAAACCAAGTTTCAGTCCGGAACATCTAGCGGCTCTCCGAACTCCAGACGTAGGAAAATAGTTGGGTATAAGCCCTTTTAATCGGTGCCTTGAACCCGTAACGAAGTTGGCGGTGCTTATGCCCGTAACGAAATTGGCGGTGCTTGTGCCCGTAACGAAGTTCCCTGAAAAATTCACGATGAACGTATAGGTAGGAGTCCCGTCACACAGCCAGTGTGATTTTAACCCCAAACGATTAAAAATCACGGGCTGTGTGGCCATTACAATATATTAGATGATATACAGAATAATTAAGGCATGGAAATATCCTAATATTTCCACAATGCAAGAACATAAGATGAAACTACAAATGATAGCACGTGGTATGGCTAATCAAATAATTGACAACTAATTTTACCAAGATAGTTTACATGAAAGAATTATGCGTTTTAATTTCAAGCGTGATTTAGCAAATATTCACAACACAGATATTTAAAATACTCACCGTGGAACACAGGATTAAAATATAATTATTATAACGACTACATCTTGAGTTTATAGAAAATTTTATTCTAAAAAGGAAACTTCATTCGAAGAAGTGCCATATATACCCTCCTCCGTCGTCTTTTTTTTAAACTTTTGACAACTATGAAACTAAAGCGTAAAGAGAAGAAATCCAGAAACCAAAATAAAAAGATATTATATTAATAATCAATATATTATGTAATATAATGATGCAAATCTACTGTATTTTCATTGTTATTCAAAATTAAATTACTACTTTTTAAGATTTAAGACAGAAAAATCGATCTATGAATCAAATATTAAAGCAAGGCTAACGCCGTTTTAGTAAGGACGTGCGCCGATAGATGGCGCCTAAAGCCTCTAAATGACAAATAATTAAGCAAACAAATCATAGATGACGGTGATTTTTAAGGAAGGAAATGTAACTACGTTACAGCGCACGCACGGCAAACCGGTTCGGTTATTGATAACGCGTCGCAGAGTAAACAGTAAATGTCTCTACTTTCATTTGAGCTTTATTGTGCTAATAAAAAATATATGTGCTAGTCCTTGCAAATAAACATTGACACCTTCACTTGTTAAACAGTTTAACGGGCTGTAAATGATAATGAGCCTCATATATTGCTTTTCTTTTGGAACTGCTGCAACTTAACCCTAAAACAAATGTTGAATTGAGCATATAAATACCTATTCCAAAATGTTTTTTGTTGAACTTTAAGTATATACAAAGGAATAACACGACCTTTTGTTATGATTAGATCAACAAAACATACTAGACTTCATATTGGAGGGCAGTTATGGTATAGGTATTTGAACAAAGAAAAAAATTAAAGCCTCAATACTATTAAAACAAAGCATAGGTACCTTTTCGATTAAATCCGTTTTATTATTGTTGAGTACCTACTAGTTAATACGGAGAATAAACTTGCTTGATGAATACATAAAGTAGATACATTGGATCCTTTGATCCTATCACTAGGCAGAACTTGTCCAAAACTTCTGATAAAACAAAATATGTCTTTATTTTGATTCATTAACAAGTTTTCACACAATAAAGCGTGTCCCAGACAGACGCGACCTGCGGTGGCGATCTGCTGTTGCCTTCTTGCTTGACCGTGATAACAATACACTGCCGCGGCCGCGGTGGCGGTCATTCTAACCTACGGCGGCACAATAGCTCTCAAGTCTCACCTGCGAGTGGACGTTAGTAATGGCCAATCGTAACGAAGTTTTATTGCTTTTATTGGCGCTTGAAGAAGATGAAAGAAAAAGGTAAGTAAGTTCAAAGGAGTGCAGATGACCCGGTTTTGGCCATTTTAAGAGAAGATTCGTCGACTTTGATGCCTTCATAATCTAAAGTTTTAGTTGTAAAGAGCATGATTGTTTAAAAAAGTAATCAAAAATATGTTGTTCTTCCTTTGCAAAACATTTTTTTTAAGAAATTCAAATACATAAAGAAAAATTTTAAAAAGAAAAAAAAATGACACTTTGTGCCACTTGTTGCCAGATTTACTCCATTTATGGCCACATTCCGTTCCCGTTCTGGACACCAAAAAATAAAACACAAATATAATATGCATATTAATCTAGAATAATTTATTATTCAACTTAAAAATTAAAGAGATCAACATTGAGGTAAGTGCCTATCAATCTTTGATATTGGTTTTATATTGCAAACTTATTATCTATTTGAGTTAGTATATATTTTTATTTAAGAGGAACTTTAGTTGTAGTTATTATAGTACTACGAAACATGTAAAAATATCTCTTAACATCTAATATCTTTGGAATAGGTTTGACTCATCACATCGTAGTAGGACTGACATTACCTTTGTAATATACGTTATTGTAAAACTAGCTGTTTCCCGCGGCTCCACCCGCGTAAATATACTATCAGGTAGCTAATAGTCTATGTTTTAATCCAGAGCCTTAACTACTACCATACCAAATTTCATCAAAATCCGTTCAGTAGTTTTTGCGTGAAAGAGTTACAAACATCCACCCATCCATCCATCCTCATAAACTTTCACATTTATAATATTAGTAAGATATAAAAAAAACTTGTAACTAACGAAGTTATCTAGCTACTCAGTCTTGATTAAAATTCTAAATAAAAAGATTTTAAGTGTAAATGTTTGGCAAAAACTTTTCCATTTCAAAAACTTTGAAGAAACCTCTGTTATTATGCTTGATAGGTGGATTTATAGTTTCAATAATATCGTTAATTGTATACCAAATTTTATCTGGTTTCTTGGGCCAACGAAATGTATTATTTGTAGATAATACCATTGTGCTAACTTCATAAAGACCTCCATCTTTGTTTTCAATTCTGCCAGGAAAGTATTCACCTTCATATTTAATAATAACAAAGGATCCTGTTTTCATGTTCTGTTTACACTTTTTATTCGTCGAGTTTGTCAATTGATTTAAAGATAATTCTGATTCAGAACTTTAGTCATCAATCTCAGATCTTTTTCTTTTATTGTGCATTTTATTTTCTTCTTCTTTCATGTTTTCATCATTTGAATCACTAAATTCATTCCATTCGCTTTCAATATAATTGACCTCACCATCTTCTTCAGAAGACGAAATTACTCTAGCTTTAGATACTTTTTTCTTTTGTTGTTTGAGTTGTTTACCTTTCTTCTTCTTGTCAGATTCTTTCTCTTTCTTCTTTTAGTCAGTTTTTTTCTCTAACTTTTCTTTTTCAGCTGCCTTCATGATATCTCGCCATTGATTGGATGTAATGACGGACGGAACATATGTTGCCTTTCTTGTGTTTTTAGGAATATATGTATTTTCCCTGGATATAGTAAACAATCTTTTACTAAATCTCTCGCTGTTCGCGTGACAACAGGCAAATTTGAACATTTGTTCTCGTCGGTGTGAACGTCTTCCTTACAGATGTTTGAAGAGCTGTTTTCATGCAGATCCTTTTGATGATCATGTGGAGAGACTTCAGCACAGGTACGATAGGTGGACGGTACACTTTCTTGTTTTTCTTCTTCTTCTTGTAATATACTACTTTCCGAAAAAGTGGCTTTGCGGGAGTCGTTTTTAATTTGAGCGTTAGATACGCTATCGATAGCAGATTGATCTAGAAGCGATGGTGAATGAGTTTCTCTGACAGCGTTTTTAGTATCACTAGATGTAATGTGAGCCCGCGATATGGTAGCAGTATTATCATTTTTAAAAGCAAGCCAAATGTCATATAACATTGACGCCTCCTTATTGCCGTCCCAGTCTTTGCCTGATTCAAACGTAGTGTAAAAGTATTTGAGTAAGTGTGGATCTATTTTACTTTCCAAATATGAAATGTAGCTGGATTCAGAAATGGTAAGTCTTGAGTAGTTATCGTTGCTTGCTTTTATGTTGGTATTTTTCACAATTCTTTTAAAATTAACAAAATCAGCTCCAAACGGATATAAACCACATGTCTGAAATCCTGCCTTCACATTTCTTTCAAAACTATCTTTATTGCCAAGCAGTAAACTTTGTAAAGCTGATGGTAAATTAAACTTTGTAATTTCTTGGCCGTCGTTTTCAATACGCCACTTTATAACGAGCTGACGCCAGTTCTGTTTTAAGGGATAAAATACAGCAACGTCCAAAGGTTGTAACATATGAGTTGTGTTTGGGACAAGAGCGACTACGATACTACCGTTTTCCCGACACAATTCGCTGAGCTGCATAGTCAAATGCGACTTATGGCCATCAAGGAATAATATGATTGGTAATTGAATTCCCTTTTCTTTTAGGTATGGAATGAATACATTTGCTATATACTCATAAAATGATTCCCCAGTCATCCAACCTTTCCCCATCCATCTGGTGCATTATCAAACTCTTGTATTTGTACACAGTTAACGGAGGTGCATATTGACCAGCAGCATTAACTGTAAAAAGGGTCGTTATATTATCTTTGTCGCTATTTTTTGACGTGTCGTAAACATGTTGTCCTTTTTCAGCTAAGACAAGACTTCCTTTTGGTGCCAGAAAGAAAGCAGTTTCGTCACAGTTCCATACTCGCAAAGGATCTTCTAGAATTTAGAGGTTTTCTTCACCCAATAACGATGAAACTTCTTTAAACCAGTTCCGAATTTTTTTCTCAGTTATCAAGACACGAGCTTTATTGATATATTCAGCATGTTTTTGGCTAAGGTCAGGATGCCTTCTCATAAACCCATCAAACCAAGTCCTGGAAGGTCTATTATTAATAAAAGGTGTCTTAAGTTGTCCTTTTAACCGAATTTTTTAACCGAATCTAATAGACCTTCCTTATTGATTGGAAATCCAGCACGAGCACAATTTCTCTTTTTATGTCACTTCCAAGAACGGCCTGGGGTCCCACAATATGTCCAGATGTTTCTGGGGCCTTTCCAGAAAGTTTATGCCGCAAAGTAGTTCGAGGTACATTAAAGTCTCTTCTAGCAGTGGCAACCAGCATCCTCTTTCTGATTCAATGCTTGTGTCACTTTGTGCGGAGAATATTGAAATAATTTTCTTTTCACATCATCTACTTTATTTTTCTTCGTAGGCCTCGACATTTTGCTTTTCTCAAAATAGCGAAACCTACTGGCCACCTACGAATAAAGTGTGGCGGTAAAATAACTTTAGTTCTACTGAGACAATATGTTTCTTATGTAATATTAACATGTCCAAAAAATAAACAAAAATTCCGAAAATTACAACTGATTACTCACCCGCTCGCCTTATCGTTTTGGCTAAATATATAAAAAATAAAATAAAAATAAAAATGTTATTTTCGGACAACTTATAGATCCATTAAAATTAAAAATAAAAATAAAATGTTAGTATAGTCTATTATCTAGTTGTGTTAGTACTCATATTTAACTAAAGACTTCGTAATATTAACTAAGTTGCCAACAAACGGACAGAAAGCTCCCGCCATCGGCTATCTCCTTCAGAAGACCGTCACTGCTGCCTCTTATGCGATGTAGCAATGACGCGGCTTTTTTGCGTAATATGGCGCTAAAGCTATCTACGTCAGCGTGAGCGAACATAGATGAGGCGCTGCAAAAACGGAGCAACTTTAACAGTGCTCTGAAGGAATTATTATACTGGACCCGCAAGGCGCTGTACGATTTTTGCGTGTACTTGACCCACAGGCTGCTCGAGTAAAATGATGTGCAATATGCTTTAAAAAGTGGCACTTTAACTGCAATGGAGCATCGAGCAAACCTGCGTGCAAACATATTCGCTCTTACCGAAAGCGCCCTGCGTTCCCTCTCCATGTCAACATCATCTTTTAAATCTTCAGTCACATAATGACCCAGATATTTAAATTGCTTAACCCTTTTTAAAGGTTTATCATATAGATTTATTGGAGGTTCGATATTTGGACACTTATTACCAGCTTTAAACACCATGTATTCACTCTTTGCGACATTATACACAAGTCCATGGATACCTGCATAAGATTCGCAGATTTTTAAAAGTTTTCTGAACGCGCTTATCGTGGGGGCCATGTCATCTGCGTAACGTACATTATTCACACATACGTGGCCAATGTGACAACCAATATGTGTGCTGCTGAGCTCCTCGATCAGCTCATTTACGTACAGGTTGAAGAGGTTTGGCGAGGTTCACTCCCCCCTGTCTCACCCCACACTCCATTTTGTAAGGCTCAGAAAACTCATCCGCCCATCTAATAAAATTAACTTGACTGCCGTACCAGTATTTAAAGACCTCCAATAATTCTCTTGACAAGCCCATCTTTTCTAGCTTATCCCATAGAAGATTATAAGCAACCAGGTCAAATGCCTTCGATAAATCCAGGAAACAGGCATACACAGGAGTACGCCTGTCAGTGTAGTATCTGACAGTGTGCTTCAAGCTGAGGATGGCGCTCTCTGTGGACAGTCCACGCCTAAAGCCGTGTTGTCTGTAATGTAATTTAAGAAAAGCGTCCAACTGAGTATTAAGCACACTGTCAAATACTTTGGCTATAACAGTCGCAAGGGATATTGGCCTATAATTAGTTCCATCTGATATGTCCCCCGTTCTATTTTTGACTATTGGCACTACAATTGTTTTCAGCATCTCATCGGGCAGGTAAGAATGAACCAAACATAAATTAAATAACAATGCCAACACCCTAGGTAGATGAAAACCAGCGTGTCCCCAACAACCAATAGTCTTTGCCTTAATATGCGTGACAAGGTGGCCTGTTCGCGATGGTCCAGCATCGATCGATCCTAATGACTGGCCTAAACGAGACTTGATATTAAATTTATTTTTAAAAAGATTTGCAATATCTTTGGGGTCGTTAATACCATCGACGCTCACAGGGAGACCCGATCTAATATTTAAAGTGTTAGTGGCTTTCCAAAAACGTCTAAAATCACCCTTAGAAAAATGGGAAGCTAATGCATCCATTTTTGACTGTTCCTGGTTATTTTGACACCACTTAAATGATGCCTTCGAAGAATTTCACAAAACATTAGTTTTATTTTACAGACTTTGCTTCCCTGTGATAATATGTAAACATAATAATAAAAAATCGAACAAATCATGGCTTACAAAAGGTTTAAAAAAATCATCAATTGAAAAAAGAAACCTATATCTAAAATATAAAAGATCTGGTGGAAATAAAGCTATAAATTATAAAAGATATCTAATTTACCACAAAATTCTAAAAAAATGTATCTATAAATCAAGGCAACTACAAAATAATAAATATATACATAATAATAAAAATAAATGCAAAGCAGTTTGGGACATCATAAATAGCAATATTAATGACATGAAACCTAATTCGGACATAAATACAATTAATTATAATGACAAAGTTTATACGGCTCCTAATGACATATGCGAAGCTTTTAATCATTTCTATATACAATTGACTAACAAAGAATTTAAATTTAAAACAAATGACATTGCTAAAACACTAATTACACAAAATTTGAAAACTATTTTCCTAACGCCAACGGATAAAAATGAAATTCTACAAATTATAAATAGTCTAAACAACACAAATTCTGTAGGAATTGACGACTTGAACACAAAAGTAATCAAAGCTTGTGCTAAAGATTTAAGTAAGCCTTTAAACTATATTATTAATCCTTCTTTCGAAGAAGGTTCAATCCCTGAAATATTAAAACTATCCATTGTCAAACCTCTATTTAAAAAAGGAAATATATCTGACATAAACAACTACAGACCAGTTACATTAATACCGGTAATATCAAAAATATTTGAGAAAACTATGCTAAAAAGACTACACGCATTTATTACCGCGAATAATATACTTGGGTCAGAACAGTTTGGATTCCGTAAAAATAGTAACACATCTTTAGCCTATTTTAATCTTATAAAATATGTTACAGAATCTCTAAACGATAAAAAGCCTGTAGTCGCCGTATTCCTAGACATGAGCAAAGCTTTTGATTTTGTAGATCATAAGCTTCTACTATACAAGCTCGGAAAATATGGAATACGGGGCAAAGCCTATGACTGGATTAAAAGTTATCTCACGGGAAGACGACAATGCGTAGAGGTTTCAAAAATTACGCAAGGGAAACAAATTACTAGTAGGTCGAAGTTTCTATGCAACGAATTTGGAGTTCCGCAAGGAAGCTTACTAGGGCCAGAACTATTTTTGCTGTACATCAATGATTTACCTAATGTAACAGATCAAAATACTATTTTATTCGCGGATGATACAACAGTAATAATTAAATGTGAGAATGTAGACTCGTTCCAAAATGACATTTGTAATACGGTTGACAAAATAATTTCATGGCTTAAATATAATAATCTAAAAATGAATATCAATAAAACTAAAATCATTCAATTTAGGGACTATAGAACACGACAAATTGAGTTAAATTTAACCTTTGACAGCATTAAAATAGAAGAAGTCAATTCCACAACATTTTTAGGGGTCATAGTAGACAGACACTGTGATTGGAAAGAGCACATAAGCCACGTATGCAACAAACTAGACAAGTTTGTATACGCAATTAAAATGTTACGTATCAAAGTCTCAACCGCGGCCGGATTATGCGCATACCACGGATATGTGTCTTCGGTGCTCTCGTATGCGCTATTGCTATGGGGGAACTCTGTTGAAATTGACAAGGCATTTAAGGTTCAAAAGAAGTGTGTAAGAGCCATTTGCGGAGCTTGGCCCTCAGACAGTTGCAAATCCTTATTTCAGAAATTTCATATTCTGCCTCTGGTATGCTTGTATATTAGGGATATTTGTACTTTTGTAAAACAGAATTCACAGTACTTTCCTAAAAATTCTGATATTAATAATAGAAGTACTACACCAAAACACAAGTATAAACTATACCTGCCTCAGTGCCGGTATGATATCTATAAAAAAAATGTGTACATCAATGCCATTACTGTATATAACAAGCTACCTGACCATTTCAAAAGCTTAAACCTAGATAATTTAAAAAAACAATTAACTAAATGGCTGTTAAATAATTGTTTTTATACATTAAATGAATACATGACATTTAAAGAAAGATAAATGAAAATGAAAATTACCCTAATTTACAAAAATGATATTAAATATATAATTTTTACTTTTTACATAACATTATAATGATTTTGACATAATATTTTATTAATGAATTTATTTGATATAATGATGATTATGAATATTATTTTTAAATTTACAAAAATGACATCAGATATCTTATTTTTACTTTTTACATGACATTATAATGATTTTGACATAATATTTTAGTAATGAATTTATTTGATTTAATGATGATTATGAATTATGAATGTTATTTTTAAATTTACAAATATGACATTAGATATCTAATTTTTACTCTTTACATGACATGATGATTTAGACATAATATTTTATTAATTTATTTATTTGATTTTATGATGATTATGGATTATGAATACTATTAAGATTTTGTTGTTATGATGACATGTTGTGCTATAATTTACTTTTTATATTGATTTTAGATACATTAGTTTTTTTTTGTTATGCCCTTTTAATAATACTTAAGGGCCGTGATATATCATTATTTAATTTCTATGACTAATACTAAAATTGTGTGATTTATTTAATTATTATTTAAATTGTTATGATCAATAATTTTTGAAGCTTCTAAATTATTAACTGTATGTCTATATTTTATTTATTTCCAATTTGTTGCAATTTATAAATGCTAACTTCACACACCTAACACCTTGCATGTTAAGGATATTTTGCGCGCCATTGTGATGGCAGAATGTGGGATCCTAGTTATTATAATATTTTTAAGACCTAATGTATACCATATTCTTGCAATAAAGGATTGATTGATTGATTGATTGAAAATTAGAACCCCAACAACGCTGTCCAAGAAAGGATCAAACAATAAGTTAGCAATAGCCGCAGGTAGGTCTGTATCAACGGAAGAAGCAGAGAAAATGAAGAAGGCAAAAACTACAAAAAAAGATGTCTCAACGGAAAAAGCAGAAAAACCAATAAAAGGAAAGGGCAAAGGCAAAGGTAAAACGACAAAAAACTGTCCTGTAGACGCTGAAAACTTGCCATTACTACATCAGCCTAAATCGTTGCAAGGTTTAAGTATAGAAGTAGTATACAAATGTTTACTTTCAGAGGAAACTGCTAACTTTGGCGTAGAACACTTTACTGTTACTAAAGAAAGGACGGCGATGAAAAGAAAATTACTAACGTCGAATGTTCGTTCCTTATGTCTTTACCGTATACCGTATAAATCGTAAACCCCACTTCTTACGTTATTGCTGACGTCGAAACTAATACTGAATTAGGCAAAATGCATTGCTCTGACTTAACCTTTTTCATACCAGGCCAGGGTGTTGATTCTGTGCCTGTCCAACCACGACGACTTCGTGGTCGTCCTCGTAACCTTGTTAGGCCCCCGCAACCTGTAAGTGTTGCCAAGTCCCCTACGGGACGTCTAGTGAACTTGGAGGGGGAGAGTGTAGCGCGGCAACCCAGTAAGTCATTTCCGGGTTTGAATAGTAGACAGCCAATCGCTATTAAGCGCGCGGACGAGCCAATCACAGTACGCTCTCGCCAGTTTACCAGTTTACAAGTAACAGGTTTCCATTGCAAACTAGATTAGTTTAGTCATATTCTTGTTGGATTTTGCTGTGAAATAGCAATAACCTGTTTTTTATAGTGTGTTTCGCGTTTTCCATTCACAATAAACCTTTTCACATAGCCACTAAAGCGCACGAACCAAGTAACACAGCTAGCCGGTGCTACAAAATCGATTTATTTATTAAAAGTTTTGAAATTAACTAAAATTGAAGATCAGTAGGGCGAGCAGGAACATTTGTAAAAATTGTAAGTTAACATAAAGTGTCACCGAGACGAATACTGAGGAATTCTTAGGGACCTAGCACAAAGCGCTTTGTAATCGTAACGTGAACACATGAGAAGACGCAATCCTACGTAACGAATCAATATAATCACCCTTAAGTGTAATACATTTATTTGATCTATGGATTAATTTTTCTAAACCATCGAAAAAATATTTTTTGTCTTTGGCCTCAAAATGCGCCGAAATTGCCTCCTTCACTTCGTTATCGTCGGAAAATTTCCTTCCCTTTAGCTCTTTTTTTAAATTTGGAAACAAATAAAAATCGCTAGGGGCCAGGTCTGGACTGTAGGGTGGGTGAACAAGTGGTTCGAATCCATGCGTGTGAAGAGCAGCCATGGCAACTCGGCTCTTGTGAACCGGCGCGTTGTCTTGCAAAAGCAACACACCCTTGGCCAATTTTCCACGACGTTTTTCTTTAATTGCCTCCTTTAACTTTTCCAATATTGTGGCGTAGTATTCTCCGGTTATAGTGGTACCTTTTTCTTTATAATCAATCAGTAATATTCCCTCACAATCCCAAAAAACAGTGGCCATCAACTTTCCAGCCGATTCTGACACTTTGAATTTCTTGGGAGGTGGTGTACCCTTTTTGTGCCATTGCATGGACTCCTGTTTTGATTCAGGTTCAAAGTGATGAATCCATGTTTCATCTCCAGTAACAATCCGCTCCAAAATCTGCACAGGGTTGTCTCCACACACCTCCAAAAAGTGCTTAGACGCGTCGATGCGCTGCTGTTTTTGAAGCGGCGTGAGCATTCTCGGCACCCATCTTGCACTGACTTTTGTCATGCCCAAGTGGTCGTGCAGGATCCGCAAAATGGTTGTATCTGATACTCCAACAAATGCAGATAATTGTTTTTTCTTTAAACGTGTGTCTTCCAGTACAAGTTTTTCGACTTTTTCGACGATGTCTGATGTGGTGGCCTCAACTGGCCGCCCAGAGCGAGGGTCGTCTTCAATTGAATCTCGACCATGTTTGAAAAGTCCATGCCACTTATAAACCATTGTTTTACCAGGGCACTGATCTCCATAAACAGCTTCCATTTCATTTAAAATGGTTTGAACGTTTTTTCCTTGCTTGGTAAGGAATTTTATCACAGCGCGATGTTCAATTTTCTCCATAGTTGCAGTTTGCTTCCGGATTGACTTGTTTAGCAGGCGAGTACTCGTAAACGAATGGCGCTATAGGGTTGAGATTTTATATATATACTAATTATGAGTGCTCAATTAGTATGACACTAAGCGAGCTACCCTATCCCCACTCCATCCCCTCCATTCCGCGAACTTTTGGACCTCCCCTCGTATGTGGGTTGACTAAAATAGTGCTGCCAAATATACGGATTTTGCCCATGTGTATGCCGAATTTTAATTTTCTAGAACATTAAAAGCTAAAATTCGGAGATATCTGAGAAATAAATAGTAATTACTTCCCTTTAATTAATTATGCTATAGCGGTACTAATGGGGGGAAAAAATATCGAGTGCAACCATTATTATATACATATTTTAAACGGAATATGGCATTTTTTTTAAGGAAAACTGTTTTAAGATGTGGGCATCACTGACAGCTGACGTATGTGTATAACTAAATAATGGCGATTGTGTCCTTTTTATTTTCTTTTTAAGCGTGTCCCAGATAGACGCGGCCCTCGGTGGCGGTCAGTTGGATGACTTGAGAGTTCTAGGAACGACATAGACACACGCGGCCTGGACGCGGTCACAGCTCGGCTTACCGCGGCCGCAAGCCCCGCCCCCTCCGCCACCGCTTCTTTGTGAATGAGCGCGTGGACATGAGGCGGCCATTACGAGATCAGTTATAAATATTTACAACAGGCCACGTGTACCGCGTGAAATGATGCCTATAAACACTGAGTTATTTATTCAAACACTGCAAAATTATCCAGTTTTGTATGATACTGATAATTTTAAATGAAAATCATATATTTCTATTTACTTTTATTTAGTTATTACTATTCATTTTTACACTGATAGAAAACATCCTTCACACGGAAGCCATAGCAAGCAAGAGACAAGTCCGAACATGTTCTCCTACTTCTTTTTATAGTTTAACTTTTTAATAACAAAATATAAAAGTATACATTCTAACAGGCCTCCTCCTTACTTTTATATTTTGACAACAACTAAAACTTTTCATTTTATATAACTTTTCATCTTTAATTGCAATAGCTAATATTGTTCCATGTGAATTATATATTTTTGACAATCTTCCTTTTGACACAATGTTATGTTGATCCGTAATTTTTGCATAGCTCAATAAATTTGCTTTCATTCCTTTTACAAAAAAAAACATTGCTTATATTTATTTCAGATTTTTGTCCATACACAGGGAAATATGTTTTAATATTACCAATCTTAGTCGCTTCTAACATTCTGCTATACACCAACTTTAACTTTTACAGTTTCTTTCAGAATTTCAAAATTTTCAAAGTATTTATCAGTGTTAATTATATGATCAGTACAGCCGCTGTCAAGTAACCATTCTATTTGACCAGTGTTTGTTTTCTCTGATGTGTTAATTGTTGTGCTGTTAGCAATAGTAGTATAAAAATTGTTACTCTGACTTTGAAAACGTGGATATCCTCTGCCTCTTTGAAAATGATTACTTTGAAATTGATTAGAATACCCACAACCTCTTGAAGTCTGGGTGCGACAATCTTTTAATAAGTGTCCAATTTTACCACATTTAAAACATTTGTATTTCTTATACTTTGGTTGTGTGTGAAAAACATTTGATGTTTCATTTGTCCTTTCAGGTGTACGTTTTAACTTTATTTTACTCTTTAAATAATCAACTGTTCGTTCTGTTTCAGGTAACACATCTATAAGGTGTAGCTGTAGTTTTGTGGGAGAGCTTTCAACATGTAATTTAGTTTTTCGGTCTCAGTTATAGATATATAAATTAATACAAAATAATATAGCTTTATAACAAAATTAAACTATATTATTTTGTATTAATTTTGAAACTTTTCGTAATTATTATTAAGTATATATTTATTCTTCTACACAAATAATATTTGTGTAGAAGAATAAATGTATATATTATTAAAATATGATACTAACATTTATCACGGCGTTATGGGCTTTGAAAATCTTCAAAGTTACCTATTCATTAATGTACTTATCTTGTAGCATCGCTACATTTTTTTAACGTATCGTTATAACTAATAACGATGCGTATAGCGTCATCTATTAGCAGTTGTCGATATATTAATAATAGCTAATTTGTGCTAGACAACGCCATCTATTGACAAATGCTTCTAACTAGAGCTTCATCTCTAATATTTCTTTATTGTGGCATTTGTATTACGCATTACCGCTAATTGTCGGTTAAAAAAAAACAAATGTCAGTAGAGGTATAAAAGGGTTGTCGCGACAGGACAACGCCCTTTTTCCCTGCCGAATTTTGGTTGTTCAACTTCTTCTAGATACAAGTTTATAATAATTATAATATTTTAACCCCGTGTTCAGGGGAACTACGGTACGGGTACAAGCACCGCTATCTACATCCTCGGTACAGCACTGCTTGGCTTACTCTTCGCCCTCTGAGTCCTACGCTATAGACGGATGACTATCTGGCCTGTGCCACGGACTGTCCGCTCCTAGGCGACCACGTCGTGACGAGTTCCTGACCCGAACACAGGACCCGAAAGCGCCACGTGTTGTCATACCTTACCGTCGACAGATCCAGCTAAGTGCCGTGTGGTTTAAAAGCCCCACCAATCTCTAAAGACACTAGAGGCTAAACCAGATACATACGGCCTTCTGCCCACGACCTCTTAATTTGAATAAATTTGTCACGTTGGTAACACATCTTTTATTTAATATTACCCGTAACAATTGGCGCCCAACGTGGGGCTATTTTATGTAAATCCTAAACTTCTCATTGGACAAAATTAGTCTACTTAATCAGTCTCGCATAAATAAAGCTTAAATAGGAAATTTAAAGGTTAGGTTATCACAAAAAAAATCTTAGGAATGTCTTTATAAATACAAAAAGTTTCAAAAATCAATACAAAATAACATAGAATGAGAATTTGTATGTGTGTGTAATGTGCGTGTGGTGCATTATACATAAGTATACTTATTTTGCATAAATCAAACTAGCTTGTAAAATTACAACAGAATATAAAAAAAATATTCTTATAGGATTAAAAATAAACAGCGTCTTCTAGGTCATGTAATTGATACTCTTCTGGCTTATCCGATATTTTATCAATTTTTACTATCTTTTCAATTAATACTTTTGGGACTGTGTCTCTGTCAATTTTTTTCTTAGGTAATTTAAATTTCAGCTCGCCTTTGTTACGTGTGTGTGTAAGAAATGAGATGTCAAATATTCGGTCACTATTACAAGCCGTGATCACTCCAATGTAGTACTTCCATTTCTTATACCATTTACTATAATAACGCAACAAGACCTTGTCGTTCACAGAATAACTGGAAACTGGTTCATTATTGGTATTTGGTATTTCGTCTAAGATCTCAACATCATTATTGATTGGCTCATTGCATATGTTGAGATTCGGACACCATTTGTCTCGTCTCGCCACCTTACTTTGATCTGCTGAACTAAGGATATCTGCACGGCGACTTAAATCAGAACAATTTTTTTTGTGGCTATATCAGGTAATGCATCGTGTGTCAATGACTCGTCAAGTTTATTTGTGGAATGTATGTCAGAGTCAGAAGCATTAGCATTTGAACTTGACATGTAAAGACACGAAAATGGAATTTCTTCTAAATCTATGTCGTCTACTTCCAAATCAAGGGCAATGATACTAGAATCAGTGTGAATACTCATGTCATCCGATACACTAGTAGTGCTTGAACTCCTGTGCCGTATTGGTTTTTGTGCTTTGGGTTTTTGAGCTTTTACTTTTCCTGATTCACTGTTTTGTTTATTTTTTCTATTAAATTTGACTTTTCTTTGTTTGTTGGAATTGTAATAATTTGTAACAGTGATTTATTTGTTCCCAAAGTATCCAGCTCTTTTTTAATATAAATATTTTCTGAGTTAGCATGCTGTTTTTATGATTTCCACGAATATTTGGAATATCGCAACTGGTGGATGATCCTGCTTTAATTACTTTTTCTGATCCTGCTTTCTTACGGATTTATACGGTTGACTTATACGGTAGGGACCGTCTCGTTTTGGCAAAAACTTCTTAGTTAGACCTTTGGCAGCATTGCTAAGCAAGTGAGTATCTACCAGAACTAGGTCTCCAACACTGAACTGAGGTGACTGACGTCTATGTTTATCAGCATTCTCCTTATTCCTGTCCTGCTGTTGTTCGGCTCTTTCCTTTATATTGTCCAAATTATCGATAAATCTCTCCAGGTATGATGTGATTTGAGGCAGGAAATTTTCTTTAGCGAGGATAGCCCTTAAGTCACGTTGAACATCAAACAAGCTTTGCATCTCTCGAGCAAACATGAGGTAAGCTGGATTACATCCTGTAGTTGAAGAGTAGAGTGGAATTAAGTTTTTTTTTATTCCTAACAAAAACATTGTTTGCTGCATGACAGCCGAAACAAATTGCACTCCATTATCAGATATTATTCTCCTCGGGAATCCATATCTTAAAAAGTATTGTTTAATAAGCGCTGGCGCGCAGGTCTCTGCTGTGGCTTCTTTGAGAGCTATGAGTTCTACCCAGTGCGTCGCGGTATCTTCAATAAGTAGGACCCATTTTTCCCCATGTTCCCCTTCTGGTAGAGGACCAAACAGATCTATAGCTAGAACTTCTCCTCTTTGACTCATGACTGGTGTCTGAAATAAACCAGCAGATTTCTGGTTACTGATTTTGTACCTCTGGCACTCTTCACATTTTCTTAAATATTCAGTAACAAATTTCCGCATCCCAGTGAAATAGTACTTTTGACTTATTCGAGCTAGAGTCCTTTCTATGCCCTGGTGACCAGCAGTCGGAGCGTCATGAAATTCTTCCAGTACCTTCTTCTTCATAGAGCAAGGTGCAACTAGCTGGGCTTCTTCAGAATCTGATAGCGGGTTATAACAATATAACACCCCTTGTGCCATGAGATCTCTTTCTAACCATCTGGTTGAAGCGACTGGATATGTATTTTCCAGGTCTTCAATTATCTTGGCTACTTCTGGATCCTGGAGCTGAGCAGTGCGAAGTTCTGTTGCACTTACTTGAGGCACATCAATAATAACTGAGCAAACTCCGCAGTCATCTTTGGAACTTTCATCGCAGATGGGTCGACTTAATGTGTCAGCTATCACATTAGCCTTTCCAGGTGTATATTCATACCTGATGTCAAAAGACTGTAATTTAAGTGCCCATCGAATTAAACGGCCGCTTCCACTTCAAGGGCTGGTGATCACTCTTCACAATTATTGGATGACCTTCAATATAGGGACGGAATTTTTCAACAGCCCAGATTACAGCTAAAGCTTCCCTTTCTGTTGTGCTGTACCGACGCTCCGCAGGTGTTAGTAACCGGCTGGCATATTCAATCGGTTGCTCATTGTGTCCTTCTCCCTGCATCAGCACACTTCCAACTGCATAGCTACTTGCATCGGTGCGCAGTATGATTGGCTTACTGTAATCAGTTTGGATCAAAACAGGGGCTGATGTTAATCTGGCTTTTAATTCATTAAAAGCTTGTTGCTGTTCTTCCTGCCAACGCCAAGGATAATTCTTTTTGGTGAGACAGGTCAGTGGCTGTGCAATTCCGGAAAAGTTTGGCACAAATTTTCTAAACCAGCAGCAAGTTTGAAGAAATGTTCTTAAATGTTTAAGATTGGTTGGTTCTAGCACAGCTAAAATAGCTTCAACTTTGCTGCTGTCTGGCTTTATTCCTTCAGGCGTGATGAGATGACCAAGATATTTTACCTCTCACATTTCTCACGATTTGCACGCAAGCCAAATTGATGAAGTCTGTCAAACACAAGTTGCAGGTCTTCCAGGTGTTTATGAAAACTGTCAGATATCATCAGAAGATCGTCCAGGTATGTCAGGATGGTAGTATTTTGCAAGCTGGCACCAGATTTGAACTTGTCCATCAACCTCTGGAACGTTGCAGGTGCATTCTTGAGTCCGAATGGCATGCGGATGAATCGGTAAGTCCCAAAAGGTGTTTTAAATGCGGTTTTATCGCGATCACCTGGATTCACACTCACTTGCCAATATCCAGATCTTAAGTCAATTGTGCTTATATAACAAGGCTTTCCAGTTGATTGAAGTAGCTCATCTATCAAAGGTAAGGGATAGTTATCTGTTTTTGTGATGCTATTCAATTTTCGGTAGTCTGCACAAAATCTCACAGTATTATCCTTCTTGGGCACCAGAACAGCTGGAGAGGCCCAAACGGATTCACATTCCTCAATTATCCCATCTCGAAGCATTTTCTCAACTTCTGCTTTCATTATAGCCTTCTTCGCAGGAGCGAGGCGGTATGGAGGTACTGATATTGGTGCATGGTCTCCGGTGTCAATATGATGCTCCACAATTGGAGTGGGTGCACCGCCTAGACTGAAGACTGCACTATTCTTGTATAGAATATCAGCTAACTTCATAAGTTCTTCTCCGGAAAACATAGATCCTTCTTCGACTCGAAGCATACTGGTAGCGGCCATAGCTAATTGGGCTGGAACAATGGATTCAAATTACAGTGGATATTTCTCACCACCTGGAAAGGACCATGTTGAATCAGCAAAATTCAAGCTGAGCTGGGTCACTTTCAAAAAATCTATGCCCAATAAAGTTTCATTATCTTCGGCTTCGGGTAATATTAGGAATTCTGTAGGTATAATTTTATGCTTGACCTTGACATCTAAGGTGATTGTCAGCATTTTTCCAATCTGAGAGGAACCATCGGCTAATTTAATTTTCATTTCCTTCTCACAGAATTTTTGATTCTTATCTTTTAACAGAGAATAGAGTTTCTGACCTGCAATACTCTTCTTGGCCGCTGTATCAATTAATGCCCTGCCTCGTATATTGAGAATCTCAATTCCTAGGATTGGCCGCTGATGAACTCTTGAAGAAGCTGTTTCATTTTTAGTGACATGAGGATGAGCGACAGCTGATGTCATCCCAAGGTCAGTGCTAGAACCCTGTTCTGGTAAAATAGTTGTTTCCCTACTTTGCGACACATTGACAGGACAAATGTCATTAATTGCATAAGGCTTAACCTGCGGGACAGGTTGATGAATAACAGCTAGGTCATCCCGGACTGAGTCGGGGTTCAAGTTGTCACCGAAGGCACAACAAAGCCAACATCAAAGAAATTCATCGGAAGCACATAGTAGAAATCAATGAGAGACAGGGAATTGTCCTGTAGTAGAGCATTTTTATGATTGGGTTTAGAATTAGTAAAACTACTTACAGAGGGTAGTGGTTTACCAGGAGACAACGACTCCGGAGTGGACGAGTCCATGCCGCAGGTGACAGCACAGAAGGCGGCAGTGCATTTATCACAGTTAGACCGTAATACTCCCTTTTGACCGCAACCATAACAATGAACAACATTAACATCTTTTACACTATCACTAACACTATTGTCATTAAAAGGTTCTTTATTAACATTAACACGCAATTTAATACACTCCTCTTTTACGTAACCGAAACGCTTACAATACGCGCACTTTTTCCACTTATCACTTTTTTTCGCGGAAACGCCGGCGGCGACGTTACTAACGGCGGCGGAGAGCGGACATTTCGGCGGCGGCGGCGGCGGTGGCGGCGCCCGAAGCGGCGCAGCGCCCGTGACGGCTCGCGGAGGCTTCGGCGCCGGCGCGGCAACGGATCGGCTCGGCGAAACGTACTCACTCGAATCAGTAGCGGCTTTCGAATATATATTAGCACATTCATTAAGAGATTCTTCCACACAGCGCGCTTTATGTAGCAGTATTTTAAACGTAGTGCATTCTTCCCGTTTACGGATGCGTTTGTGCAACAAGCCGTACACCATGTCAATTTGTACCTTAACTGATAAATCATTTTGCGGCAATTTCGCCAATAGGGCACGACATTTCGAAACAAATACATGGGTGTTTTCCTCTCCTTGTGGTGCAGAGAATAAGTCTCTGTATATCCGTGGCGGAGCTCGACTGTCGCCGTAGGTATAACGCAAGTGCTCTATTACGTCGGCCCATGTATGAACTTCCGGTTTCATACCCTGCCACCACTCTGCAGCGGCATGGGTTAATAACATGGACTCTTATGGCGTTCTCGTCGGAAACATTCGAACAGTCTTTGTACGCTTCGATGGCGTCAATAAAACCCTCAATTGATTCCTTCATCGTTCCGGCGAATCGAGCCTTACATCGAGAAAAGTTTCCTCCCTCCGGTAGTAATGGTGTAGATGTAGACGAAGCTTGTCTGGAGAGAACGCTTTCTAGCAGCTCCCTGAAGGCGTTGGTCTGCGACCGCTGCAGCGACTCCACCAGCGTGGTAACGTCCTCCCGCGAGAACGACGCTTCGTCTGCAGGCCCCTCGGGCTCCTGCGACATCTCCCGATTACCACGACCACGATTCTTACGGGGCGGTTAGCCCTACGTTGGGCGCCATTTTGTAGCACCGGCTAGCTGTGTTACTTGGTTCGTGCGCTCTAGTGGCTATGTGAAAAGGTTTATTGTGAATGGAAAACGCGACACACACTATAAAAAACAGTTTATTGCTATTTCACAGCAAAATCCAACAAAAATATGACTAAACTAATCTAGTTAGAAATGGAAAACTGTTACAATCAGAAAAGTTATCTCGCGTAGCGTTGCGGTTGCCGGACAGCCCGCGGGCGGCGAGAGCGTACTGTGATTGGCTCGTCCGCGCGCTTAATAGCGATTGGCTGTTCGGGTACGGCGGAGGATTCAACCAATCCGGAGTCGTCTGGTCTACTATTCAAACCCGGAAATGACTTACTGGGTTGCCGCGCTACAATTTTATTTTTTCAAATAAGTCGGGTAAAAAAGAAAGGATGAGTTAAAATAACTAGCAACCCTGCTTAGTTGTCAAACAAATGTATTAGCAAGTGTCAAATAAAGAAGTTACTCTACGGTGTTCCTCGTGTGTGATTGTGTTTTATATTGTTTTTCTTTCCTTTATTTTCGACTCGGCATGTTTAAGGACTTTGATTCTCTGTGATTTGACTTGTTATATGGACTCCGTTATCCCTTTTGTGTGACTTTGTGCTTTGCCTCCCGGACTTTGATACTTCTACGCGATTTTGTCTTTTGTGGGCTATCTTCTAGCTACAGGATTCACGTGGTCCATCTCGTGATAGAAGTACTAGAATCCTGTGTGTTAACTGTGGAATTTGTGTTAATACACTTCGCCGATGCCCTGCCTTGGCACTAGATACTAGAGTCACTGCACTACTTTGCAGCTGGGTATACCCACAAATAGTAAGTAAAATATTTTATATCAACACAACTTAATAGCTTGTTTCCGCTTCACATAACAACAATAAAAACATTATGTGTTGTTTATTACCTGTATCATTATATAATATCAATAATAGACACCAAGGTTTTATAACTTTTGAACAAGTTACTAAGTACTTAATTCAAGCAGTTTATCAAAACGAAACAGTCATAATATCATTATGACAAACAAAATTTTTTGTACTATACTATACCTATAATTATATTTTTTAGATTACTGAAGCTGATTGTGTGTGTGAACCATGCAGAGATCTTGCAATCTTCTCTGTGAATGAGAACTTGCACCAAGCTTCTGGTGACAATGAGCAACAAGCTGGATCAAGACCAAGGGGACACACTGAAGTGTGTCTTTTATGTGGCTGTTCCATTCATCGACGACAAAGTGACAAAATATTGAGGGAGAATCCTACTGACCTGCACCAGAGTATGATCAATATTATAGAGAGCAGAGTTGCATCACGTCAGGTTAGTTAATATATTTAAGTTCTTACATCTATTCATTTATTGAAATAGAATAATCTTAATATCACAAAAATTAGGCATACTTTCTCACATTTTTTACAATATTAATTGTGTATGTTGACTTAGATAATACATGGTTTCTCTATTATCGGATATTTATCTTTTTACTATACTCACACTACTTTTTTTCAGATCAATGAAACTGATCGTGTTTGCCACACTTGTTGGCTTCGTACACAAAGAGAAGCTCGACGTATGAATACTCTAGACAAAACTAGATCACCACCTGTTGCTTCATCAGAATCACATGAACCAATACATGATAATCTGCAGCCATCAGATGTTGAACCTTCACACAGACCATCAGGTTCTAATCATCATGAACCTAGTATGTCAAGCAATCAAGGATTAGTTTTGCCAAACTACAGGAGAACAGCGAACTCTAACAATCACTGTGTCTTTCCCAATTGCAACAGTACTACTTTACATAGTATTTCAGATAAATTTCGTGCTATTTTTTTAAGCAACCATAATTATTATTTGCCAAGCCTAGCTTGAGTTTGTGGTCCCCATTTAACAAGCAATTCATGGGAGATTTTGTATGACTCTGAAAACAGTATGACAATGTTCACTTTGGATCAAATTCAACGTGTTTTTTATTTTGTGAATGCTTTTAATCCAACTTTGGACTTTGAAAATCTGCAAGACATGGATGACAGAGTTTTTGAGTACTGGATAGGACGAACTAACAGCAATTCAACAGTTTGATGGAAGAAGTGCCCCGTATCTTAGAGATACGAAGAGGCTCTCGCATAGCAGCATTATTATAAAAAATGAGGACCGGAGATTCCGATAAAAGAATTTCTAGTTTAGTTCAAGTACCCCGCCGGACATTGGAAAACTTAATGGACAAAGTGAGGGAGGTTCTTCTTCAAGATTTTGTGCCCAGAAATCTTGGCATTAACCACATAACAAGAGAAGAATTACATAATCATAATTTGTCTATTCCAAATGGCTTATACGGAAATGGAAACAATGCAATAGTCATCTGCGATGGTACATACATATATATACACAAAAGCTCAAATTATATGTTTCAGAAACAAAGCTACTCAATGCATAAATATAGGAATCTATTAAAACCTTTTTTAATAGTAGCTACTGATGGGTATATTGTAGATTGTTTAGGCCCATATAAAGTAACTACATCAGATGCTGAAATTATGTCCACCTTATTCAGTGAGGGATCTGCCCTACAGTCAAATTTTATAAATGGTGATGTGTTCATTCTCGGCAGGGGATTCAGGGACAGTATAAGTTTGTTAGAAGGATATGGATTTAGAATGTGTATGCCAGAATTACTTTTAGAAGGCGAACACCAACTAACTACAGCACAAGCCAACCGAAGTCGATGTGTGACTGTCTGCAGATAGGTGCTGGAGGCAGTGAATGGTCACTTCAAGAGAGACTTTAAACTCTTTAGGCAGGAATATTTTCATTTGTCTCTACCACACATGATGGAAAATTTTAAAATTGCTGCAGCATCATTAAATAGGTTTGGTGTTCGCTTTTAAGACAATATGTATGCAACTGAAATACTGCAAATAATTAATGAAAACATGAATTTAGAGAATAATCTGGCATACTCAGTTAATGAAATTAATATGAACAGAAGATCTTTTTTTCAAAACATAAATGCCGATCGCATAAATGTAAACTTCCCTACCCTGGAATACAGAGATTTAATTCTGTTCGCCTTGGGGATGTATCAAATAAAACAAGCTCGCTCTTATTATGGCGAGCATATACGTTCTCAAGGCGGCTATAGAATAGAAGTTTGTAGTGAACCCATCAAAATTTTGGATTTTCAAATTAGAAGTGGTGACACATTAATAAGAGGGAAAATAAAGTCACGCCATGTGAGCATGAGACAATATTATGTATATATTATAATACAAAATAATATACCAGGCCGGACAGGAATCACAGCATACTGTTGCAGTTGCTTGGTAGGTCGGCGGACTGTGGGCTGTTGTGCGTACGTCATGACCCTGGTGTGGTATTTGGGGTGGGCCAGACACCAGGAACATGCAATTTCAGCACCAGCTGAATTTTTGGACTATATTGTAATAGAAGATGATGAAGAATAAATATTTAAGAAAAATATCCTTGTTTTATTTGATATACAGGTGGTATTCCTTTGTCAGTTGATAAATTAATTCCTTTATCATAAACATATATAACTCATGGACTATTACTACCTTTTGAAAACAAAGTGTTTTGCAGACAAGTGTATTTAAAATTATTATTATGATAATGTTCAAAATAGTATACATACATACTTATCTATTCCTCCAACTACGTAGCCATTTATTTCTCTATTGATTTCTAACTCTTTGTTATTCAGTCTTACGAGAATGTAGCTCCCGGGGAATATTCAATAATATATACAAACAAATTATAATAAAATAATACCAATAATATTAATACCAACGAAACATAACCTAAAATATTTAAGATTTGTATGATGTAATATCTAATAACCTAGGCCTTCTCGGGAATGTTTCTTTTTAGAAGTTAGTTGGAGGATGAGTTCCTAATCATTTATGTATTTTTTTATTCATAGACGCCTCCATTTTATCTCAAATAAAATCATGTATGAGAGTTCGCCATTGTCCTTTGTAAGGATTTATATGATAATTTTGAGGAGTTCAGTGATAGAGAAAAAAAGTCAACAGGTAGGAGCTACTTTTTATTAACTGTTTGTACTGATACAATAAGTATATAAGTATTATATTTAAATACTAAGTACCCGTTGGCGTTAAGTTTGCCAATGCAATGTAGGTACTTACGAAGGCGCATGTATCGTACATACCTACATAACATACAGCGCGTCACAGACGGCGCTATTATATATAGCGCTATAAAGTATAGCGCGGTATAGCACGATACAGCTTCAATACTATCCGTCGAGTGACCACAAACGGCGTGTTAAGATATGAGTTTATAGTAGATAGTCTATTCACTTCAGAAGGTAATGTTCTAGTTGTAAGTAAATGATCCGCGTAATTTATAGCAGAGTATAGTAATCGACTGTTGTGTCTAATAATATATAGTGCTATATAACGCGATATAGTAATATGATTTATAGCGCCGTTTGTGACGCGCTTACAACTCAGTGGCAAACTTAACGGGGACGGGTAGTAAGTATATTTTGCGTGACCACTTCACGAGCTAATTTTTTTAAACATAAATAATCAATAAATACAGCGATCTTGCCACGACACACCTTACCGTTGTATATTTGTAAAATAATCAACAAACTGATCTCGTATTGTATACGAGTTTCTTTGAACTTGCCCAAAACCATTTGCGATATCGCCGAAATGGCGGGGTGTAATGACAACAACGCTGCTATTACGAAGTCCCATCTCCTTTTCGTACAAAATTATGCATTATACAAATTGATTTTGTGAAACAAATGGCATGTTCCCTGGAAACGTTAAGTGGACGATGAAGTATTCGAAACTTATTAGCCATGATTCCAAAGGTTGATTCAATCTAACGTCTTGCTCTTGATGATCTGTAATTGAATACCTTCTTTCTATGGTCCAAAGAAATAGTCCGCGCGTATGGTCGCATGAGATGTAGAGACAATCCAAACGCTTCATCCCCAACTATGACGTATGGCATTGGTGCGGAAGCTGCAGTGTTGGTTCGTTTATTATTTTGTAGCATGGGCAATGATTTTGAAGAAGGAATATCTAATAGCTCATCCGTCATCTGTTGAAATAATCTGCTTTTGGTGAAAATTGAAGAGTCCGATTCTTTACCTTGTATTCCAACATTTACGTAGGTGAATTCATAGTTAGCGTTACACATTGCAAGCAAGACAACGGAATAGTAATGTTTGTAATTGTAGTAAAGTGATCCACTGTGAGGTGATCTTATAATTCGTATTTGTTTTCCGTCTATTGCGTCTAAACAGTTAGGAAAATTTGTGTTGGTTAAAAAACCTTCTGCTGTCAAATCGCATACGTGTGAATACTGGCATACATTCTTCTTTCAGTGTTTGCCATATAATTTGACAGACGTCTTTAACAATGTTTCGAATGGTAGTTTCTCCCGCATGGTACGCCAAGTACATATCCCGAAAAATATGTCCACTTACTAAGTACCTGTGAAAAATACAAAATTTAGTAAGTAAAGGTACATACATACATTATTTTTCTTTTTTTAGAAAAAAAGTTACAGGCACGATGGAAATCCGCAAGAGATACCTATACGAAAGTCAAAGCGAGTAACAAGAAACTTAAGTCTGGTTCTGGTGCTAAAAAAGGAAAAGGGTACGCCTATTATACCATTTTGACTTTTCTAGACTCTAACACAAGTGCAGAAGGACAAGAATCTTTGGAAAATTTATCTCAGGAGGACTATTCGGTCGATACAGGTATTCTTGATGAGGTACCTAGACCCGGAACCAGTACATCTGAACACAACAATGACACACCAAACAAATCAAAGCGTAAAAAGACATCGTCCCCCACTGCTTTTGAAATAAAGTTATTGCAATGTATAAAAAACAAAAAATACGAAGAAAATTATAAAGACTTGACATTTTTTAAAGCTATTTTGCCAAACATCAAAAATTGTATTCGTATCAAAAGTTATTGTTCCGGTCAAAAGTATTAAATAATTTGATTGACATTGAAAAAGAAAATGTTATTACACTGGAGGATTTATCGAGCATCGTAGTTACAAGTGACACGAATTATAATAATAATGCAGAACAATAACCTTCTATCAATTTTATACATAAGTATATGTAGGTAAGTAGGTATTAGGGTTCCGTAGCTCACATCTCGGAACCATCTTATGGTTTGTCATGTCCGTCTGACCGTCCGCCCGTCCGTCTTCGGCTTACCGTTCAAACAGTCAGTGCTAGAAAGATGAAACTGTGCATGGACATGTGTTTTTACCGCGTCGGCAAAACAAGTGCTTGTAAAATGGGCTTACTTGGGAAACTTCGAACAAAAACAACGAAATAATAAGTAAAAATGTAAAATATTGGTAAAATGATACGGAACCCTACTAGCAGGAGTCCGACTCGCACTTGGCCGGTTTTTTCCTATTCACCATCTTACTCCATACAAAATCAGATACGAACAACAAAAAATGAAGTATTAATCTTGTAGAAAATACAATTTATCTAATTGAGTAAATGTAGTTTTTAAAATAATAAGGTTTTCTTCCTTCAAAGGATACATTTGTATCAAAAATTATTCAAAATTTTAAAGAATTGCTACTTAAGTTACTTTTACTACTTAGTTTAAATGTATGGTTTTTTTCAATTTTATAGTATCTTTTCGTTTGGTTTACTTACTGTAGTTTTTATTTAACTTTATGGGGTCCCATAATGTACTATGTGATGTAACTGAAATGATGTGAATGTGATTTAACAGACATTTTATGTGACAAAAGGCAAAACTTCAATTTTTTACACTTAATGCAAGGATATAAGTTATGAACTTTCCTAAGATTTATTTAAGAATGCTTTTCAAACTACAGTAGAATTATTTTTTTAATATAGTTCCTTATGTTATATTTTTCATAGTTAAAATGTATATTTGACGTGAAAGGATTCTAAATATCTGCGTGCCTTCTCCGTGCGTGTTACTGTAGATTTTTATATCTTTCTAAACAATTAGTAACATTATAGTTAGTGGTAAATGGTTTAAAACTATTATTTACTATTTGCTATTTTTAATTACGGGCGGTTATAGTTGAAGCAAAGAGAAAAAAATTATGAATTTATTATTTAGCTAAATAATGAACTTGTACTGTTTTTTTATGTTCATTGTCTTTTGTTAACAAGCTTATTTATGTTCATATCATGTTTTTTTTAGATTCTTTAGTTTTTGTTGGATACTTTTTAAGTTATGTAAATCCAGCAGCTACTTTCAGACTTGTATGTTATTCAACTGAAGTCTAAGGAAGTCTATCTTATGGACTTGAAACTGTTATAATATAATTAGAGGTATTAAAACATTTAGCTCGGAATTCTAGGAAAATGTACGGCAAGAGATTCAGTTAAACATAAGATAGCATTAAAAATCTATTTTTTAATTGTAATAAATAAAGCTAATATAATATTCCTAAAAGAAAAATCTACAACCGAACGTATAACCGCCATCTTTGGAAGTTAAATATTTTGTTATTTATGGATATATAGTATAGATAGTATATTTGATAGATTTGCTCCGAGCTGTCGTTCGATATAAATTATAGATATTTCGATACATAAATGAAATGTTCCTAATAACTATTACAATTTAGGCCTAATCATTTTTAAACAATGATTTATTTTAAATTAATTCGAAGGTTCGAAAAATAATATAATAGTCTTGGTTTAAAATATGTACCTAATAAAGTATCTTATATAAAAGTTTTAAATCTCTTAGGAATTGTAACTAAAATGTATCTGAGTGTGATATGTAAAGCAATATGTATCTTGTGACTTCTATTAATATAAATACCTTCTATAATTATGACTAAAAACCGAGGTACATCCAAAACCTTTGATTTAGTGCTAGCACTTATTTGAAGAAGGACATTTAATTCAGATCGGAAGAAGCCGTATAATAATATCCATTTCTCTACTTCCATAACCATAGACGTGCATACTAAATCTCAAACAATTAGCTATTTAAACCACATTACCACAAGAGATTATAGAATATTTTCAGTTTACACCAGTTACTGCAGGCGAGATCAATACAATCATTAGCTCTCTTAGTTCGAAAGCCGTGGGCTGTGATGAAATCAGCCGCCAAATGATCATTCCCATCCTTGAACATCTCTTGCCAGCCATTACCCACATTATAAATTTCTCCTTTGAGTCCTCTACTTTTCCCGATTTATGGCGTAAGGCCTACGTCCGTCCTTTACCAAAGGTACAAATTCCTGTGCAACCCTCACACTTTCGATCGATTTCCATTCTCCCGTTCCTCTCCAAAGTGATCGAGGCGTGTGTTCACAGGCAGTTGTCTCGGTTTGTGTTCAATCACAACATTCTCTCTCCACTACAATCTGGATTCAGACCTGGACACAGTACCACTTCGGCTCTATTAAAAATTACAAGTGATATAAGGGCAGGCATGGAGGATTCGAAAGTCACTATTTTAGTGCTAATTGACTTTTCAAACGCCTTTAACAATGTCAACCACGATATTCTCCTGGCCATCCTCTCCCATCTTATGATCTCGCCTGAAGCGTTGAACTGGTTCTCTTCTTATCTTCGGGGCCGTCGGCAGCGTGTACGCGTTGACCAGTATTTTTCTGATTGGCGGGTTCTCGAAGCTGGGGTTCCTCAAGGCGGCTTACTCTCTCCTCTTTTATTTTCCATATTTATAAATTTAATATCCTATGTTCTTCGTACTTCATATCATCTGTATGCTGATGACTTGCAGGTGTACTGTCAAGAAGGGGTTGAACATCTGTCCACTGCCATCGATGATATAAACCGAGATCTAAACGCTATTCACACTTGGTCCACTGAGTTTGGACTGTCAGTGAATGCCAATAAGTGTCAGGCGATTTTATTAGGAAGTCCAAGACTATTGAGTAGAGTTGACACAGGAAGTCTCCCGCCTATTATCTATAACGGCAACATTATTCCTCTCAGCTCGTGTGTTAAGGATCTCGGTTTATATATTGATGCTAATCTTGACTGGCGTAACCAAATCGCTAATGTTGGTAATAGTGTTACCAGTTGCTTGCGATCTCTCTACCGTCTGAAAAATTTCTTGCCTTCCAATATAAAAACTATGCTTGAACAAGCCCTTATATTCCCAATACTGGATTATTGTGATATTTGCTACTACTTCGACCTTAATTCAGACCTACTCAACAAACTCGACCGGCTCCTTAATAATTGTATAAGATTTGTTTTTGGCCTCCGTAAGTACGACCACATCTCCTCCTTCCGCTCTAAGCTTCATTGGCTGCCAATACGACAACGTCGTTCTCTACGGGCTCTGTGTACACTCTATTCCCTTCTTCACTCCCCCTCTGCTCCTCACTACCTAACTCCTCATTTTAAATATCTGTGCAGTAGCCATGATAGAAATCTTCGTTCTACAAATAATTTGCTCCTTCTTTGTCCTTCTCATAGCTCCTCCCTTGTCCATTCATCCTTCCATATTCAGTCTATCCTCCTTTGGAATTCACTACCCCAAGACGTTAGGATGTCTGAGACAAAAAATTTATTCAAACGCAGAGTTCGTGAACTATACTTAAAATCATTGGCAGACTAGAAATAGACTAGAATAAATAAGTAAATTATTTAGATATCTTATTATGTTATATATTATTAGGATTACATATTTAAAATATTTAGTAGGTTAATTTTAAATAAAGAGTTATATTAGTATTTATATGGTAGTATTTATTATTATTATATATTGTATATATACACAAAATGTCTAAGTCTATGTTTCCTTTTAATACTATGCATCTACCTCACACTGTCTCTGCATCACCCATAGGTTGGCTGGTAGAAAATGCCACAAGGCATTAAGCCCGCCTTTGTACCATATTGTGTGCATAAAGTATAATAAATAAAAAATAAAAAATTATTGTGATAATTGTCATGACTCATGGCTGTGATTTTTAAAGCGTGCACTTGACTGTACGTACTATTCTCAATAAAACAAAAGTATTCTTTATTACGATAAATGACTGTGATTTAGTTAAGCGTGCTTACCAAATTGTTAGATTTCTAATTTAAATAATGGTAGACCAATACCGTAATATCCTCCACCATTGCCCGCTTTTTACATATTTTTGATCACTAGGTACTAAAAAATTACAATAATAAATCAATTCCTAGGTTAGCATTATTTTCGAAAACTAGGTACTTAATTTTAAGATAAAAATTTTAATTACATATAATTATTACATTTACAATTTCTCTAAAAATAAATATTGAATAGGCGTTGTTTAATGTTTCATTGAGTTTGTTACAACACTTTAAAGTTATATTTCCTACTCGGGCAAAGATAGGACAGAAGGGCAATAGTGGATTTCACGGTATATGTTAATTATGATAAATGCTTTAGATTTAGTGCAATTACTGCGATGTTATTGTTAATTATGTTTATAATAAGTGCAATAATTGATTATGGTTGTACATGCGTACTCTAGACTGACAAAATAAAAATATATTATATGAAGAAAAATATTTTATTCTGGGGAGAGAGGGGCATGACGGGGACGCGAGGCACGACGGGGCCATCCACACTTACAAAAAACTATACGCTCTAGATGTGTTTTGTTTTCGCTAATAGGTAGCCATTTTTTATCTCTCTTTAGTCTGACAGTGACCGGCGACTAGACTGCGCGCGTTTTTTTTTTAAACAAAAAACGATTTTCAACGTAATTTTATGTAATTTTGAGTGACTACGAATACGCAAATAAAAAGGTAAGTGTTTATGTCACTACTATCATGTATTTATTTTGTTTTTGCAGATAAGTTACTTATTGATATGTTTTGAACAAAAATACTCTAACAACCCTCACTTATTTTATTTGGTTTGTTATTTTAAATAATGTGAGAATTGGGGCATAACGGGGACATGGATACGGGGTACGATGGGGTACCCCGTTATGCCCCGCAACCGTTGTCCTCATTATGCCCCTGTTTTGTAAACTAACTGAAGAATCGTTCTTGTTCACTTTATAATAGAAAATATTTTGTTTTAGGTATAAAAATGGTACGGACGTATAAGAAGAAAGGTTCGAGACTTAGTTGGTCCATTGAAAACATGAAACAGGCAATTGATGCAGTCTTAAACAAAACTGCTGGCTATAGAAAAGCGGCTCACCTGTATAGTCTACCACAGACCACGTTAGAACGTCACGTCGCTAAAATAAGGAAAGGCGAGCTGTCTCTTGACTCTACTCCAGGTAACTTCAAGCCCGTGCTTTCCAAACAAGAAGAGGAGCTGGTAAGGTACATTATAGAAATGGAGAAACGTTTGTTTGGTTTAACCACTATCGTCCTATGGAAGCTAGCTTATTAGCTAGCGGAAAAAAATGGCAAAGCTCACAATTTTAATCATGATAAAAAGATAGCTGGCGTAGATTGGTTAAAGGGATTCTTGAAGCGCCACCCAGATTTATCTATCCGAAAACCGGAAGCTACATCGGCAGCTCGAGCAATGGGCTTTAATAAAGTGGCTGTGGGTAAATTTTATTCTCTGCTCGGGAAGGTATATGACAAATATAATTTGACGCCAGACAGAATTTTTAATTACGATGAGACTGGCATATCATGCGTCTCAAAAACGAAGAGCAAAATTATTGCAGAAAAGGGGAGAAAACAGGTAGGATCGCTTTCTTCAGCAGAACGAGGGCAGACAGTTACGGTTGAGGTATGTTTTAATGCAGTAGGAACTTACATGCCTCCTACGCTAATATTTCCTCGACAGAGAATGAAGCAAGAGTTGCTGGATCGAGCTCCTCCAGCGACGACAGCAGAATGCAACGCTAAAGGATGGATGACAAGTGAAATATTTATGAGCTAGTTCCAACGGTTTGTCAATTTTTCTGGTACGTCAATAACTAACCCGGTCTTGCTTCTTTTAGATGGTCATGTAACACATACGCAAAACATATCAGTTATTGAATATGCACGCAAACATGGCGTTGTAATGCTCTGCTTTCCAACCTCCAACTCTTAGATGTTGGCTTTATGAAACCTTTAAGTGTATACTATGACCATGCCTGCTCTGATTGGTTAAGATCACACCCGGGGCGAATAATAACAACATTTCAAATTAGCGAAATATTTGCAAATGCATATATTCAAGCTGCCAACAATGTCTACAGCAATCAAAGCCTTCCAAAAATGTGGCATATGGCCTTTCAATCAAAATAACTTTACAGATTCAAATTTTTTAGCTGCATCAACCACAGACGTACCGCTAGCAAATAATGAATCTGAAACAGGTCCTTAAAATGTCGGAATCCAGCAACAACCGCCGCCACCTATTCTTGAAGAACATCCTCTTGAAGCAGATTTGCCTGCTTTAACAACACCTCAGCCTCAGCCTGGACCATCAACAATTAATGAGCATAGCCTAATCCAATCTTCGATTCGAAAAGTATGTCGTGATTTGACAACTTCGTTTGCAAATACTTCGCCTCAAGAAATTCTCGCGATCCCGACAGTCGAACAAAGAAACCAAACGAGAAAAAACTATCACCGAGAGAAAACTGTTGTTCTCACTTCAACCCCCTACAAAATTGAGTTAGAAGAACGAGAACAACTTAACCTGTTGAGCGCCAGACCTCAAAAATTGACATTTGTGGGGGGACGTCTGCTGTTGACAGCCCGCCAAAATTTTTTTGTTAGACATTTTATTACCGACTTATTTCAAGAAAACTACGTAATTATATCTTATGAGTCATATATTACCGTAATCTGTATTAAATTTCCTGTCTAATTTACTAATTAAATACCTAACTAAAACATACCTTTATTCCTAGACTCCAAATAATTCTCAGGTTAGCACATTTTTGCAACGAACATGAACTTTAATCACATATTTACACTATACACTCATTCACTAACACTAAAATAATATTTACAACACCAAGCTCATATTATCAAGATACGATCACATAAATCTTTCAGTTCGAAACACAATACCCACTTCACAAAGTTAAAATAAACATAACAACCTACAAGTGTCCTTGTATAAAAAAACAAACATGGACGCCGCCGGCATCTACATTCGTACTGTGCCGGTCGCCCGATCGTGGGGCCCGATCGGGTAGGTAGCGCATTCACCTGTAGGTCACGTGATGTCGTATGGATAACAAAGAAACACAAAAAATTTTAATTACATAATTTTATAGTAAGATTATTTGACTCAAATAATAAAAATGTTTGTATGAAATAATTAACTGAAACGAGTTTTGAACTCTATAATTGTATAGTTATTTAGTAAATATATACAAATAAATAAAATTGAAGTGTCCGTTTGTAATTTTTAACTAACTGCTTTTCTCTAAATGCGTATGAAACTATATACGGTACTTCCAATAAAAAAAGGCATACTACCAGTACAGCGCACCTCATGCTGACGCCTTAGGGTCAGTCACACCGCGACGATACGCGACGATACGCGGCGCTGCATTAAAGCATAGCTATCCAAAATGTAACTTTATTCACTACACAAAAAGATACACGTTTCATATGGGAAGGACGGAATGCTTTCGGCATATAGGCAATAGGTATATAATTTATAATGTTAAACTATAGTCTCAGACCAAATAAAATAGTGAAGACAGAGTTCTGCGAACCACAAAGTGAGGTGCGTTTAAACTACTCCTCGCCGTGTAATTATATAGTGCCAGTATATATATATATATATATATATATATATATATATTCAATATATAATCAAAAAAAGAATTTTGAAAATCGGTATATATATATATATATATTGTATATATATATTGTATGTTCAACGATGATTCCGCCGCCTGTGGACCGATTTTCAAAATTCTTTTTTTGATGTAAAGGGTATAATCCCAAGTTGATCCCGTTTTCACCAAAGTGGTGACCTGATGATGGGATCCATGAGGAATTGAGGGAACTCCTCGAAATTTATATGGACACATATGGTGATTTCAATTTTTTCAGAAGTGATCCAAGCATATGCTTCCCAAAAGCTAAGATTTTGCACCAAGGTATACCCTGGATCTAAAAGTACTGAACAGAACTCCTTACGCCTTATAGATACATGTTTGGGGATTTCGGCGTTGTTTAAAGAACTGCAAGCATATGCCACTATGTCAATTGCGGTAATCATCATCATCAACACCATAATCACACCATACATCATTACAATAATGTGACCTGTCTGTCTGTCTGTCACCTGTACCTATTATATATAAGAATATAATATAAGATCAACATTAAACCTACATTTCTATCCTAATTTGCTACATACCAGCGTATGTAGCAAATAAGTATTTAATAGATTTTGTTAAGTGCGCTTCTGACCTTCCTATCCGCACACATCTGCGTCACCAAAGAACAAAATATAAACATTGCCATCTGGCAGGTTAGGTTTTTTGTATAATGAGCAGGTACAATGTATTGTTTATTGTGTAAAATGATTTGTTTGGCTAATGTCCAAATCATATTTTTATTATTTAGAAGTTATAATTATTTTGATCTAAATGAGCTACAGGATTGTGTCAATAGTAAAGTTACTCCTTAGTAATAGTACATCATTTAAAATCTACTTCGTAGCTGTCCACCAATATGCCCATTGTCCTATGACCGGTTTTCGATTGACCTGAAATTTTGCATACTTATATATTGTGGGATGAGTGGATGCCTTCAGGAGTTCTACAAACAGAAGGGATGACAGAAGAGATGATTACATTGAGATGATTACAACCTATATATAACAATAATATATTAAAAGTTAAAATCCCATCGATACGGACGACGTAAATGCAAATTTAACTCTAATGACTTTATACCGAAAGTCCGAATTTCTGTACCATTAGCTGCATATAGTTTGTAATCGGATAACTTAGAATAATTATTACAATAGCGTTTTCTTACCGGAATAACAGAAACGTTCGCACCTGTGTCCACCAAAAAATTGTAACCACTGTTGTAGTCCATAACACATAGGCGATGCGTTGGGGAAACTGCACAGATGTCCGCCTCACGTACCTGCGCACATTCTAGTTTCCTGAAGAGTTTCCCTTCTTCCAGGAACAGGGCTGTACGCACTTGTTGGCACGCTCCTTGAAACGGAAGTGGTAGAAACACAACTAATCTTCACTCTGAGGGCTGCGACGAGGCTGGCTGGGATTGCGAGACCGGGAACATTGCCGGAAACGACTGGAGTCTCTCCTCCGGGAACTGCTGCGAGATCGCTCCATGTCAGCTATCCTGGCGCTCAGTTTCGCGATTTCGGCCAAAATTTTATCATCCCCTCTGACAGGCTGAGATGTTGATAATTCGGAGATCTGTGGCTGCTGTGAAGTCTCCATGATTTTGTCGGCCACAGTGGCTAGGTTATCAATGTCTTTGACTTCTGTGACGGCGAGAACGGCTCGCACGGCAGTGGGGAGATGTATGTCGGGATCACCAATATTACACCCTATGTTATTACGTTGGGGTAACTAGAATGAGTGTTCATAAATAAAATCCTTTTGCCTACTGGATTACGTTTATTACGCAAGCGACCACTCGGGTTGCTGCACCAAGAACCACTGATATTTTACATGTTAGTTCACCACATGCATCGTACATCGATATAATATAACGACACATGATCACATCGATATACAATATATTGTGTCCCCACACTACAATATAAATCGTAATATGATATGTAACTGATATAATGCTAGAGCTGGAAAGTGGAATATGAAAAATGGCAATGCAGTGGCAATATAAAAAAAACGTATAATAAAAATCTTATATAAGTTAGTATAAAAACGTATAATAAAAATCTTATATAAGATTAAAAATATTTCCCTGACGCGGTCCATAGCTTATTATTATATCATATAAGTGGTTATATATTATTATATAAGTGGCCGTATATTATAATCTTATCCAACCACACTAATAGCCCGTTTTAATAACCTATCTACCAAAAAGTATTTGTTAGAAACGTCAAATTTGTATCGCAAAAAACCGTCAAATAATTGAATGACGTTTTTACAAATATTTATAGATATATAGGTTATTGAAACTGGCCGGTTTTCACACCAGCTCATGGTAAAATAAAAACAAAATAGTTGTGAATAATATTTTATTGGTAAAAAAAAACAGTGGAATATGCTATTTACCTTTATTTTTTATTACATAAATGAATAGTGCTTTGAAAAATAAGACAGTTTACACGAGGAATAGTCAACTAAAAACCAATATTTTCTATCAAAGATATATCTTTTTTAGGTTAGGTTAAAAACGAAGCGATCTCAAGGTCCTCTGCATAAGTGTGCCACCGTACCACGAGCCGGGAGCCGGGAACCGTCGAGCTGTGAATCAAAATATGACACGCGTAACTAATCGCGGAAAAAAACTTCTGGAATTTTTCTTTAGTTGCTTGAGTTTCTTTTAGTAAGAAGAAGTAAGGACTAAGGGCCCATACAAACACACCTGCACACGCACACACACACAAAGTATATAAAAAGTTATTATTATTATATTATACTGCGTACAACATTTACAGTAATTTAGTCCAACTGTAAATGTAGATTAAATATTTATTATATTTAATCTATATAATTATATCTTATATATTCTCTATCTATCTATTATATTTAATCTATATAATCTATATAATATATAATTTAAGAAAACAACACGTAAGCCGATGAGTTTAGAGCGGAGTATGAGTTATATATATTTTGTATTATAGAAAAAAAAACTATACCGTGTTTTCAGCTGTTGAAGTTCTGGGGATTAGCTCCAGCCTTCCTTGATCCCAGACCCCGATATCGGCGTCGTGCTCAGACGTGCTAATCTAAAAATTATTAAAGATTACTTAAATGTGAAAAAAAAATTACATCACATAATTAAAAAAAACATATTTCCAATTTTTTTATCTTGCGACAATGACAAATTTTAGCTTATTAAATTAATTAAATTATAATTTTCTATTAAACTAAGACTAAGAAATAACATATATATTTAACGAGCGGACCCGACAGACATTGTCCTGCCGGGCTGATTTGTGAATCAAAACCATCCAGGGCGCCACCCAAACGCATATAAAAAAATTCATTCAAATCGGTCCAGCCGTTTAGGAGGAGTTCAGTGACATACACACGTACAGTAGAATCCTTACTAATATTATAAATGTGAAATCGTGGATGTTTGTTACGCTTTCACGCAAAAACTACTGAACGGATTTCGATGAAATTCGGTATGGTAGTAGTTTAGACTCTGGATTAAAACATAGGCTACTTTTTATCCCGAAAAAGTAGTGTTCCCGAGGGATAATATACTTACGCGGGCGGAGCCGCGAGCAACAGCTAGTTATATATATAAAGATAAAAGTGTTTTTGAGTAAATAATCATATTAAGCTAAAATGTAAGAAAAAACCAAATTCCATACATATATATTATTTTAAAATGTGTTTAGTTTAAAAAATATTACATTAATACAAAATATTTTTCTTAGTCTGGTATCCGTAACGCTAATTATTAAAGAACATACCACGGGACCAGATTAACGTGTTATACTAACGTCTTTAAATATAATTATTTATATTAATAACTCGGCAAAATCACCATATTACTTAGTACTTAGTTTTATTTTATTAATTAATAATTAATAATGTAAAATAAAAACAATGTTTTTGGTGTCAGTACTTTTCGCAATGTACTATGATTCGATTTATTTATAGAATGGCGGAAATGTACTTACGAGTATTATTACGCGCGCTAAAATTTTTAGGTATTACAACAATCTTTTTCTACAATTAAACTTGGATTTTCTCATTACATAATATTGTAATGGTCTATATTTAAACATACTTTAGCAATTATAACCATTATATTGATTTTTTCACCGAATTATATGGATATTACGGCATCTGACATAAGAAATTTTACCCGAACTTTAGATACTTTTTTCAATATCTTCTGTTAAAATATTTTATTATCTAATAATTTAATCATAATCTTTGTTTTATAAACAGTAATTTCATATAATAATCATAAAATATTACGCACTTTAAAACACGAGAAAACATTTTTAATCACTGACGTACGCACTGTAAATTTCGTTAAAACTTTTAGGTATTACAACAATCTTTTTCTACAATTAAACTTGGATTTTCTGATTACATAATATTGTAATGGTCTATATTTAAACATATTTTAGCAATTACAACCATTATATTGATTTTTTCACCGAATTATATGAATATTACGACATCTGACATAAGAAATTTTACCCGATCTAAAAATTAAATACTTTTTTCAATATCTTCTGTTAAAATATTTTATTATCTAATAATTTAATCATAATCTTCGTTTTATAAACAGTAATTTCATATAATAATCATAAAATATTACGCACCTTAGAACACGTTATAACACTTCATCAACACTGACGTACGCACTGTAAAATCCGCAATATTTCAAAATGGCGTGTAAAAACAAATGAATTTCGTATTTCTTTATTTTTTTTTTAAATTTTGTTCTGAGGTTTAGGTTTAGGCATCACGATTACAAAGTTAAGGGTACACAGATACAAAATAACAGAGCATAAAGTAAATAGAGGTCACCTTAGACGGTCAAATCGACGCCCAATGAGAGCTTATCGCTTATGTACACATGGTGTACAAGCGACACTTCCCGCAACAAAAGTTAGTGTACACATGGTGTACGGCTGACATTTAACAGGTTAAGAGAACATAGAAGTGTTCTAATCCAAATGACCCCAAGTTAAAGAAGAACTCTAAGAAACAGAAGACCCAAAAAGCTCCCTCAGGTTTAGAGAATACCGACGAGGTTAATATGTGCCTGTACTGCCTTAACGTGAACCACACGTATTTAAAGTCTTCGGAAGGTTGGGTGGCTTGCCAACTATGTGGACGGTGGGCTCATACAGCTTGTGCTGGTGTAGACGATGACAATACAGAAGAAATCCACATCTGCTTTTACTGTGATGCAAAATAAATACGTACCCCATACTGCCCCTACCCTGGGGCACAATGGGGTTTTCATTATAGTTTCAAAAAATTTAAATTATAACGTCATATGATTATTTACATCACCAAATTCTATGCCAAATGATAGTTTTATAAGTAACCAAAGTGTTGTATGATCAGTTTTAATTAATAAATACATTGCGTTGATTATTTTATTGTGTATTTTACTTAACGTCCCCATTATGCCCCCCTCTCTCTTACTTACCTTACCGTTATTGCTAACCATTTCTATAATATAACTCTAAAATATAATATAAATCTAATATAACTGATATTCTGTTTACTTTCAAAGCATTGGAACTACGTTTCAAATATGTTTCAAGTTTCGAAAACAGTTCGTCAAATGTAGACGTTGACATTTTAAAATAAATAAAAAAAAGTTTCTCATTTTCTCTCAATAACGAAAACTTGGTTACAAATTCTCCACACAACAATCTAGACGTGACAAATGGGCTGTTTGGCTGACGCCTTTGTACACGTCGGCGTCGTCGTCTGTTGGCTAGGTAATATATCAATAAAAAATCCATAGGTGTCGACTGAACACCCGCGCGATCGAAATTATACTGGCCGCCTGCGAGAGACGGGAGACCGTCGCGGCCAGGCCCCTCTTCTCCACTGGGCACTATGGGCACGTGCCCAGGGCCCCGCGATCGAATGGGGCCCCCTAGTTCCTGCCAGATTACCAAATGAAAACCGATATTTAGGTATTACCGAAAAACATTAATTTTGAAAAATCTGATGATAATGACCTACTACAATACCTACGCTTATTAGCTTTAGTTTGCCGCATGCGCATAGCTATACCTTGTACAACATAGCTTGAACTTTTTGACAGATGGGTCAGTGATGGGAAACAGAAAATATCTATTGGTGTAAAAAATATGTGGCTGTATGTATGTTTTAAACTATTCAAAATAAATTAATTCATTCATCAATCAATTTTATTGCACTGGACATAAAAACATTGGGTAGGTAAGAGACCATTGTTTTCAGTTTTTCTATTTAAATTTTACTTTGAAGCAATAAAAACCACTTAAGACCTTCGGAAAATGCTTGAGTCTTTAACAGGTACTTTTTTGTAGTGTGTCTATTCTTATGATTATTAACAATTATTAAAATAAGAAAATATTGTTCGTCGTTGCCAAGTTACATCGATTTCAGATTTGACATCCGTCAAAAAGATCAAACTATTAAATGCAACTATAAACAGGGTATAAGTACTCCACTTAATTAAATACCTATACTATATGTAGGTATAAGAATACAATTTGATGCGGTGTGGTTTATGTCATAAAGAAACCTATGAGGAGCAAAACTAACTTTTTATCCCGATAGGCGTCGCATCGTCGACTGTACCCAACTTTGACATTAGAGCTGTCAAATCCCATACATTTTGTGTTGTGACGTTTGTTTTGCTTGTAGTTGTTACTGTCTGTGCTCGAGCTCTGATAAAAAATAGTATTGTTTGATTAAATCGTCGTTTGTCTGTTTTGTGTTAGCGAATATTTTCGTTATAAAATTAATTAAATACTGAATTATTATATAAAATGCCGAAACGGTCATATCCTAGTGGATCTGAAAAAAAGAAAAAAGCTCTACATCAGAAAGAAGTAATTGAAAAATTACCAAAATTAACATCATATTTTACTACTACTACTGGAGAAACTTCTGTAAGTAGCAATCAACTAATATATGTTCCACATGATGAGTCAGGTCAATCACAAATTGCAGGAATTTCTAAACCTTCATGTTCCAATTTTGAAAAAGAGATTGAATCAGAAAGCGAATATTCCTACTGTGGCGTAATATGTAAGACTGTTATAATAATGCATGTATTAGGTTTAAGGTGGCAGTAATAAACGTAACTTTAATCGGGAATGTAGTCTTTTAATGTCCCACCTCACATGGCGACCCTGCAAGTCGAGCCGCGACGGTTCACATTACAATCGCGCGCCGTGAGATCCGCGTAAAGAAAATGGACTTTTTAATTTTATTATTTTGTCAAAAAATATTTTTGATTTAAAATGGGTAAAACACAATCGAAGGAAGAAATCATTATAGCCCAAAATGCCGCGGGTGGTGTAAATTCTGCCGATGTTGAACTTATACACAAAAATGTAAGTGGAAACAATACCATATTGACTGTGATTTTGGTGATTCTGATGTTGGCTGTGATAGCTGGACTTTACGTTATATACAAGAGGTGCCACGTCCAATGGATTAGACAAGAGCTGGCGAGGAGTGCATTTCGGAGGTCAGGAGCCAGGCGCCCAGGTCGAGCGGACGAGCCCAAGGAGGTCGGAGTGTAACGGGACTACAGGCGCAGGGTGCCACCGAGCTACAGAGAGGACACCGAAATGTTGGACTATGGACTGAAGACTATCTACTAAGAATTTTGGACTACGTGACTCTAATGATTAGGGTACTATTCTTCTTTAATGTTACTTTTCTTGCTCTATAAATTTTGAAAGGTAGATAAAATAAGTAAAGTAATGTAATATTATATCGTAGTTCATACTTCAAACGAATTTAGTTCATTTATTTTTTATATAATATTTTAAAGAGTAGACAGATTTAATTTTTTTTTGTTGTTTAATAAATGGAAATTATTAATATTTGCGAGGAAATAAAAAGTATTAGAGTAAATTTGGTTAAGCTAAGTAAAGTAAGAAGGACAAATATATTGTTAGAAAATAAGTTGAAACAGACTCAGGTTTTATACGAGAAATATATTATAAAACGTAAGGAGTTAGAAATAAGTATTGAAAAAGGAGACATTAAGCAGGATGAAAGTTTAAAATTATTAAAAATTTGTGAAGATATAGAAAAGAATTATCAACAAATTGTTGACTTTTGTATTGCGAATATTAATACGGTAACTATGGCTGAGTTTGACGTGAAAACAGCGGCTTCTCTTCTCTCTGTTATGACAGGCGAAGAAGACGTCACCAAAAAATTAATTGATGCACTAGAATTTTATAGGACGACCTTGGATATTAATGAGGAGCAGTTATTAATTAATTTTATATTAAAAACTCGTTTATCGGAAAGCGCTAAATTGCGACTTAGTTCTAGTTATAAAACTAGTATAGAGCTTATTTCTGACATGAAAAAACATTTTCTAATTAAGCAGTCAGCAACTGCTCTACAGGTAGAGACGATGAAAACTCGTCAAGGTTGTAATACTATCGAGGAATTCGGTAAAAAGTTAGAAGATATTTTTGTTAAGTTGACGATTTCCCAAGCTGAAAGCGATGAGAAAGCCTATCAAATATTGCGACCATTAAATGAAAAATTGGCAGTAAAAAGATTTACTGAAGGCTTGAGAAATAGTCGACTTAGCACCATTTTAGCGGCCCGAGATTACACCCAGCTGAAGGATGTAATCGGAGCGGCGAAGGACGAATAGTACTCTCGAGCGGCCGAATCCCGTGCTGTGGACCAGGGAGTTGGTTCTATCTGCACGAGCCAACATAATAGAGGTAAGTTTTTAAACTTCTATAGGCAGCGAGGTTCATACTATGCTCGAGGCCGGGGGCGAGCCCGAAATATGATGCCACCGCGGGCAAATCAGTGGCAAGCGACAGTAAGGCCTTACCGATGGGGCTCTAGGCAAGGCCCCGTGTCTTCTTTTAGAGGACGAAATTATAGTTTACAGGGTAAAGAATATAAGCCTCCAAATCAGTTTTTTCGAGGCTAATAATTTTAGTGATAGCTATAGTAATAATATAATATTAGCTAATTATTAATAGTTTTGATAATTCTATAGATTTATTCGTAAAAGGTAACACGTATAGATGGCTGGTTGACACCGGAGCATCATTGTCAGCGGTAAAATTTGATACTTTAAAGGACTTGAACATTCCCATGCATAAAGAAAACATAAGCATAAATGGAATAGGCGGACAATTACAAAGCGAAGGATATGCTTACATTCCGCTTATATTCTGTGGGAATGAAATATTACACAAGTTCTATGTTTTAAGGAATTTACCGTGTCAACAGAATGGCATTATCGGCCAAGATTTTTTAGTTAAATATAATTGTATTTTAAATTACGAAAATAATACTTTATCTTTAAATTTATTTGGTAATCAGTTAAGTGTAAGTTTAAGGATGGGAAAGTTAGGTTTTAATAATTTTATATCGGTGCCAGCTAGATGTGAAAAAATATTTGAAATAAGTGCGAGTCAGAATGATGAATGTGTAGTGTTGCCAGAGGAATTATGCGATGGAATATTTGTAGGTGGAAGTATTTGTAGGCCTAAACAAGGACATATTTTTGTTCAAATTTTAAATACACGGGACGAGCAGGTTAATCTCAGTTATTTTAAGCCAAATATTCATAAGTTGTCGGAATATCAAATATGCTCTTTTAGTAAACAAAATAATATAGACAAAAAAAGAGTGAAAGAATTACTTTCGCAACTAAATTTAAATCATTTAAACCTAGAAGAAAGTAAATCAATTCAAGATATTTGTACAAAATTTTCTGACGTTTTCTTTATTCCCGGTGATAAATTAGGAACTTGTAATCTATATGAGCAAAATATTCAATTAAAACCAAATACGGAACCAATTTATACAAAACAATATAGATTGCCTTATTCACAACGAGATGAAATTGAAAATCAAGCTAAAAATATGTTAAAGAATAATATTATAGAGCCGGCAAGCTCTGAATGGAGTAGCCCAATTCTTTTGGTTCATAAACCATCATCTAATAACACAAACAAAAAGTGGCGGCTTGTGATTGATTTTCGTAACTTAAATAAGTGCATCTTAGACGACAAATTTCCCCTACCAAATATTACGGATATACTTGATTCCCTTTCCGGTTCCATATATTTTACACAATTAGATTTGACGCAGGGATACTTTCAGGCAAAATTAAATTCAAATAGTAGAAAATATACTGCCTTCACGACACCGTCTGGTCAGTATCAAATGACTCGTATGCCGATGGGGCTAAAGACGAGTCCGAGTGCATTTTCTCGTATGATGACTGTTGCCATGGCGGGTCTCAATTACGATAAATGTTTTATTTATTTGGACAATTTAGTATGTTTCGGTCGTAGCTTAGATATTCATACCAAAATTTAATTGATATTTTGACTAGATTACGCAAAGTAAATCTTAAATTAAATCCCGAAAAGTGTGATTTTTTACGTAAAGAAATTTTATACCTTGGTCACGTTGTATCAGCGAATGGTATCAGTCCGGATCCAGAAAAAATTAGGGTTCTAAAAGAATACCCCACTCCAAAAAATGCTGACGAAGTTAAGCGTTTTGTTGCGTTTGCTAACTACTACCGTAAATTTATTTCTAACTTTGCTAAAATCTGTTTACCTTTGAATAACTTATGTCGGAAAAATATACATTTTATATGGGATAGTTCTTGTCAAATTGCTTTCGATTCGTTAAAACATTCGCTTACACATCCACCGGTGTTACAATACCCAAATTTTAGTGCTAAAAATAAGTTTATTTACAAACCGATTCATCGGGTTATGCTATTGGGGTGTGCTATGTAATAGTGACCGTAGACCAGTAGCGTACGCTAGCCGAAGCCTTAACAAGGCAGAACGTAACTATCCTACTATAGAGAAGGAATTACTGGCTATCGTTTGGTCAATTAAATATTTTAGACCTTATCTTTATGGCAGGCGTTTTATTATAGAAACGGATCATCGTCCCTTAATATATTTATATAATATGTCAGATCCTTCTAGTAGATTAATGAAGTTTAGGTTATTATTACATGAATATGATTTTGAAGTTGTTTATGTGAAAGGTAAAGATAATGTGGCTGCAGACGCATTATCGAGGATACAGGTGACGAGTTAGGGATTGAAGGAGATGAATGAACATGTGATGGCGGTGTTGACTAGAGCGCAGAGTAAGAGATTGAAGGACAGTGCGGTCGTTAGCCCTTCGATAATTAATGTTCCTACCGACGATTGGACTGATCACCCGAGAGTCGTAGAAATAATTAAGTTACCGAGGGTCTATACAGAGTTAATTTTTGTGAATGAAGTAGAGTGGAAAAGTTTAAAAATAGTGATATAACTTCTGATTGTAGAGATTTTGCATACTCGTCAGTAAATCGTATATTATTTGTGAAACTATTTACCCAATCACAGCGAACACGAGCTGTCTCTGTGAGGGAAATGGAATCATTTTGTTTACGTATAAATATAGACACTGTGTATGTTATTAAAAATGAGAGAAATGAATTAATAATAAAGGAGCTAGCTCAGTATATAAATAAAAAGCGTAAGTGGTCCGGACCCCGCTTATGTGTCATTAAAGGCATAAAAAAAATAACTGACGAGGATACAAAAAGAATTATTCTAAATGACTTTCATATTCTTCCCACGAGTGGGCATGCTGGAATTAGGCGCATGATGAATAATATTCGTAGAAAGTATTTTTGGAGTGGACTTGAAAAAGATGTGAATGAGTTTGTAAAAAAGTGTGACAAATGTCAAAGGTACAAATATTTGAAAACGATAAAAGAACCGATGGTTATCACGGATTGTGGATCATCAGCGTTTGATAAGGTGTATTTAGACTTAGTTGGCCCATTAATTAAGGACAGTAGATATAAATATATTTTAACTCTTCAGTGTAGCTTAACGAAATACGTGGAAGCGTATCCGCTAGAATCAAAAGAAGCCGTTAGTGTGGCCACGGCTTTAGTAAATAATTTTATATTGAGATATGGAATTCCGTCTGAGATTGTGACCGATAGAGGGACAGAATTTGTCAATTCAATTTTAGCAGAAGTTTGTCAAATTCTAAAAATTAATCATATACAGTCAACGGCGTATCATCATCAAACATTAGGTTCTATAGAAAATTCACATAAACATTTATTATTTTATCTAAGAACGCAAATAAATAACAATCAAACTCAGGAATGGAGTATATGGCCTCCGTACTGGTGTTTCTCGTATAACACAACAGTACATTCGGAGACACAATATACTCCATTTGAACTTGTATTCGGAAAATCATGTAGTAGGGGAGAAAGGTGTAATGGGAGTCAGCTGACAATGGTGGTCACTAAAATAACTTAAAAACCCGATAGCCCAAAATCGCAAACGCCGCGCAATCAAGGTCACTTTATGCGTCTCTCACTGGCCCCCGCCGCCCGCTCAGTTCACGCCAAGCGCTGAGACGATACGCCCGTATTACGTTTTCGCGCCAATTTCTTCTAATTTTTTGCCTACACACAAGAAACGGTAAGTTAATCACTTTAATGTATTTCTATCATTTATTCATTTTAAACTTTAGTTTCGACGTTTGAGATTGGGTTTGTAAAGTGTTTGAAGTGATAAATTCCAAAGTAATTGTTTTATAACCTTACATTTTCAAGGTGTCGCTTTAGGGTAATGAGAGTCAGGGTGACTCCCATTACCCGCAGTGATTCTTATTACCCGCAGTGTTTATTTCGTTCGAACCATTGATTTCATCGTACTTTTTATATTTTGCTAATGCCGAAAACTCGACCCAGAAGTACGAATAAAGCACAGTGGTCTTCTGACACATTCTCTAGAGCGAAAGAGCTCATAAACGGTGGTTTATCTATAAGACAAGCTGCCAAAAGTATGAACATACCATTCTCCACCCTTCAGAAGCGCTTAAAAAAAAAGATCCCTCGGAACCGCGTCTTGGGCGCCTACCAGTATTCAGCAAAGAAGTGGAAGAGGACCTGGCAAACCGAGTTAAACTAATGGCAAAAGCTTTTTACGGATGTACTGCTACTCAAGTCAGAAAAACTGCTTTCCAATATGCAGAAGACCATAAAATTAAACACAATTTTGACAGAAGTTCTAAAATGGCAGGTCGTGACTGGTTGGAAGGGTTTAAAAAAAGGAACAACATCTCTACTCGCAAGCCTGAAGCTACCAGCATTAACAGAATTACAGCTTTTAACAAGGAAGAAGTTGAATTATTTTTTAACTTGCTGGAACAATTGATGGCCAAACATAAGTTTATACCTCAAAACATCTGGAATTGTGACGAGACTGGTGCGTCGACTGTCCAGGACCCAGGAAAAATTTTAGCACCTACAGGGGCAAAAAGAGTTGGATCCATCACTAGTTGGGAACGAGGCAAAAACATAACATTGTTGTGTGCAATGAGTGCTGCTGGTGGATTCGTTCCACCGATGTTTATATTTCCCAGAAAGAGAATTTCTCCACAGTTAGAGAGAGATGGCCCAGTTGGAGCAATTTTCAAATGTTCAGACAACGGATGGATAAACGAGAATCTCTTTCTTGAGTGGCTATATCATTTCACTACACACACAAAGCCGTCACCGGAACAACCCTGTCTGTTAATACTAGATAATCATGCGAGCCATAATTCTATAAAAAATTTTTGAACACTGCAAAAAAAATAACATTCACATGCTTTCATTGCCTCCTCACACATCACATCGCATGCAGCCTCTTGATGTTACATTTTTTGGACCTTTTAAAGCAGCTTACAGGAGAGAGTGTGATTTGTTTTTAAAATCTCGGCATGCTGAAAAAATAACGCCATATGATGTGGCATCAATATCACGCAAAGCATATGAAGCTGTGGCATCTATTAACAAGGGAGTTTCTGGATTCCGATCAACAGGTATATTTCCGCTCAACCCCGGTGTTTTTTCCGACGAAGACTTTTTACCAGCTGAAATATTAAACAGTGAAATTGTTGTTCAAGACTGCTCTACATCGCAAAATCCATCAGCTTCCATGGCTACACCTGTTCCATCTTCTAGCTCTGTGATTATGATGAGTACCACACAGATAGACCCTCCTGTATCCGAGCCTATGCATGAATCTGCAAACTCTTTGGCTTTGCCATGCACACCACAGAAAAACCTTGCGGTACCCACTCTTGCATCTTTGTGTTTGTTGGTTTTGAACATTGATCCAACTTGGAATTTTCTACTCCTCCCAGGCAAGTCATTCCACAAACATCAGCTTCCCCAATTGCATCTTCTAGTTCCTTTATCGCACCGACCAATCCGTTAATACAAATCATTCCACAAGGATCTCCATCTCCTGTCGCTTCTACCAGCTCCATCTTGGTGTCTCTTACTCCTGCGCCTAAAAACACTCGATACTCGCTTACATCTTTTAAAAATTTGCTTCCAATTCCGGAAAAAACAACATGTGTCAAAATGAGAAAAAGAGGACTTAAGCAGCATGCAAAAATTTTAACGTCTACGCCATTAAAGGAATATTTACTAGAGAAAGAAAATAAGAAAAAAGAAAAAGCTGAGAATGAAAACGCTAAAAGTAAGAAGCCAAAAGAAACTAAGAAAAAACGTGAAGATAAGAAAAATAAAATTGACAAAAGAAAGAAACCTAAAACACAAAGCCAGGCCGTGAAAAACAAGGCAAAGAGACGTGTTTTACAAGACATTCAATCCACCTCCGGGTCAGATTCAAGTCTCATTAACATTTGTGACGATGACGAAAATGATGATGTGGAAGACGCTGCTGGTATTGGTACCAATACTTGCCTTATTTGTTGCGAATTCGGTCGCAACAACGAGATTTGGTACAGATGCACGTCTTGTGGGCTATGGGCACACGCAGACTGCACCGGCTGGGATTCAGCTGAAGGATACATGTGTGACAACTGCTAGGATCGGCTGACTCCCAATAACCCCCTGTGTGATTACTATTACCCGCATGTGCGGACAATGGTGGTCAAAGGCATTATTTTTTAAAAGTATTATTTTTAGTAAAGTAGCTTACCAAAGTTAATGAAACTCGTTAGACTGATAGTTAACTAAGTAAATTACATAAAAAAATTATAATTATAAACATTACTACAAAAACTTGTGTTTTGGGTACAATATTGCCTAAGTGACTCCCATTCCCCCTTTCTCCCGTATACCGAGTAATCTCACTAACAATATTGAGCCAGTTTATAATTTCGATAGTTATCCAATAGAATTAAAATATCGCATACAAAAGTCACAATTGGAAGCAAGAAATAATTTGTATAATAGTAAAGTTATAAGAAAAGACAGATATGATGGCTATGTGAATCCTATTGTCTATAAACCAGGAGATTTAATTCTAATAAAAAATGAAAACTGTAACAAATTAGATTCTTTGTATTTAGGACCCTTTACAGTTGTAAAAGATGTTTCCCCTAACGTTGTTATTTTAGTGGACGGTAAAGAAAAAACCATACATAAAAGTAGGAGTAGATTATATCATATGTAATAAATAAGTTTAAAATAATAGCACTTTTCTTTGTGTCTGTACTGGTAGTAATAAGAACTAAGTAAGTAATATGAGAAAACTATGAATGTTTTGTAATCTTAATTAGAAAATGTAAGCAAGTTATTACTATTACTTTATTTTGTATAAAATTTAATTTGAATTTAAATAAGTTTTTTTTTTCTCTCTTTCTGTGTTATAATTAAAAATATATTTTTATAATAATTTTAGATTAAGTATATTCAAAAATATAGTTAGTAAATAAAAATAAACATTGTGTTGATTTTTATTTTTTATTTTGGTAGGGCATGTGGCGTAATATGTAAGACTGTTATAATAATGCATGTATTAGGTTTAAGGTGGCAGTAATAAACGTAACTTTAATCGGGAATGTAGTCTTTTAATGTCCCATCCTCACACTACGACGAAAGTGCAACAACTTCAGTGACTTCACTAAAACCGACAACTGTGTCAATTGAACAACAGTTTTCCAACACAGAATAATTAATATCACACGACCCCGCCGATTACTTTCACGAAAAGTTTATTGAAATAAATCGCGAAATTTTAATTCGTAAGGGACCTGTATATTTTCAAAATAAAGATTCTGACTTTTCCGAGGCATCTAGAACCTACAAAGATGGTAATAAATTAGTAAAGAGATATTTTAACAAAGCATTATTTATTCGCAAATTAAAGAACAATGAAAGCGTCGAAAGAAAATGGTTGCTGTATTCGCCTTCCAAATGCTCTGTATTTTGTTTTTCATGCTGCTTATTTAACCCAACTGATGTTAATCTTTGCTCTCGGAATGGATGTAATGATTGGAAGCATATTAATAACATAATTTTATCACATGAAAATAGCCAAGCGCATAAGCAATCTATGATGACTTATCTGGCACGAAGTAAAGCGGTTGGTAGAGTAGATATAGACTTATTATCTCAACATCAAAAGGAAGTGGATTACTGGAGAAACGTACTTAAACGGATTGTAGCTGTTGTAAATTTTTTGGCATCGAGAGGGCTTCCATTCCGCGGCGACAATGAAATCCTAGGATCTCCAAACAATGGAAATTATTTGGGTTGTGTGGAATTATTGAGTGAATTTGATCCATTTCTTGCAGATCAGTTAAAAAAATTTGGGAATCCTGGAAAGGGTAACATTTCTTATTTATCAACAAATATCTGTAATGAGTTTATTGAAGTAATGGGAAAACAGGTTCTAAAAAAATTATAAATGAAGTTAAATCAGCAAAATATTTTTCCATTAGCGTTGACAGTACGCCCGATCTGTCTCATATTGACCAACTAACTTTCATCATTCGATACGTAAAAGACTGTGTTCCTGTTGAAAGGTTTTTAAATTTATACCTATTAAAGAGCATAAATCTAAGTATTTAGCGGAGACCATCTTACATTTTTTAGAGATACATGATATTCCCATAAAAGATTGCAGAGGACAAAGCTACGACAATGCTTCAAATATGTCGGGAAAGTATAGTGGTCTACAAACAAGAATCAAGGAAAAATGTGAATTTGCCACCTTTATACCATGTGCGGGACATTCACTAAACTTGGTAGGTGTCCATGCTGCTGGGTGTGTACCGGAGGCATCGCAGTTTTTTGAAGTAGTTCAGAAAGTGTACAACTTTTTTTCGGGCTCTACCCACAGATGGAATATGTTAACAGAAGATTTAGATTCAAAAAAAGTTGTTAAAAGTCTTTCACAAACCAGATGGTCAGCCCGAGCTGATGCAGTAAGCGCTTTGCATGGGGGTTATAAACGAATAATAGAAGCTTTAATCACCATCGCAAACGATACTGAACAGGCACGAGAAACTAGAGACGAAGCCCTTAGTCTGTCTAGAAAAATGGGAAATCTAGAATTTATTATACTGACGGAAATCTGGAGTTGTATATTGGAAAGAATAGACAAAACAAGTAATTATCTTCAGAAAGAAACAATAACACTGGACGTTGCAACCAATTTGTTCACTTCACTTTATGATTTTATTACTAACCTCAGGGATAAATTTGATAACTTCGAATCATCTGCCAAAGAAAAGAACCCAGAATCTGACTACAAGGATCTATCTCAAAGAACAAGACGTAGAAGCTCTCGGCAGAGTTTTTTTGATGGCTCTGCGCCATCAGTCCAATTGAATGGAAAAGAGCGATTCAACGTAGAAACCTTTCTCCCAATAATCGATACCTTGAGTGTTCATCTAAAACAGCGACTAAGTTCATATGAGACCGTTAGTCAACGTTTTAGTTTATTTTTTCACTTAAAAACTCTGAATTCCGAAGAGATACGACAAGGATGCAAAGAATTTTCTGAAATCTATCACGAAGATGTAAATGAAAAAGAGTTAGAAATAGAATGTCAACATTTAAAAGAATACTTAAAAAATGTTCAGAGTGAAAATGAAGCACCTAACAGTGTACAGGAAGTATATAATCTATTAAAGCAAAACAAAATTGAAGACACATTTCCTAACGTAGAAATTGCATTGAGAATATTTTTAAGCATGATGATAACTAACTGCAGCGGAAAACGCTCCTTCTCCAAATTGAAACGAATAAAAAATGAATTAAGAAGTACAATGCTTCAAGAGAGATTAACTAGTTTGTCGCTGATGTCCATAGAATGTGATGTTCTCAATACCATAGATTTTGAAGAAGTGATTAACGATTTTGCTCATCTTAAATCTAGAAGGGTACCTTTGCAATCAACATAGAATTAATCTAAGGATTTTATGCTAAGCGAGTTACTTTTGTAGATTATTTTTTATATATCCTATTTTTTTATAGTTAGTAACTAAATAAAAATAAATTTAGAACCTTGTTTGTCTATTTTCTTTATATATTATAACTAAATAGTGTTTTCTCAAGGTCATAGGGGCCCCATGATCCTAATGTGCCCAGGGCCTCAAATAGTTTAAAGACGGCCCTGGTCGCGGCCGCCCGCGTCGACGCAGGCGGGCGCCCGCGCCGGGCAGCCGCGCCGAGCACACGCTCAACGCAGCGAACGCGCTAAGAGATATACTAGTGAAAATCCCCAAAAGTTTCGAATGGCTTCTTATTCATTTAAAATACGTAACTACTAATAATACTCGAAAACAAACTATTTCTTGCTGTAATATTTACATCAAATTCCTAAAACTGTTTATACATAAAACTGTTGTTTTGCAGGTCGCGACGATGTTTACCGATCAACTTGGTATGCCTACGATTGTTTTGCATTCTTGGGGGATAGGCATGATCCAGGAGGCACCCGAGAAACTTTGAATAAAGAAAGTATTATTTTTAAAAGTACAACTTTTTGAACTTTTGTACTGGCTTGTAAATTGTTTTAGTACATTTTTTTTACCGACTTTAACAAAAGAAGGTTTTATTGCATTAAAGAAACTTGTGGGACAGTAAGGGTAAGTTGAAAAATTAAAGCTAGTCTTAAAAAATATTTATTTTTATTAAGTTCATTTTATTGGTAATTATTCTGCCATGCGATAGCTCCATTTGTGATAAAATGTCTTGCTAAGTGATCACGAACTTCTTTATCATCAATTGTTACCCTTCTTGGTATTGCTGTAAGTGGACTATAGTAATGAAGTTGGTGCTGGCTCATTTCGCCAACTGCCTTGGACTATCTCCTCATCATTTCTCACCGTGTCAAAAGTTCCTGGTGGTGCGAAGCGTGGGCAATTTGTTGAATTTCTTCTTAAATAGTTGTATAAATGAATTGTTGCTGAGACAACTTTCGTTGTTTGCTCTGGTTCCAATAACATTGGTATTCGTAAAACTCTATAAACAGAACTTAACACTCCAAAAGCGTTTTCTACAACTCTCCGTGCCCTAGAAAGTCTATAATTAAAAATTCGTTCCTTTGAGCCTCTTTCATGACTACCCAAGTAAGGTTTCATTGTGTAGTTATTTAGCTGGAAAGCTTTCTCACTTACTATAAAATACGGTACTTCAATTTTGTAAGATATTTGCAAAATTTTAGGTGACGGGATTCCAAGCTCTCCTTTTTCAAGCTTTTCGTATAATCGTGTTTTTTGGAATACGCCTCCATCAGAAATTCTTCCCTTACTCTCAACATTCACATACAGGAACTTGCAATTTTCGTCAACTTCGGAATTTTTTTATAGCAATCGTAGTCGTTGCCACTGGGATTATATATGGGGTAGTTTATGGGAGATTGTAAAACAATATGTTTTCCATCCATCGCCCCAATAGTATGTGGTAAATTCCGTCTATTTTCGAAACCATATGTAATTACGAGCCACTCTTCTTCAGTTGTCGGCATCTGAAAATTAAATACGAGTATTTTATTTACTTTTACAGGATGAAACTGATACAAACGTCATAACAGTGCACAATCAGAACCCCGTACCGACTGACAGCGATGATATACGTGTAGTGGATCACACCACTGGTACACAATTGGAAGGAACACAACCCACCCAACAACATGATACACAAGCTGGATCAGACAATAGAACTGAAAACCCCCAACCTCAAACAACTAAACAACGAAGCAAGAAAAGAACTGCTAAGTAATTAGATGATATATCGGATGATAATATCAATGAATTTTACAAACTCCTGCAGCACTGCGCAGCTAGCGAATTATCTCAGTCAACAACACAAACACAATCCGATACCTATTCATCATTTGGACTATATATAGCCAACGAATTGAGGAAGTATGATCCACTTACGTTGGCACATGTTAAAAATGATATTTGTCAAATCATTTTTCGAGATGATACTGGAGCATATCAGCGATGTGGATATTTTACTAAGAGTTACTCCAATTAAAATAAAAGTTATTTTTCCCTCACAGTTATTGCTTCACGGAAATTTGTATAATTTTTTCGTAGTTTCGTTTGCAACTGCGAACATAAAACATCAAACTCTTCTACATCAATGCGTCCGAAATTGTTTTCATCTCCATCGCTACACAATTCTTCGTAAAGTCTATTCCCATAACAAAGTCGGTTTTTGAATGTCCTCTTGATCCAATATCTTCCTTTTTTCATATTATTTGTTCTTCTCCTTTTTTTTATAGTTGTGTATAGCAAAATAAAAGCATAAGCTGCCACGGCTGTGCGTACTGTTATGGGGGATTTTAAAAATCACTTTTTAAAAAAATAACTTTTATTACACTGAAAAGTTAATTGAATACAAAATAAAAGTTTACTGGCAAAAGGCAAATGTCGCGCGCGGATACTCAAAAACTGAGGAATTGTCTTTATGAGGACTGGAGATGAACTGACTGGCAGGGCCGATTACAGGGATTATATATCAGTAGGAAAGGCTGACTCTAGGCACTATTATATATAGGACTAGTATATAACAGCCCCCGGGGTTGGAAATAAACTTATCCCATATGGGTTAAGTTTATGGGAGGGTAGAGCGGATTTTAGGAAGTGGAATTTCATTTATAGTTTCGAGTGGGATTTCAATATGGGATTCAGGTGGGATTTCAGAAAATTCTTCAGTCTTATTTATTTTAATATTACGTTTATTTAAAAATAATCGACATGTGCCTGGCCTTACAAATTTACGATATGTAATAATTAAAATAAAAATTATTATAAGGCAAATTATTACAATTGTCGAATAAGAGTAATACTGCCCATATAAAACAATATGGGGTTTTTCAATTATTTTATTTAAATTCTTTATAATATCCTGATTTATTTCTATATTTTTATGTGTTTTAATTAAGTCAATATTAACATTAGTTAGGTTTAATGTTGGGACAAATGGTTTTATTTTGTTTAACATTTCTGAATTACAGCAGGTATCATTTAACAAACTAAAGTCGATAATAATTGGTTGTATTTTAATTGTTTGAGAATTTTTTGGTATTAATTTTAGGTCTCTTATAAAGGCTACATAGTTTTCCGGTAAATTAAATATGCCTGTTCCAAATAAAATGATTTCGGAAGTAACAGAATCTTTGCAATCTATGGATAATTTTGTAGGATTTGTATTGACATATAAAAATTTATTATTCGATAAACGGTGAAAGATGTCTAGAAAACCCACAAAAAACTTTGTTTCACAGATAGAGGGCACGGCCTTTAAAGGTTTTACACTGATTTCCGATTCGCAGATGGGGGATGTTGAGCTAGAATAAACATCAACATCGTTACAGATATAGTTTGAATCATACAGAGACTTACAACTACTTAAACTATCCAGCTTACAATAAAAAGTCCTATCTCTACTTAATGCTATGTATTTAGTAGTTGGTACTATTGTACTATATGTATCGTTAGCCACTACTACAGGGTAGGGAATGTTATGATATAGATAATAGTTCCTTAAGTTCACAAGCGGTATACTTAACACAAATACTATCTTATTATTACTGTAGTAAGAAGCAATTTCGCATATACTTAACAATGTATATATATTTTCTATAGATAGGGTTACAGGGAGCTGATGGTAGTCAGCTAAAAATCTATAATTTTCGACAAGTTCCGTAAACAATTGAGACGGAGTTATTATGGAAGGATACAAAACATTTGATTTACTAAACATAATTGCGTTAATAATATCTTCTAACTTAAATGATAATGTTAACATACTACTCTCTAAAGTATTTAATAGTTGATTAAAATAAGACCTTACTACTAAATTATTTGACACAGTTGTTATGTTTTGTTGAGCAAGAGTGAGAACCTGAACAACCTTACTTATATGTTGTTCCTTGACGCTCATTTTCTTTATAACATCATTGAAAGATGAAAGGGTCGAGGTAGTGACCAGAATATTTTGTTTTACTAATTGAGATAATTTGGTTTGATCGCGTTCAATAATTTGAATAGCTGTATTATAACGAAGAGCATCGTCCTCGTCCATGGTACCGAATAAGTGTTTGAATATTGTGCCAATTCCGCCAAACCACGCGGATCTTTTAGATCTAACTTCTATTAAATGAGAAATTGAATCAAAGTCGCGAATTATATCGTTTAGTCTAACAGACAATGGTTCTAGTAAGTTATGACATAACGTCATTGAGCTACCTATTACACCGTTCAAGTTTTTGATATGTGGCTGTATGAAGGAAATATCTATGGGGTGACCCGATTGGATCAAAATATATCCCAGAAGAATTCATTGAGGTATCGATGAATGTCTCCTGTGCAGAGCTTTTGAAACTGTAAAGAACAAGTAATAATACCGTAAATATCTAAATCTTATTATTTGCTTAACATTTAATATAACTTAACTAAGAATCGCCACGACGAGCTAACTTAACTTCATCAAAATGATGAGTGACGTGTCTTCTATTTATTAATAAGGTAAGACTCTTTCTACCATTTATTTTAATTACTTTGTACGGGCCCTTCCAAATAGGCGAGAGGGCTTTGCGCATACGGAGATGGTTTTTCAAGTATACATAATCACCAGTATGATAACTAATAGGCCGAGAGTGCGAGTCGTAATAATTTTTTGAAGATTCTTTAGATTTATTTATATGTTCAATAGCTTTGTCTCGCGTGATTTTCAGGCGGTGCTGTAGCATTCTAATATAATCTGAGTAAGTAGCGTTTGGAGCCGGTTCATAGAGGGAATTAGGAAGGACAGCTTTATGGCCAAAAACTAACTCATAAGGAGTATAATTTGTTGTTGAGTGTGTAGCTGTGTTATATGCCAGCATTGCCGTGTATACATACTTAGGCCAGTTGTCTTGCGTTTCAGATATATAAGATTTTAAATATTCTTTTAATGTTGAATGGCTTCTTTCTAATGCCCCTTGTGTTTGTGGGTGGGTGGTAGGGAGAAGACCACAGCTGCTTAATTTTAAGAAATTTACAAGTCTCCTTAAACATATCTGATATGAAATTGGTTCCCTGATCAGTCAATATAGTTTTTGGGATACCAAATAAAGAAATAAAATGAATGAGGCAATCACTGGTCTCTTCAGCGGTAGTACTGCGAATAGGATAAGCTGTTGAATATTTGGTTAGATCATCTTGGAGGGTAAGTATGTATTTAAGTTTAGCTGTACCGGATTCGGGGAGAGGACCTACTATATCCAAGGATAGTCTTTCAAAGGGGGAAGTGGAAGTTGAAGTTATTTGCATTGGAGCTCGGTTAATTTTCCTAAGAGCTTTGTTTGTTTGACAAGACGTACAATTCTTTACATAATTTTCAATGTCACTCCGCATATTTTTCCAATAATATAATTCACGGATCTTATTATACATTCTATTAGAACCAAGATGTCCGGCTATTGCTATATCATGGTTTTCACGAAGAATTTTCAGGACTTCAGAAGGACTGGGATAATATATTTTATTACGATAAATGTTAATCTGGATACCGGTGTTATGAAATAGATGAGCTAGCATTGTATAAATTTTTATATATATGTGTTTGTCAAAAGGATTCTTAAAATCCGTAATACTTATATTGTCGATATGTTCATCCTTGGATGTTAAATGATTTCGAAGATTGCATAAGGATTTAAACATTTCTTTATAGGAGCATGTATCAAAGTGGTGAACTTTATAAAATAAGAAGTAGTATTTTTTGTTAGTTAGATTAATGGATTTATAAGTAAATAATTCTTTCTCTGAATTTATTAATGTTTCAGAGTCTGCGTAATTTGCAAGGATTTCTTCTACATACGGGTTAGCTTCGTCGAGATCGAGTGACGTAGGTATTATTATTACTTTATGTTGACTTTTAATTATACTATCATTATGTTCAACTATATCAGTATCATATTTTACATATGACGGAGTTTTTAAGAATTTGGCGTAAGTAGTAGGTGTTACAGTTGAAGGTGTATTGTTATCATTTATAATAACATTGTTTTCTGTTTCAGATTCATGGGGTGCCGGCGGAGACTCAACCAACGCGGGATGAGGTGTAACCATGTCATCATTAGAAGGTACAGGGACATTTATATTTTGCCAACTTGTCGATGGCTGCGGTTCTGGCTCTACATCATTTAAGGGTTCGGTAAGTAAAGGGTCTGCCGAATTAAATTGCAAGTCATCTAGATTTATAAGTTCATCAGAATGAAAGTAAGGAGGAGATATGAGAAGATCCATTAAGTCTTTATCTATGTTATCTGGATCGATTTCGGTAGGATTTGGATGCAATGATTCAGCGTTTTCGGGTTGAACGGGATTTACAGGATACCTGGATAATGCGACTGCTGCTGAATTTAATTTTCCTTTTCGATATACAATATCATACTCATATTCTAGGAGTTGGAGACGCCAACGTTGCAATTTGCTGCTTGGATCAGTATGATTAAATAACCACTTTAATGGACGGTGATCGGTTATGATGGTGAATTTTCGACCGAACAAATATGGTCTGAAAGTTTTGCAACCCCAGACTATAGCCAACAATTCTTTTTCTGTTGTACTATAATTAGTTTCACATTTATTCAGGGTCCTTGAGGAGTAGGCTATAGGATGGTCTTTGCCAACAGGACCTTGAGACAGAATAGAAGATATTGCGTAATTAGAGGCGTCACAAGTGAGATTGAAAGGTTTTGTAAAATCTGGATATATAAGAACAGGAGCAGTTAAAAGTTTGTTTTTTAATGTTTCAAAGGATAACTGATGTTCGTTGGTCCATTCAAAGGGAATGTCCTTTTTTAGAAGTGAGGTAAGGGGTTTTGAAGTTTTAGAAAAATCGGGAATAAAGCGTCTATAGTAAGAGATAAGTCCTAAAAAGGATTATCTTTCGGACATTTAGGAATTGGAAATTCTTGTACAGATTTCACTTTATTAGGATCTGGTTTCAGACCATTTTCGGTGATGATGTGTCCTAAATACCCGACTTCCTTCCTCAGGAATTCACACTTGTTCGGCTGTAACCTGAGGTTGAAAGTGCGGAGTCTTTCGAAGATGGTGGTTAAATTTTGTATGTGAGTGGGTAGATCGCGGGAATAGATGACGATGTCATCAAGGTAAACAAAACAACGTTCTCCCTGGAGCCCAGTAAGGACGTTATTCATTAGTCTTTGGAAGGTTGCCGGTGCATTTTTTAAGCCGAATGGCATTCTGGTGAACTCGAAATGTCCTTGAGGGACGCTGAAGGCTGTTTTGCACGCGTCTTAAGGCGACATATTGATTTGGTGAAAACCAGACGCTAAGTCTAGGGTAGAGAAATATTTTGAGTTTCCTAGTTGGTCAAGGATTAAATATTAGGAATAGGGTAGGTTTCTCCTATTGTGATGTCATTAAGGCGCCGGTAATCGATTACAATTCTCCATTTTTTCTGACCTGAGGCATCAGTTTTCTTTGGAACTATCCATATTGGTGAGGACCATGAGGAAAGTGAAGGTTGGATAATTTTCTGGTTAAGCATTTTATTGATTTGGGAATTCACTTCTTGTTTGTGCACTTCAGGAAATCTATAGGATTTAACATTAATAGGCTGGTCAGAAGAAGTTCGTATCTCATGCTGGATGGCATCGGTTGAGGTAAGTATATCATTGGGTAAGTGGAAAATATCAGAGTATTTGGAGCACGTGTCATACAGGGCGTTGCATTCTTCATGATTTAAATGTGAGACTCGGAGTAATTTTAAAACTTCATTAGTTCTATCTAAGCAAGGTTTGTTAGAATAATTAATTTGGTAGGATGTTTTATCAATTGGGTGTAGAATAAGTTGAAGATCTGAATTTAGAGTAGCTAATTTTTCAGAGGTATTGAGTACTGTCAAATTAATTCGATTATTTTCTTTTACTTTAGCTAAACAGTTAGCGACAAATAAGTTTTCACTCAAATGTTGATCTAAGATAGCGCCTTCTTTTAATTCTGGGTTTTTTACAGTACATTCTATAGTGATTTCAGACCGAAGAGGGATTTCATAAATAGGTTTTGAGAATTTTAAATCTTAGTAATTTTATTTTTACTAAGATTTAATATTTGCCTATTATAATCTATGGAACATTGATATTTGCTGAATAGATCAGTTCCTATTATGCCATCATACGCGAGGTTGATGTTTTCTACTATGTGAAATGTAAAAGGTATTAATTCTTTGCCAAATATGAGGTTGATATCCAGGCTTCCTATAGTGGGAACAGAGTCTTCAGTATTATCAATGCCTTTGAGACTAATATTATTATTTTGCAGTTTTTGCTTAGAAAATGATTGAACTGCAGACTTTCGAAGAAGACAAATTGAAGATCCAGTATCAACAAGTAGTGAAAGTGGTTTATTGGAAACAGAAGTTTGCAATGAGATATGAGGTAAGGATATTTTATTAGGAGCACAGTGTATTTCATATACTGAACTAATTTTTTCATTTATATTTTCATTAGGAATTGAGGATTTGTGAATTCTTGTTTGGGGCTGGTTACCCGTGTAGTCCTTGGATTTAGAAGATTGGACACTTGCTTGGGGCTGGTTACCCGTGTGGTCCTTGGATTTAGAAGAAAGATTGGACACTTGCTTGGGGCTGGTTACCCGTGTGGCCCTTGGATTTAGAAGATTGGACACTTGCTTGGGGCTGGTTACCCGTGTGGTCCTTGGATTTAGAAGATTGGACACTTGCTTGGGGCTGGTTACCCGTGTGGTCCTTGGATTTAGAAGATTGGACACTTGCTTGGGGCTGGTTACCCGTGTGGCCCTTGGATTTAGAAGATTGGACACTTGCTTGGGGCTGGTTACCCGTGTGGTCCTTGGATTTAGAAGATTGGACACTTGCTTGGGGCTGGATACCCGTGTGGTCCTTGGATTTAGAAGATTTAGAAATGGTGCCATTGTTGGATAAGGATATTGTTGGTTGTTGGTTGGGTCTCACGAGACACCTTCGTGAGTCCCTTATTCGTTTAAAGTATCGTTTTCGTTATAATTATTCTGAGCGTCAAAGCTTGTGGATGGTTGAGATTCATCATAATTTGTGTTGTTGTTCTCAACATAATTGATACGCGCGGGCCTAGGTTTATAGTGTTCCTGATTAGATCGTTGTTGTGATGGGAATGGTTGATTAATTCTATATCTGTTGTTATTAAACTCACGTTTTCTACATTGCTCAATGGTGTGTCCCTGGGTTTTGCAATATCGACAAAATAGGCTGTGTACATTTTGCTCATAAAATTTTGGTATCTGAGGCCTATAAAATGGGTTAGGATTTGAAGGTTTGGGGATGAAGCGATTCGATGGGGATTGACGCTGAGACGAGGATGATGGATGCGGATTACGCTTGTTGAACAGATTTATAATTGCTTCTTCAGAAAGCGCTACGTTAATGGCTTGATTGAGATTAGCCGGACTTTTACTGCGCACTAAATTAGAAACTTCAGGCTTAAGGCCCATTAAAAATGTGTGTAGGGCTAAATCTTCCATAGCGCTTATACGACCCTGCAATTCAGATTTCTTTTTATTTGATAGAGTTATTTCTGTTAATAATTTAGACAAACAAGTCTCTACACGCAAAGCAAATTTATTAACTGGTTCATTATTTAATTGTCTACATTCTTGTAAATCTGTCAACAAATGGGCATAATGTTTTCTTTCCCCAAATTGAGTATTAAGAAAAATATTTAATTGATCCCATGATTCAAATTCTTTGATGGAGCATGTGGACTCAGCTTTTCCTTCTAATTGTGAGAGAATAAATTTAAACAAAATATGTTTTTGGTCTTCTGACGCTAATTTCATTGCATTATCACAGTTTGCTATGAATGAGTTTAATTTTTCCCTTGTTCCATCAAAGGGTTTTATGAATTTGAACAAGATTCCTATATCGGGGTCTACTCTCGCGATTTGGATTTGTGTTTGTGATCTTTGTTTTGGTTGTGTTTGTGGTTGTGGTTGCGGTTGTGGTTGCGGTGAAGCCATTTTTCAGATAGTTACTAGATAATTACAAAATTAAATGTTATAAATGAATGTTTCGGTGTAATAGGCGGCCACAGTGCAGCGAATGCGATATGCTTCTTGGCTAATTCTAAGAATTATCTTAAAGCGATAACAACACTCGTGAGACTAACTTAACTAAACTTAATCGTTACACGCACTTTATTCAGGATTTCGTATTTTCACTAACACTCGCGGTTGCCAACAAAGGATGATTATAGTTATTATTTTCTAGGACTTACAGCAACTTGCAGGATACAAACAGGAACAAGAACAGGAACATCGCTGGATCACTTATCGATGATTTTAACTATGCACAATTTAACACAGGATAGCACTGAATATTATATATAATTCCACTTATTTTGGAATTTAGAATACACAAGGAAACACTGGATACGGAGACGTTTTCCAAGGATACCTTTCTCGGTATCCCACCACGCTGCCACCAATTTGTTATGGGGGATTTTAAAAATCACTTTTTAAAAAAATAACTTTTATTACACTGAAAAGTTAATTGAATACAAAATAAAAGTTTACTGGCAAAAGGCAAATGTCGCGCGCGGATACTCAAAAACTGAGGAATTGTCTTTATGAGGACTGGAGATGAACTGACTGGCAGGGCCGATTACAGGGATTATATATCAGTAGGAAAGGCTGACTCTAGGCACTATTATATATAGGACTAGTATATAACAGTACGTACGTGCGGTACCATCGTGTCTTTGTGCTCAACTGAGCCAAAATAGCTCGGGCTGTTCGAGCGAGGCAGCCTCTCTGTGTACAATTATCCGCCTTGCCCTTGGCGAGCATGCCTCGCCCGTTTGCCGCGCGCGGCGGGCCTCGCCCGAGGCTGCTCGCTTGGTGTGGACCCACCTGAAAGCGTATGACTACGTGCGAAAAACTTTTCAGACATGTCTGCCAGATCATAAAACATTAATCAAATGGTACGCTCACATAAATGGTGAACCTCGTTTTACAGATGAAGCCTTTACAGCTGTTAAACATAAGGCAAATCTTCATTATGTTAAACATAATGAAGCAGGTGAAAGACGACCAATGTGTGCCCTTATATTTGATGAAATGGCTCTGAGGCAAAAGAAGATATAGGATGGTAGAAAATACCAAGGTCTGGTAGATATGGGCACTGGTACCATTTCTAATTCAGCACCGTTGGCGTCACAAGCTTTTGTGTTTTTGCTGGTGGCAATAAATCAAAGTTGGAAAATTCTACTAGCTTATTTTTTAATAAATTGTCTGACTAGAGAACAAAAGGCTAATTTGTTAAAGAGATGTCTCATCAAATGTTTTGACGCAGGAGTTGATGTAGTATCTTTAACTTTTGATGGACATGCAACAAACTTTGCGGCTATGGAGTTACTTAATTGTAATGTGAAAGATTTGCAGCCAATGAAGACGAAATTTAAACATCCGCCCAATGATACAGAGGTACAATGTTTCTTGGATCCGTGTCATGTAATTAAATTAGTACGAAATCAATTGCAATGCAAAAAAGAATTTTTGGATATAAACGGATAATTGGTAAAATGGGATTATTTGATTCAACTCAATATTCTACAGGATGCTGAAGGTCTCCATCTAGCCAATAAGTTCTCAAAAAGACATATTAACTTTCGAAATCAGATAATGAAAGTTAAGCTAGCCGTCCAATTACTGAGCAGGAGTGTTGCTACTGCCTTAAAAATTTGTAGAGAAGATTTAAATTGCAACATTTTGATCAATCTGTGCCAAAGGAACAATTTATACAAAAGATAAACGATCTTTTTGATATATTTAATTCAAGGGCTATGACTGAATTTGATTACAAGAAGCCAATAAACGCTAGCAATAAGAATGAATTTTTTTATTCCTTGACGGCTTAAAAGCGCATATTAGTAACCAAAAGTTAAAAACAGTTACTAAACGAAGTGTCATGAAAGAAGAATAGAAAAACCTTTGTAATCACCCGATTTTATAAGCCTGTATTAGAAACAAAATGCAAGACTGGATTTTTGAGTATTTTAATAAATATTAAAAGCCTGAAATCTATGTTTTTAGATTTGATTGAAAAAGAGCATTCATTAGTATTTTTACCGACTTATAAATTAAGTCAGGATCATTTGGAGATATTTTTCGGGTCAATAAGGATGCACGGAGGTCATAACGACAATCCAAATGTAAAGCAATTCAAAGGTATTTACCGAAAGCTTCTAACCCACCTGGACCACTTTGACCACTGGCAATTGTGTGCCCCTAGAAAATATAGCCATTCTGAATTGTGATTCAGGTACACAAGTCATAAATTCGACTTCATCGTCCTATCGTTTCGAAGAGGAAAATGAAAACCCTTCTTTAGATTGACTTGAATCAATAGAAAACATTCAAAATTTGGTAAGTTACTTAGACGTTCCAGACATAAATGATTTCAGAAAATATGTAATCGGTTACATAGCTGGTGCAGTTGCTCATTACCTAACAAATATATTAAAATGTGAGTTATGTGTATCGCGCTTATTAACTTCTGAGAGACACGACTTCCATAAACTGGTCACACTAAGAGATAAAGGTGGTTTAAGCTTTCCTTCTTTTGACACTTACGATATATGATGTACGTGTGAACTAGTCATAAGAAAAATTGTAAAAAAACGTATCATTATTACTTCAGAAAGACAGCACAAATATGTATTGTCACGAATTCTAAAGAGATTTATTGGAAATAAACATACTTTCCTCAACTTAGAAAATGATCACAACACCTTTGGCATAGAACATCAAACAAATTTAATAAGATCTATTATTGAAAAGTTTATAAATATAAGATTCCACCACATCGCAAAACAAGAATCTATATTCAAAAGTTATGACACTAAGCGGCAGTACTACTAAAAATTGACACAACATAAGGGACATTAATTGATTGTTAACATCTTTCTGTTAAGAACTCTTATAATTTTATGTTAAATTTTTGTTTAAAATATAATAAACAGAGTGTTTTGTTATGACATTTCATTTATTTATTTATTGACCAGGAACCCAACAAACACCACACATTATTCGAGGGGGATGGCCCCTCAACTCCACTCTTACGTTTATAAAACTAGCTTTTGCTCGCGGCTCCACCCGCGGTAATTGCAATTTCACACCATATACACTTCTCCATACTCCAGACGAATTTTTATGCTACATTTCATGATGATTGGTTCAATAGATAAATAAATAAATAAATAAATATATGGATAAATCCCACAGATTGAGCTAGCTCCAAAGTTCGAGACTTGTGTTATGGTATACTAACTCAACCATACGATAATATATAACACATATAATATATACAAGGTGTAACAAAACTAAGTGATAATAATTTAGAGTGTGTATGTGTTCCTTGTAGAGTTCATCGTGAAAGTAGCAGCGCTGAAAGACCTAATTTTTTTTACTTTTGTATGGGTAAGCGCCCCTGCATCGTCACGAGTTTTCCGATACAAAACTGAAAAAAATGTCGTCTTTCAGCGCTGCTACTTTCACACTGAACTCTCTACAATGGACACATGCACACCCTAAAGTATTATCACTTATATTTGTTACATCCAGTATATAGTATACATCCAAGAGCCAGGTCAATTTGAAAATGATCACATTCCATCTTGACCTGACTGGGGATCGAACCCGGGACCTCCAGGGTGTCAGTCCGGCATCATGACCATTCGACCACGGAGCTTGTCAAATTAAACATCATAGTTAGGATTAGGATAACTGTTTTAAATGCAATTGCAAAACATAACTCTAAAATACATACATAAGTACCTACATTCCCTGCAAGTTATCAAAAAACCTTTAAAAATACTTAGCATTTGAAACCTTTTATTACTAATGATTAACAATCTAGTTTGATAGGAAATCTTGTAGTCATTACTTTATAGTATAATGAGACTGCGACAGGATGAGAGTTTGGCAATCTGAGACACTGAGTTGGCAACATTATTTTTTAGCACACAAGTGCACGCCTTGCATAGATGACGCACACATTGATCGACAGCGGCTTCACGTCATTAACTGTTAATACTCCGTCTTTCTTTTTTTATTGGTCTGAGCATGGATAATAAATCCATTTGATGAAACGGAAGTGCAGAATGTAATATTACAAGTGGAGCTACTCGAGCTTAGCACTAATGAGGAGCTGAAAGTGACATTTAAAAGAGGGTATCAAAAATTTTGGCTGCAGGCAGAAATACCCGAAAAATATCCTGGACTGTGGGGAATCGCACAAAAGCTTCTGATAGCGTTTCCCTCATCATATCTCGTCGAATAAAGTTTTAGTGCCGTTACAAACTTATTAACAATAAAAAGGAACAGATTGAATATCACAGAACAGGGAGATTTGCGGTTATTCCTTACAAAACTCAAGCCAAATATTTATTTGCTGTCAATCCATCAATTACATCCATCTCATTAAAATTACATATTTTTTTGTAATTACCATTGTAGAAGTTACATTAGTTACGTTATAAATAAGAAGCTAAAAAATAAGTGTTTAATTTTGATTATATTACGACTGTTAAAATGTTACGTGTTAATAATAATTATTGTAATAATTTATATACTTGAATATATAAACCTACAACACAAGGAAATATACTATATTTCTTTTTACCACTCCGAATGGGACGTTTTCTATCCAGGATCCAGCAAAAATTTGAAAGTGGTCTATGAAACAAAAGAGTCTGGGAACCACTGCATTAAATCATCAAATAAGAACTTTAATAATTTCTTTCAAATATCTCTAAAGTATATTTAATGGATTTAACCGAGATTGAAGTTAAGCGACACATATGCGAGTGCATATATTTATATTAACAGAAAAGGATAGCATTCTATACAGATTAAAGTCATTAATAACATATTATTATGTTTTCAGTTCAGTTTCAGTCAAGAAAAACGTTTTTAAAGTTGTTTGCGACCATACCTTGAAATTTATTCACATTTAAGCTAGCGAAGTATGTAGCGCTATGGAGCGAGGACTAAGAAAAAGATTTTCTACTGGACTAGATTTCGAAGTCTACTGAATAAACTGCCTATCAAACGAACCGTTTTGATACATGCATGCCTTGGAGATCATGGAGAAAAAGCTTACCGCGCTGGTTTTTATAAACAAACACGTCATGGAGGCCGACCTTGCGCTGCTGCTAGGCCTTAAACCTTGGCCATTCTAACATAATATTTTATAAGTTGGTACTATTTTTCATGAAAAAATATTTGTACCTGTTAATTGAAAAGCGATTCTATTCTGGTTTCAGCAATATTTCTGTATTGTTATGTTTAAAAAGCTCGTTGCACTTTCGATTCGAGCAGTGGCATCTTACTTTATAATTGCACTTTTGCCAAAGTCACAACTCTTTTTATTATTTATATATGGCATCGGCTTATAACTATTTGCCAGTGTCAAGTTAAAAAGGCGGGAAATAGAACTTTCGTTTTAATTTTCAACATCGTATTCCTAAATCGTCAAGTCTAAAGTCTAGTCAAAGTCCAAATAAATAGTCAGTGCAGTCCATGAGTATTTAGTTATTATGTTCAGTAAAGTGGTAGAAGCTTTACTCAAAGTTCCTAGAGAGTTTTGGAGGGAAACTCAAAATAGCATGTTTTTTGAAGTTGTACCACTTGCCCACACTTTTACACGTTAACGAATATTTAATGGTTAATATTCTACCATTATTACACATTAAGAACCGAAATAACACAAATTTATGAAAGAAATGCAAAATCCATAACGTCACCCATTGAATTCCCCGGCAAAACTCCAAAAATTAAGTTTTATTTAAATTTATTGTAAGCTGGATGGCTCCTCTAGGACGCCCGGCCACCGTTGTACGGTCGATTCGGCAGTTGGGTAATAGTACCAAAAACCAATTAAATTACGTACAAAAAATATACGGTGGTCTCATTTTAATGTATTTAATATTGAAGCTAATGAAAAGGATGACAAATCTAAGATACACACATTTATAATACTAACAAATATCAAAAGCTATAGCCAATTGAAAACAACTTAAGTGTTGTCATATTGCTTTCATTGTTTAGTATACTTCGCGACTGGATTATAGTGTGTTGTGAAGTGCAATTTTGATAAGAATGTTTTTGGTAAAATAGCTAATTTTATCTAAAATAAAGGTAATATCAATTTTCGTCATAGCTTTGCTATTATGAACTTGTATTTTATAATTAAGTTGCGTCCATATACCAACCCAAATAATAACCGTTACAAAAACAGTAATTTGTATTATATTAAACTATGAATATTTCTGGTAACATTTAACTTCTAATAATAGAAAATATTATTAACGATTGTTTTACTATAATAAAAGAACTAGTCAGTGTTATAAATAAATCAGAAAATAAAAAATAATAATACGATGTTTGCTAGTAACCGTTGTACGGTGTCGGGACGCCAGGCATTTTCAAAGCAAAATAGCGGCTAAAATTTATATTACTAATGAACATACAACTGTGGAGTCGCCTAAAAGTCGGTTTTATTTTCTACATACAAGCCACTTTTTTATTTTTGTATAAAAGCATACTAGAACATAAAAACTGTATGATAGATATAACTATAAATAAATAAAATATATACTTTTTATTTAAAATCTATAATCTAACGTACTAATATTTTTATGTAAAATACTCAATTAAGTTAATTTTTATGCCTAACAAAAACATTTAAAAAATCGGTTGTCTGTAAACGGTTTACTGACGATAGTTGAAAGTGACGTCATAAGAAATTGAAAGCCCCAGAGCGAGGTAACGCCGCATGAGTCATATTTGCGAGGTAACGGATTTATTACGTCAAAAATTGACGAAGGACTACTAATATTTTTATGTAAAATAGTCAATTAAGTTAATTTTTGTCTTACAAAAACATTTTAAAAATTTTGACGAAAGACGACTCCAAAGATTTTTTGTTCGTAAATTATTACGTAACTATGAAATTTTTCAAACAATTTTTAATAACTCTAGAAAAGCCTAAGAAATGTGTATTTATTTATTTTGGTCCTATATTTTGTGTAGTTTTTGGCAAAACAGCTCATATGTAAAAACATCAAACCGTTAAACTTTTATCAGCCTGCCTCTCGAGCGCCTCAAGCGGTAAATGACATATGACGTCAAGCGCCCCCCTTCAAATCTGACGTATGACTTAAGTTGCATGTCAGCGCTAAAATGCAGATTTCGACGAAAATTCGTATGAGTGCATTAGCTTATATTCGGAATCTACGTAAAATTTTCTTTATTAAGTATATAATATAATCTAAAAAAATGAACAAGTGGAATTTTTCTAATAAGAATATCGCACAAGTTTGTAAAATCACACCTTTGTTGTCGAAAAAAGCATTTAAAAAACAATTTAAGACGCTAGACGCATTATAAATAGCCTAATTATATTAAAAACAACAAAAAATTAGACACAATATCCTCTGATTAAGAAAATTGCAAAAATATATAGTTTAAAGCGAATGCGTTATTTCAAAAATAATCATTGTAAGAGACGCGAGTTCAAAAGCCTTTTTGGACCTGATTATCCACATAAAATGTATTTTTGTGGTCTCCTATTAAACCTTACCTAAAATAGTTTCTTTTAAAAAAAATCATGTATATTAAGTGGCCCAATCATATTAATCTTAAAATACAAAAAAAAAACCGTAAAAATACCACTCTTACTTAAGCAGAAAATTATAAACGACTGACACTATTGACACTAATGACGGCTATTAGTACCGGTGCTGGATTGACAGGCTGGACTGTGAGACAAGTGCCTTATGCGTCGTACTCACGGCCCATCCTGCAAATCCAACACTGGCAGTAATGGCTGTCATTACTGTCAATAGGTAGTGTCAATCTGATTGTGATTGACACTTTTGACACTAATGACGGCTATTATTACCGGTGTTGTATTTGCAGGCCGGACCGTGGTCCATGAGTATGGCGCGGCGCATATCTCACCGTCCAGCCTGCAAATCCAATATCGCCTTGAAGCGGAATTATAGGCAAAAATTGTATAGTATGATTGACACTATTTGACTGACAGTTATTACAGCCATTATTACCGATGTTGAATTTGCAGGCTGAAACGTGCATAAGGCACATAAGTCGTTTTAGTGTTTAAGTTTTTCTTCCTTTTAGTTTTGGTGATGCACACCTCAGAGCAATAAGTATAGCAAAGAGACCCGGCTATTAGCAAGAGGAATATCATATTATATCGTTTCTTATCTTTATGACACATGCTAATGGGGAAGAAAGAGATGTCGTTCGTAATTGTTCGTTGCATTCCACTTTTTTAGATGTCGAGACATCTAAAAAGTCATTTTATATACTGATCTGTATGAAGTTAGTTACAAGTTGCATCACAGCTAACTGAACTTACTTCATATGTAAATATTTCTGTACGCCAGTGATAGTCGGCACATTATGTCGACAAAAAACAAAGTGAAAAAGAAAATGTTAATTTAATTTTTTACTTACAAATCTTTATTAATATAAAATGAAGTCATTTCCGCTTTCTGATCTTTCCGCTTTTAGATCTTTTTAAACTACTTAAGGCTGGGACTATAAGCATATAGTCCCAGCCTTAAGTAGTTGCTACGTAATCCAGAACACCGGTGAAAATTCAGAGCATTGAAAATAGAACACTTGTGCTAACACAATAGAGTTGAAAAACAAACACACGAGTGTCGAGTCAAATGTCAATGTCATATATGACAGATCGACACTGGAAACTTCTATTTTCAACTGTAGTGTATTAACGCAGAGTTCTGTTTTCAGTGCTCTGAAATTTCACCGGCGTTCCGGATTCCGGAGCATAATATTATAATCCTAGCCTAAGGGATTGTAAGCAATAATAATGGCGGTTTGCAGCCAATAGATAGATAGAATGATTCAAGAGGACGGTTTATGCGTAATGATCTATGCCCCTGTGTGATTTATCCTACTAATATTAGAATATTGTGAAAGTTTGACAGTATGGATGGATGTTTGTTACTCTTTCACGCAAAAACTACTGAACGGATTTCGATGAAATTTGGTATGGTAGTAGTTCCCGAAAAAATGTTCCTCGGGAAAATGTTCCCGAGGGATACTATATTTACGCGGGCGGAGCCGCGAGCAACAGCTCGTATATTATAAGTCGATCAAAAATGAATTTATGCAGTATTATCTACAACAGACAGGAGTCTGTTGGGGGAGCTAGTCTATTTACTAACTAGCATTTGCTCGCAACTTCGCCCGCGTTAAATTCGTTCTTAAACGATATTTTTATTATAAAGCCTTTGACTCTTTATTTCACCCTCTTAGGGATTTAATGTTAGTAAACGTTGAAAGACGTAACTCATTACTTTCCGTACTGCATTAAAAAATTTCAATGGACATATTTGTATGAAAGGAAATTTCATACAAATATGTCCAAGGAATCCCACCAAATCATATTCATGTAAATTAATATTGCCAAGACGATACCATATGACTTGCTTTGTCAAAAAGTTATCAGATCTGACTCTACACGCCCTAACTCAACATAACTTCACAAAATCTATATCTTAGTCAAAATATCTGACCTGGCCATTTCGCTATATTTAGGTAGGGTCAAATGTTCAACAATGAACCAGTAGTACACAGTTAACCACCGCAATATTTTTTAAATTTAAACGTTATTCGAACGCGCTCACTGGTCACACTGAATGCCGACCAACACCCCTCTGTCCCGCATCAGTCGGAGGCGAGCTCACGCGCAAGGCGGCCGCGTGACGAGCAATTCGTCATAAACTAGTGGCAAAAGTTGAAAAAAAAAGTAAGTATTATTTAGTTTTACATATTTCTGTTACATATTGCAAAATTATTAATATGTTAGCTATATAGCTATGTTCATTGGCTTGCTTTTGATAATAAAAGTGATCTCGTAGTGATATTTTTTCAAAACGTTTTCATAACCTATAAATATTGACGGTAGGGTGTTCAACAGTTAACCATGTTTATTTGTTCAACAATAAACCACGGTTCATTGTGTACCAGCTATTGGCTCATTGTGAATCACATGATTGGAGTAGCTGACATCAAATTTTATTTGTTTTAGATGGGTCGAGTTAAAGTAAATTCATGAAAACAGGGAGGACATAGTGAAGGATCGATGAGGAAAGCCATAGACTTAGTTAAGGCAGGTATGAGCATTAGAAATGCAAGTAAAGAATGCCACCTCAGTTATCCAACAGTACGAAGGTATGTTGCTATGCAAATATTATAGCAAATTAAACCCAGAAATACAGCGACTAACTCCAAATTACGAGGTTAATGCAATTTTTACACGAGAAGAAGAAGGTTATTTAAAAGAATACATTGATTATTGTGCTCAAATATTTTATGGCCTCTCTTCAAAAGACTGTCGTCGTGTCGCATATCAAATGGCTAAAATCAATAAAAAAACATACCTCCAACATGGACTGCTGCAGAAATGGCAGGAGTTGAATGGCTTCGGTCATTCAAAAAAAGACATCCGGAGTTATCTTTCAGAAAACCAGAAGCCTGTAGCATTGCTAGAGCTACTGCTTTTAATAAACACACCGTAGGAAAGTTTTTTAGCAATTTAAAATCTGTAATGCATAGACATCCTAGCTTTTCTGATGGCACTAGACTATATAATTTAGACGAAACATCAACCACAACTGTACAAAGGCCAAGAAAAGTTTTGGCACGAAAAGGCATGAACGTCGGAAAAGTTACTAGTGGTGAAAGGAGAACTTTAGTTACAACATGCCTTATTGTGAGCGCGACGGGACAATCTTTACCACCAGCAATGGTTTTCCCACGAAATAAATTCCAGCCGCATGTTATCTGGTGCACCATCGGGCACGTTGGGTTTGGCTGCACCTTCAGGGTGGATGAATACTGAACTGTTTTTGGATGTTATGAAACATTTTATTAAACATACATCAGCATCTAAAGATAATCCAGCCCTTTCAATTATGGACAACCACGAAAGTCATCTTTCAATTGAGGCTCTTGATATGGCAAAATCTTCTGGTGTCACGATCCTAACTCTTCATTCACACACAACTGCAAAGCTTCAGCCTCTTGATGTTGGTTTGAATGGCTCATTTAAGACCTACTACAATGCATTCGTGGATTGAGAAATTCGTGGTTATTGAGAAATCCAGGGCGCCCTTTAACCATTTACAATATTGCCGAGTGTGTTGGTTCTGCTTATTTAAAAGCAATGACTCCTGTGAACATTGTAAACGCTTTTAAAAAATGTGGCATTTTTCCATTTGATGAAAATGTTTTTACTGATGAGGATTTTTTGCGCAGTACCGTAACCGATAGACCACAAATTCCTCTAGTACAGGAAGGTGAGATTTCTCGCATGGACTTAGTGACTGACAATGTAACTGAAGAAAGACCTACATCGCCTTCGATAATTACAGAACCGGCACTCGAGGATATGTCAGCTCAGGCGGTTGAGTTGAATAATATAACACCCCCATTTGTGACATCTACTTCACGTACTTCTTCACCAGTTCCAACAACGAGCCACTTTATCTCACCCATGCAGTTTATGCCACCTATTAAAGCTTAACCTCGCGATTCAAAAAAAGAACTAGGTAAAAGCATGATTGCAACAGACACGCCAGAGAAAGAAGCTATTTCACTGAAGAAGAAGAAAAGAGACATTAGAGATATAAAAAAGGTAAAGAAAAATGTATTTACAGAAAAAAAATTCCTCGAAAAGAATAAAAAGAAAGTTTATAATAACATGGAAGATGACACATCAGACGATGAAGAATTTGTGCCCAGTGGGTCATCGTCTGGAGGTGAAGAATATTTGTATGACGATGAAAATGATATTATTACCTTAGATGATAATTTTAAACCTTTGCCTTTTTCATTAAAAAAGGTACTATTTATTATGTTGCTAAAATATTAGAAATTATAGACGATATAATGATGAGGATACAGATTTTTTCGTAAGTTTCTTAAGACTTAAAAATAGGCTACGACAAACTTTCTGGGAACCCCTTATACCTGATATGTCAGGAATCCAAATATAAGACATTAAATGAGGAGGTTAGGAACAAAAGGTGACATTTGAGCATTCAGCTCAAAAGTTTTTTTTTTTATCGGGCTCAAAACCATGATTTTTATCAATTTACGAACATCTTTGGTTCAAATGATGACTTAATATAAGAGAAAATAGCATAATAAAAGCAGAATTCTGTTCAAAAAGTAACATTTACAGTAGTTTATAATAGTAGCTGAGAATTTTGAACCAAAACGTGTCATTTTTGTAGATAAAATGTACAATAACATACAAATTGAATCAAATACGATACATTTTGTGTAAATAAAAATTAAAATGTAAATCGATTAACGAATGATAAATTTGGGAACTTTTAAAAATCTTATCATGGCAGCCGTGAAGTGAGCTTGTAAACCATGATTTTTATCAATTTACGAACATCTTTGGTTCAAATGATGACTTAATATAAGAGAAAATAGCATAATAAAAGCAGCATTCTGTTCAAAAAGTAACATTTACAGTAGTTTATAATAGTAGCTGAGAGTTTTGAACCAAAACGTGTCATTTTTGTAGATAAAATGTACAATAACATACAAATTGAATCAAATACGATACATTTTGTGTAAATAAAAATTAAAATGTAAATCGATTAACGAATGATAAATTTGGGAACTTTTAAAAATCTTATCATGGCAGCCGTGAAGTGAGCTTGTAAAAATTAAAAAAAAACCTGTTCTGTCACCTGTCTACTTGTCACTGTCATGTTACAGATTTGATTTCTGTGGATTTCTGTTTTCCGTTCTAACGGTTTTGGCGTTCCATGTTTTGTGTTATTATTGTTAAAATAAATCACTTAGGGTAGAGAAAATTATTTAGAATGGAAGAAGCGACAACTATTGTAGAGAACATAAATAGGGGTTCACGAAAAAAGCAGTCAAATGTACGAAAATTTAAGCAAATGCGAGATGACAAGTAAGAGCCATGCCACACGATGGCGCGGCGCCTTAGCGGTGTCGCTCCGGTTTCCTACATATAAAAATGTATGGTATGGCACACGGCGCCGTCCGGTGCGCTCCGGCGCTGCACCGCAGGCGCACCGGGATGGAGATGAGGCGGGGAGGGGTGTAAATATTGCGGCGCCGGAGCGGTACCGCTCAGTTTTATATGCGCGACAGAGGAAGTGAGAACGTTTGTTAATTTTTATTATTTCGTGTACTTAGTTCTTACCTATTTTATAAAAATGGAAAGTATTGAGGAAAATATTGAAATGCACTTCCTCATTTCGTTAATTCAAGAACGAGAAATATTGTGGGACAAGTCTCATGTGGATTTTAAAAACAAAGGCATGGGAAGAAGTTATAAAACATTTATTTCCAGATTATGATAACTACACTCCTGTTGAAAAGAACAAAATTGGTGAGTACTTATTTCACTTCATACTGGTAAGTTAACTAAATTTTTTTTAATTGCCATTTCAAAGATCCTTCACTGCTTATAAAATAGTCTGCTAATTCTTCTCTAATACTATTAGCTGCTACTAATTCATCATTTTTGGGTTGGAGCGAGTGAAATTCGTCACAAATTATCATCAATTTATCCTTTGCACGAAAACCATCCCGATCGGCCACAAAATTGTATAGAACACAACATGCTTTTACAATAGCAGTAGCTAAATCATAGGATACGTTTATCGGTCTGTGAAAAATACGCCATTTATTTGCCATGATTCAAAAAGCGCATTCAACATATCTTCTGGCCCTGCTAAGACGATAACTGAATACCTTTTGTTTGACATTGAGATTTTTACCACCATAGGAACGCATAACATGTTTGCTCAATCCAAAAGCTTCGTCACCGACTAACACATATGGGATTCGTCTATTGAAACCACATAATGGTTGGGGATTAGGCAATGGCAGGTTCTGGTTAATCAGTAACTCATAAAGTTTTGAATTTTGGAAAACAGTCGAATCGCACTCTTTACCGTATGCGCCAATATCGACAAAAGTAAATTTATAGTTTGAGTCCACAACAGCTAGCAACACTATGGAAAAAAATGATTTGTAATTAAAGAAAAGTGAGCCACTATTAGCAGGATTACACAGGGGTACATGTTTTCCGTCAATGGCTCCAATGCAGTTAGGAAAATTTGCTCTGACATCAAAATCGGATGCAATTTTTTGGAATAGGACCGTTGTCAGTTCAGGGATGTTGTCATGAAGTAGATATTTCCATATAGCTTCACATACTCTCAATATCATACATACAATCGTAGATCTCCCCCGTTTGAATTTGAATTCTAAATCTTGTATCGTATTTCCGCTTCCTAGGTACCTAAAACAAAAAAAAAATATGTAGGTATAAAAATAAATAAATAAATAAATAAATGATGTAATGTGTAATTATTCTCGTAAGTGTAAATCTAATAAGTATTTTATTTTCAGGTAATTCTGTAGTGAAAAAGTGGAGAAACATTAAGGACAACTTTAATAAATATTTAAAAAAATTGAAAGAAGTTTCCAAATCTGGCTCAGCGGCTAAGAAACTTACAAAATACCATTACTATAATCAGCTTTTATTTCTGAAAAAAGTTGCACAGAATACTACTGACAGTAGTTTAGACTTGGCTGAACAAAGTAACACGAGTTCTGCTGAACAATGTAACCAGAGTTTGTACAGATGATGCAGTCTCTGAGCCGTCCCGCTATGTTCCTGTTACCAAGAAGAGAACATCAGCAGAAATGGACGAGTTTGAAAAAGAAACTTTAAAAGCTCTGAAGGAGCCACAAAATCGCCATTTGTCTTTTTTAAAGGCATTTTGCCATCTATTGAAGATTTTACGGAACTTCAGACTCTGACGTTCCAAACTAAAGTATTACAATTAATAACGGAAATGCGTTATGGACAAATGACTCCACAATCTTCATCCTATAGGTATGAAGAGCAAGCACCACACGGGTATCAAACCCGAAGCTACCAAAGCACGAGCAGCAATTACATAAACTCGAATTCTAGTGTAATTCCATCTCCAAATCAAGTGTCTGAAAATAGCGAAGATTTGGAGTATGAATATGATTTTGCAAACTTGTAAAGTAAGAATACTGCCTTTAAAATGGATATTAAAAATTATTAATAAAGTAAGAGCAAAAATTAAAAGTTTTTCATTACTAACCTAAAAGTTATTCCCAGCATTTCTAATGGCTCCACTGGATTCCTCATATTAGTATACTGTTTCCGTATATGTGGTTCTAAGCATTCCAATAAACTCTTGAAAGTAGCCACACTCATTCGAAAAAAATTGTAAAACCTCTTCCCGTCTAAGAGCAACTCTTGATATTCTTTAAAAAAAAAAGGCCGTCACTGTTCCTCAAGGCTATATACGGACTGACCCAATATCGTCGCGTGTTTCTACGTCGTCGTCGGTTACGTCGGTGGCGAAATAATAACAGCAGCAACACACGTCTTTCCCAATCCATTTTTTAATACAGACTGTCGTCGGAATAGGGCCAACTAGACCAACCCTTCCCTTCTGTTGCCGCTACGGTGCCGCAAAACGTTGCCTCACCGTTGCGGTGCCGCAATCACCGTGTGACAGGTAGTCCGGCGAGATGACCTGCGGTGCGGCGTCGTACCGCATCGTGTGGCATGGCTCTAAGTTCTAACTCACGACTTCAACAGTTTTGATCTTAATTATTTATGTTGTAAATCAGTTTTGTATTTTATCTTGTTATTGTTTCAGATACAAGGATAAGGATTCCATGTGTATAAATTTTTCTATGAATTGTCGCCACAAACCTACATCACAGTTCAAGTGTGCAAAACTTCGTGAGGATGCCATTGTAAGAAATCGGAAACTTTTATACCTTAACAAAAGTAAAACTCTTCAAGATATTTACTTATGTCGCCTAATAACAGCATTTAAGCCATGTCGAATTTACTCCTCTAGCAGTGCAAGACCGAAACCACGTAGTTTTTCAACCAACTTTTACTTACTTAATAACAAGAAAAAGGCAATTCGAGTTTGCAGAGTTCTGTTTATGAAAACTTTTGCTTTGGGTAGAAAGCGGCTGAATACTATATGCAAGAAAATTTCAGAAGGGATGATTCCTACAGAGAAAAGGGGTGGTGACCGAAAGTATCATAGATCTGTGGAAAAAAAGAAGAGTGTATGTAATTTTATTAATAAATTGCCAGCAAAGGAAAGCCATTATGCACGGAATAAATCCTGCAGGATCTATTTATCATGTGAACTTAATATGACTAAATTATGGAAACTATATAACAATTCTGACAGTGATGAATTATAAGTTAAATTATGGTTTTTCAGAAAAAAAATTCTCACTAACTTTAATATTGGATTTTCCTCACCAGCAAGTGATGCATGCACAACATGTACATTGCTAATGAACAAAATTAAATCTGAACAAGATCCACAACAAAAGCAGTATTTTATGACAGAAAAAAGAATACATAAATTGAGAGCAAATGCTTTTTATCAATTGGGAAAGCAAAAAGAGGATAATACTTACTATGCATGCTTTGACTTACAGCAAGTAATGCCGTTGCCGAAAACACCAATTCAAGACTGTTTTTATGATAGACAGATAAGTTTTTACAATTTCTGTATTGTTGGCATGGATGGAAGAGACCCTGACTTTTACTGTTGGACTGAAAATATGGCTGGGTTCTACAGAAGTAGGTTCTGCATTATTTGATCACTTAGACTCTATCAAAGGCAATGGCAGGTTGAAAGATGTTAAATCCATCCACTTATTCTGTGATGGGTGCGGGGGACAAAATAAAAATTCATTTATAGTTTACATTCTTATGTACTGGTTGGTAAAGCATTCCCCTGCATCCTTAATGGAAATATTGCTAGTATATCCAGTAACGCGGTCACAGCTTTTTGCCTGCTGACCGGGTGTTTGGGCGTGTTGAAAAGGACCTTCCGAAAAACAGTCATTACAACCAAAGAACATTATAAAGAAATTATATCCAGACATGGCAAGCTGCACTTTTTAGGTGAAGATTGGAAATGTTATGACTTGAAAAGCTTGGAGAAATATTTCAGAAAGGTTGATGGTATGCGAGACTTAAAACGTATATTCATACAGAAGAAGATAGTCAGAAATAAAGTTGATTGTGTTGTCAAAACATTTCTGAACTATAAATTTGAAAATCCAGACGAAGAGAAGCCCAAAAGTTTATTGAAACGGGGAATCACATTTAGTAAGGTGAAAATAATGGAAAAAAAACTGGGCCACTTCATCAAAGGTAAGAAGAAAAAAGATGTAGAAGGATTACTAGAAAAACAATTTGGAGAAAAATGGAAAGAGGAACCACAGTTAAAATTGTACTTGGAACTTTTATATGACATAAATGATAATGAAGAAAGTGATGATATTGAGGAATGTGACTGCCTAGAAGGAGACTGTGGAGACTTACATGTATAACATTAATATATTTTAATTCAATAGCTAAGTCTCTTTTTCCATAATCCTGTAGTATTTAGCATCAAAAGGTAACATTCTACTGATAGTCAGTTTTATAAGGTGACTTTTTATTATCAAATTGAATCAAATGGTGACATTTACATTGAATAGGATCAAAGGGTGACATTTAAAAAATATTTTTGTATATATTTGGTATATTTATCAATATATTTTAGCATAAATTAACACATCATTTAGTTCAATTAAACTGTTACTGGTCCTAAAGAAGAAAATTAATATATATTCCATGTGCACAGCCATTTTGCATTTTTCTCATTTCCTGAAAAAAAAGAAAACGTGTAAATGTCACCTTTTGTTCCTAACCTCCTCAAATACATTTTGCCAAAACCTAAAGTAATTGGAAGCAGCCGTAGACAAGCTACATTTTCTTTTGATGTAGATATGTCACAATTAACATTGCGTTAAATTTTTCTTTTTTTATTATTTTTATGATGATTATTTAAATCACGATAAGACTGATTAACGTGCCAACACTAAAAACTTTTAAGTAAGAAAAAGAAAGTTTAGAATTAAGATATTATGTTTTGTGACCATTAAGAATAAGGTTTTGTTGTTTTTATTCAGAAATCTTAAAGTTATTGAAACTTTACTCTTTTTGTTTTCATTACAAGGTTTAAAATGTTATTATACTCTATTTTGATAGTAAACAATTTCCTAAGAAAAAATAAATTTGTTTAACGTTTTGTTTTAATATATCCTTTTTAATAATAGTAAATTACTATATGGTTCAATGTGTACTTTATGGTTCATTGTAGTACACCCACCCGGTTCATTGTGTCCTAGGGGATGGACACAATGAACCAAACCTTTTTTTAAGGGCTATTTTTCTCCAATACTATGTAGTAATTAAATAATAATTTACTATATTCCAATACTTAGAAAAATAGTTACTATTCTCACTAAAACACATAAGCATACTTTATTGAAAAGAAAATTGAAGTTATGATGGTTGGAAATTTTGGTGATTCATTGTTGGACACGTCACCCTACTATACATTTTTCTAGGGTGATAGTGGGTATGCCCTCAGGCCTTGGTGTCTAACGCCTATCCTAAATGCTGAGGAAGGTACACCAGAGTACAGATATTCAGACATTAAAAAAGGCACGCTCAACAATTAAGAGGTGTAATGGGGTGCTAAAAAGAAGGTTTAGGTGCCTTCTTAAAGACATAATCTTACATTACAGGCCCAATAAAGCGACAAAAATCATAAACGCTTGTTGCGTACTGCACAGTATGTGCATTGACAACAATATTCCTGACCCAGATATTTCTTTGGAAGAGGATCTTGGCATCATAGATATATGTATCAACCACCAATAAGAGAGAGTGAAACTGGAAGAACAAACATTTTTTTTAATTCAAGGGCGAGAAAACAAAATCGCATTGCATATAATTATTTTAATTAAATAAGTTTTAATCAGTCTTCATTGTTTATTTTTATCCCTATCTATAGTAATAATAATTGTTACATTTAAATTTTTAATCATGCTGGTTTAAAGCTTCATCCAACTTGCGAAATCAACCAATAAATAATTAGCTACTTAAAATAAAAACCTACTAAGATATATATTTTTTTAAATCAACCACCTTAAGATCTAATTGACACTTGAACAAAAAATAAGTTTTTAAAACCTACTAGGTATATTTGTTAAGTATATATTTTTTAGACATCTAAAACAATAACTTTGTTAAGGAACTTGAACAAAAAATAAGGTTTTAAAACCTACTAGGTATATTTGTTATATACTTTTTAGACATCAACCGTCTTAACATCTAAAACAAAACTTTGTTATGGAACTTGAACAAAAAATAAGGTTGTAAGACCTACTAGGTATATTTCGTGTGGTGACAAGAAAAACTCATTAAGTACATTTTTTGGGAAAAAGTACTTTTTCTCACTAACTTCATTATTTTTGTATAATCTTTCGCAAGAAAAATTCATTATGAACATACTTTTCCGTTATTACCATTTATAAAATTTTAAATGTCATCATCTACTAGGGTAACTATACCTAATGTTGTCACCCCCCTAATTTATTGGCACTCTAAACTTGCCATTAAAAAATAAGAAAATTATTCAATAAACTGTGTTGCTAATCATAAAAACTGAATCCTTGGTTTATTATCTTTATAAAATGGCAACACTGAACAGTCAGATATTCTAAACAGCTGTCAAACTTTCAAACTTCATTCGAGTCGCAACAAGTTTTGTGTAGGTGACAGGTTTCTTAAGATTTTGTTAAGGTGAGTACCCCTTGTTTCTATTGTTTATATGATAAATTATTGTTGTTACCTATGTTTATTTGTGTGTTTTAATTTCTATATAGTTTAAGTTACGTTATTTTGTTAACGCTTTGCAATTTTAACTATTAGTTTTCAATTTATAGCCATGCCAATAATAGGTATGACAATAAAACTTGATTCTAATTAATTGGCACACTGCCAATAATTTGGTTTCTGTTATTTTTTATTTTTTTTCATTTAGAACCTTATTTTCATAAACATAGAATGTTTGTTACATTAATCAATGGAAATAATCGTGTTTTCTATAAGATTTCCAAAGGTTGGCCCCATGCCAAAAGTGAGAAATCCAATTATTATCAGTAATTGCCAGTAATTGGTTAAAACATGTCAATAACTGCTTCAGGTACTAAAGATGAAGCCGAAGAAAAATATTAAGAAGCCAGCTAAAAAAAAATGGTGAGGAAGGAGTGCAGCGGCGAAAACGGTATACTGAAGAGATTGTGCAAAAAGCCTTGCAAGCAATTCGAAATGGTATGAGCAAAAAACTTGCTTCGAAAACGTTTCAGGTGCCGAGATCAACCTTGCAGTTTAAGTCAAAGTTCCCTGATAAAAAATCTCGTCCTGGTCCTTCAACCGACTTAACAACGTCTGAAGAACTATGTCTAAAGAATTGGTTAATAGATTGTAGCATAAAAGGCTTTCCAAAGCGAAAAGATGACCTCATAGCAAGTGTTGCCGATTTTTTCAAAAAAAACGGTAGGCAAAATCCGTTTAAGAATGGAATACCGGGCGAAAAATGGTATAAACTCTTTTTAGCTCGTCACCCAGACATAGCCATCAGAACTCCAGAGGCAGTAACTTCCTCCAGTGCTACAGTTGCTGAAGCTGACATTAAACATTGGTTTGATGATATTGAGCGATATCTTATAGACAACAATTTAACTGACATCTTGAAAAACCCTAAAAGAATTTATAATGGGGACGAAACCAATTTCCTTCTGTGTCCGAAAAGCGGAGTGGTATTGGCGGAGAAAGGAAACAAAAATGTCTATGAGATCGATAATGCACCTGCCAAAACGTCTCTTACTGTGCTGTTCAGTTTCAGTGCTGATGGGAGTATTACTCCACCACTTGTCATTTTTCCCTTGAAACGTTTGCCAAGTGATTTGCGCTCTAAAATTCCTTCAGATTGGGGAATTGGGCTATCTGATAATGGTTGGATGAAGAGTGAAATCTTTAAATCTTATATTGAAAATGTGCTTTATCCACATCTAATAAAAAAATCCATAGAATTTCCAATCATATTTTATGTCGATGGACATAAAACACATTTAACTTACGAAGTCAGTGACATTTGTTCAAAATTAAATATAATTCTAATAACTTTATATCCGAACTGTACGAGGATTTTGGAACCAGCCGACGTATCGGCATTTAAAGCCATGAAATTGGGGTGGCAAAAAACGGTACTTGAATGGCGTCGAAATCATCCATCGCAAGCCCTAACAAAACAAGAATTCGTACCGCTATTAAAGAAAACTATTGATGAGAGCATTAACCCCTCTATAATAATAAATGGATTCAGAGCCACGGGACTCTATCCTTTTAACAAATATGCCGTGGATTACACTAAATGCTTGGGTAAGAATAAGGAACGAGATATGCACATCGAATGCCAACAAGAAAAAGAACAAATTGATTCACATGCGACTAAAATGACTTTAAATGATTTTAAAATAATTATAAACGAACAAAAATTACGAATGCTTGAAGTTGGACAGGATAAAGACATTGACGAAGATTTAAAAAAAAAATACCAATTTCTTACAAGACAACAAAATTTACAAGAAGATGCAAAGGATACTGAAAATAACAAAATCGAAAATACACAGCAGAACTCAACAATCACAAGTTTTGATTTAGAAAATATGAATGCGATAATTGGCGATGATTTCGCAAATGAAATTGTCATTGGAGAAACACCGCGAGATTCTATACAAGATACCGATTCCCAAAATTTTGAATCCCATGTCTTAGAAATAACTCATACCGCACATTTGCTATTTGATTACATTGCTATGGTAAAACGACACATCGAGAGCTTCCCAGTCATGGAGTCCCACTATTCAAGACAGTCTACAAAAAAGATAAATCTGGATTCTACGTTGTCCATTTCTAAGATGTTTGGCTTATACAAAAAAGATTTTTGTAGTAACAGCAATATTGCTAATCCTGTCAGTGAAAAAACATACAGAAGGATATTTTATAACCATTACTTTTGTATTATTTTTGTATTACTTTATCTTTTTTTAAAACAAAAAAGGACCTCTGTGCGTTATGCTATAAATATGAAAATGCACCTACTGTTGAGATAAAAAACAGTCTTGAGGTGGAATACTCAATGCATTTAATACGAAAAGGTCAATGTAATGAAGCTAAAGCTCAAGACAAATTAAGATGTCAAGAGGATCCTTCATTTGTCACTTGCACATTTGACCTGCAGAGTGTGCTCCAAATTCCATGTCCTGGTGTTTCTTTGTTTTATTACTCACGCAAAATATGTGTTTACAATTTAACCATTTATGTTTGAGATGAAAAAGAAGCTCACTGTTACACATGGAATGAACTCAACGGCAAACGTGGTAGTAGTGAGATTGGTTCCATATTGTACTGCTTTCTAAAAAACTTGCCCTCTACTATAACTGAAACCTCATTATTCTGTGACACATGCGGGGGGCAAATTAGGAATCAGAAAGTAGCGGCCATATTGCTTTATGCTGTACAAAATATTGAAGGTTCGAAGAAAATAGAATTCAAGTTTTTGGAGTCAGGGCATACCTATATGGAATGCGACTCAATGCACTCAGCCATAGAAGCAGCCAAGAAACACAAAAATGCAACCAAGAAACATGAAAGATTGGGTGGAGATTTTTAAATATGCTCGATATAAAAGAGGGAAAAAAAGAGCAATGATGGATACAACGTACATCTTTTAACATACAAAGATTTTTATAATTTACAGGAATTGGCGGCGTCTACAATTAAGAATAAAAACAAAGATGTAGATGGTATATGTAGATGTAAGATGTAGATAGATGGTCTCAAGGGTTAAAAATTAAATGTATTAAAGTAAAAAAAGAGTTTCCTGGCACCTTACGTTAAAAACAATAGAGTCCCTACGGAACTCTTACAGACGGGAACTGCGTAAAGTCAACAGTCAACTAGGACGGGTTCTTCTACTGATGATGTATACGTACCTACTCTTTGGTATTACCACCTACTTCAATCCACATCTGATCAAGAGTCACGTCTTCTATAAGCTCACCGCTTAATTCTGCCACAGATGAATCATTGGTAAGTATGTACCTATATATTAAACATTATATTTTACTTTCTTTTCACCCGCGTAGATCGCATGATATTATAAATTACTTATTGTTAATATCTCAAGTTATTGATTGAGATATTAACAATAAGTAATTTATATTATGCACGATATTATAAATTATTACTAATTGTTAATACCTATCTCAAGTTATATACAAACACATGTATACAAATGCATTCTAACTAAAGTAAGGCCAACCAGACGAGATAAAGAATGTAAACAAATTTTCAGGGATTCAAAACATTTTTATTTGAATAAATTATTATAAAGTTCTAATTTTAATCGCTGTCGTCTGTACTAGACAAAGATGATTCGTCGGAAGAGTCATAGTCAGCTGTGTTTATGATAAAACTATCTATTGTATTATCAATCATGTTGTCAATATTGCTATAAAAATTGTCCTCGACTTTTATTACATGATCCACACAATTTCGCCATTTATCAGCAGATACACGTTGGAGCCCCTCTTGTAGCAGTTTTTTCACATCTTCAAATTTAAATGTAGTATTATTGCGAGCTACGTGTCCCTTTATGTCAGCCCATACGAGTTCAATGAGATTGAGCTCGCAATGATAAGGTGGCAGTCTTAGGACTTCCACCTTAAATTTTAAATAATTAATAATAAATTATATAATAAATTACGGAATAATAACAACAAAAAACCAAGTAAATACGGAGACGAAAAAATATGTATCACTTCGAACGCAATCCAAACAGGAATGAACTTGTTCACAATTGTTTGGCGGACCAAATGTTGACAACTGCGGCACTGGCCGCTTTCCTGTACCACGAAACACGCTACGACAGCTGTCGTCGACCAACTGACGTCATTATTGCATACGAGTGATAAGGACAGATATAATATTAACTCTCTTTCATAATGCAACTCAGTAGCGGTCCGTTTATTTACGTTTTTTATGTCGTCTCGTTGGCCTTACTTTATAGGTATGTATCAGGAATGTTTTTTTAAATAAAATACAATATTGTAATTCAATACATTTTATACATATTACTTACATTAACACTTTATACTAAATACACAAAATTTATTTTGAAATGATACTTGACCTTCAGAATTATAATAATCTGTAAACATTTTTCTTACAACTTTAGCTCTCTCATCACAATTGCGACCTTTTTTCAACAAGCCATCCAATTGATGTGATTGCTTTTGTCGCCATTCTCCTGGAGTAACTGTATGATTATGATTTTCATGCATAGAGCATCGAATTGTCATATAGTTTGAAGTTTTTCTTCTTAAATAATTGTGTAGGGCACAACAAGCTTATACAACAGAGTCAATATTATCTAAGTTTTCTAAACTTACAGTGGATAATAATACACTAAACCGACAGGCTGTTATACCAAAAGTATTTTCAACAGTTCGGCGTGCCCGACTCAAACGATAATTGAAGACTTTTTCATGTCTCGGGGAATGAATATCTTTACGGTATGGTTTCATTAAATGTTCAGACAATTGAAATGCATCGTCTCCTATAAAAACGTATGGGGCTCGAATGTTCGAGTTTCTAAGGATACTTGGCGGTGGAAGATTTAACAATCCGTTTTCAAGTTTTTTATAGAAATCTGTCTCTTGTATAGCGCCTCCATCAGATACCAGGGTATCGCAGGCCGTTTGTCCCCGTATGTATATATAGGTATTCATAATTGGCGTTGACAATAGCAAATAATATAACGCTGTAATAAGACTTGTAATTATAGTAGTAGGAGCCACTGTTCGGAGGTTGTTTGATCGCGATATGTTTGCCATCCATTGCTCCTACGCAATGTTCGAAGTTCCATAAATCTGCGAAACCACGCGCAACTCCCAGCCATTCTTCAGTCGTCGACGGAACTGTAACAAGATAGCAAATACTTAGTGATAATTTTTGTTTTTAGATAACTGAGCCTCCCATCCAAGCACTTCGTTGGATGTGCCATCTCCAATGTCGCAATCTACAGCAAGAGCTAAACCTTAGTAGATTAGTAATCTAGCTCAAAAAAGCAAGATTTTTAGACATCGCCAGCAATAAGCTGCAGCAACGCTATAAAGAACAAGCGTTTGGAGATAGTGTAGCTCATGATCTCGAGCAGATAAACGAGATACAAAGCATCATAGCAAAAAAGTTGATTTCTGAAATTCTGTATAATGGTAGAATGGGCCTTCTTAATTTTAATTCAAGCTTAACTGTTCAACCTCAAACCGTGCCGTCATACGTCGTCTTGCCCAGAATATGCTCAAAACTAACGACCTTCTAGGCAGTCGCAGTCCTCAAATAGGATTACGTTATATCCACAAGATTACCGACTATACGTAGCCCGAGGAGAAGTATCCGAGGAAGTGCCCACTCACAACATATGATCTTAACGATATAAATAAATACATAAAATTTAATGTTAAAAAATAACTAAAATAATGTACCTAATAAATAATAATAGTTTTCAGTTTTGTTGAAAAGCTCTGTTTAATGTTATTGTGCAATATGTTTATAACATTAATAAAAACACTTTCCTTAATAAATTCTCCTTTTAATGCTTAAACATGTCTCCGGTATAATTTTCCCTAGAAGTTGTGGTGATATTGCACAAGTAAATTTCATGTCTGCATATGTTCTACCCGTAGCTAAATATCTTAGCGTAGCAAGTAATCGTTCTTCTGCAGTCACCGATTGTCTCATTTTTTTTTGTTTAGTAATTCTAGGTTCTATCAGTTGTAATAAATATTGAAATGATTCTTTATCCAAGCGCAAGTAATTGTAGAAATCTCCTGGTTCATCAATTTCTAATTCCTTAAGTAAATTGATATGGCTATATTTCTTTTTTTGTACCAATCTTTGCACCAAATTCTTTTCTTTTTCTTTCCGTCAAATAATATTAATGCAGCACCAGCAACTAATGCGATTTTTCTTCGTTTTGTTGCAATCGTAATATGCACGCAATGCGCTGTCGAACACAAACTGATAAGTCTGTGTAGTGTATTGCAGCAACCAACTTCCTGGACAGACTGCCCGCGGGCATGTCCGTCTAGTGAATTCCCCCCTTAAGGTATGGTTGGGCACTGGTGGGGTAAGAGCGGATCAGGGCAAGAGCGTATAATTTTAATATCTACCAAACCAATTGGTATATTTTAATTCTGGCAACACAGGCATGGCAAATTTTAGTTTGCAGTTTTCGTTCAACGCAATACACCTGTTTTGAAGAGGTAGAAGTAAATACGTCAATTGTTTGTAAAATTTTATCGGATCCAAACTTTCCCGCAGTGGTGTATCTCATCAACCAACAGGAATTTTGTTAATCGGGTGAGTTCGTTGTACGTAATTTATTCATAGTAACAATTTCTTCTAGGTTAAAATAACGAGTAACGTATGGTTTAGGTTTTAGATTAAGATCCGCTCTTTCCCCTAAGGAGGAAGAGCGTATCAAATTAGTCCACACTTTCTCACGTCAAATATGTACAGAAAAAGACAGTAGTTCTTAAACTTTTAGCTAGTAGCTAATCTGTAGAATGCCTGTACTAACTTACTATTTTAATTAACTTTTTTGTTGTTGTTGCCTATCGTATGATAATAGTGATATTTAGTTAATATAAACTAATATGAAATAAAAACTAATATTAAATAATAATTTTACATAGATGTGAACCTATAAGTTAATTTAGTGCTCGCTAACCTTTACACTTACCCACGCCTGCTGCCATTCAGAGGTCCCGGGTTCGATTCCCGGCTGGAGCAGATATTTCATCTCTTAAGGTTAGATATTCACATGTCTGGGTGTTTCCTACAAATTGTAATAAGTATGTATTTACAAAAAAGTAATATGAATAGAAAGTAGTGTGGGCCAGATGGCGTTGGGTTAAATGTCAAAGAATATTTATTTATTTACCTTATGCCGTTTTAGGTAAACAATTATAAAGGTCAGCGTACACTATATGTTAAGGTTGATCTGCACTTGACGGTACAGGTTTGCATTGTTTAATTTTTATAGATCATCCAATGCTTTGAATTTTATATTTTTAGGTTCAAAATGCCACGCAACTACATAAGAAAGACAGATAGAGGTAATAAATATTCCCATAGAGATTTAAAAATTGCAATAGAAAAGGTAAAAAATAAAGAACTCACAAACTATGCAGCATCCAAATTATATAATATTCCGCCTTCAACACTAAACGACCGAGTTCTGGCTAAAAGCGATACCATGGGTAGAGCACCAGCAATACCGATAGAGGATGAAACAAGGCTAGCTTATTGCTTAAGAACATTAGAGAAATGGGGCTTTGGTTTGTCTAAAGAAGAATTAATAACTATCGTTTCTCAGTTCATAAAAATAAATAACATAAAGACTCCATTTAAAAATAATACACCAGGGCCCGACTGGTTTCAGGCCTTTAGAAAACGTAATCGGTTATCTATAAAGAAACCACAATCAGTGGAATATTCGCGCAAAAAGATGACTGACCCTTTCATTATTAACGAGTATTTCACAATTCTACAAAACACTCTTAAAGAGTTAAATATTACCGGTGCGGATTCTATATGGAATTTGGATGAAACGTCGATTTGTTTGGATCCGACTAGAACTAAAGTGGTTGGAGGAAAAGGGTTACCATGCAGTCGAACTACAGTTGGCACAGGCAAAGAAAACGCCACAGTGCTTACCACGGTTAATGCCAAAGGAGAAAAACTGAACCCTTTAATTGTTTTTAAAGCAAAATCGGTATATGAAAATTGGATGGCAGAGAAAAAGGCGGAATATGACTTTGAAATCGCTTACGCGGCAACAAAGCGCGGATGGATGGAGACGGAAGTATTTTATAACTATATGAAAGATGTTGTTATACCCGGGCTGGGAGAGAAAAGACCTGTACTTTTGATTTATGATGGACATTGTACCTATGTTGATGTTGTTGTTGTTGAAGTTGTCGAGCTGGCTCTGAAAAACAATATAACAATACTTAAGTTGCCGGCACACACATCACATCTTTTGCAACCACTCGACTTAGCTATATTCAAGTCAGTAAAATCAATTTTGGACAAAAAGCTCGTGGATTGGCAACGTAAAAATATTGGTGTGAAATTGCAAAAACGAGAGTTTTCTGAAACGTTTGCAGATGTTTGGCACAAAACTAAACCTGAAATTATAAAAAATGGCTTTAAAAAAGCAGGTATATTTTTCTTCAGGCTTTCCATATAACGCAAATGTAATCCCAGTTGAAAAATATGAGCCGGCAGCTTATAAAAGATGGTTACAGCATGTTGAAGCAAAAAAATCATCCAATTTTCAAAACAATGGCCCTGAAACTCTTCAACAGTTATGTTTAAATGCGATTAATCAGAGATTAGTTTACACCACTCCTCTCTCCGAAATGATTTCCGATTCTATCGAGACTGTGTTTGCTACTTCGGGAACTATATCTTCTTTAGGAGCCGACATTCATACAATATATGAAGAGAATTCTTAGCAAGTCACACCTGCTTCGGAAGCCATGCTTGAAGAAAATTCAAAAGTCACCTTTCCACAGTCTAGTCGAGAGAGTTTAGTTTCCTTTCCTAAAATAACTTCTTCTCCTGTAGTCATCTCTCGACCAGAAATCACCTTCGACATACAAAGAAAGGAGACTGCTAATCAATTCTGTTCCTGCGAATATTTCTTCTGATAATGAATTTAATTCTAGTCTCGTAACCAAGCCTGCACCAAATGTTAAAATAATCCCTTGTGTTTCCATCGAAAATTCCGTTCAAAATGCCGCTTACGTACAAACCTTTGAAGACCAATCACTTGAATAAATGAAACAACAATGTCGCAATGACCCAAAAAAAAACTGTGAAGATGACACGTGTAACCAAAGGTACAGAAGTTATTACACGTACGTTTTTGGAAAAGAAAAAAAGTTCAGAAGTTACACTTGACAAGAAAAAAAAATACAAAAAAATCTACAAAAAAGATCGATAGTTTAAATAGTAATTCTACCATGATCTGTAATAATGAAGACGTTGCAATACCAGGGTGTTCGAATGAAAAGACAAATACGAAGTTAAAGATAAACAGAAATTTAAAGGCAAAGAGGAAGACTAAAAGAGTATGTACTGTTCAAACAAAGAGACAAAAATGTATATATTTAAGTGATACAGAAGTATCTGGCAGTGTAAGCACACACAGTGATTCAGATATATTTAACATAGAAGAAAATGAAAGTGAAGCTGGACTTACACTTAAACACAAGAATTAAAAGGAGAACTCAACAACAAAAGAAAATATTAAAAGAATCTGATATCCAAAATATTTTAGAAGCTGATACTGATACCAATGAAAAAGATACTTTGCATGACGAAAACCCTTACGATTTATATTAGATGAAAGTACAGGTCAATTTATTTCAAGGAAAACAAGTCAAAGTCAATTGAAAACAGCAATTCAACTAAAGAAAGATGGTAACTCAGACATAGATATAGATTACACAAACTTTGGAAGTGACGAATATGATGAAAATATTACAACAGCGGACGACCCCAAAACATATAATACGAAAGAATCAGTTCTTGTCAGATACTATAACAGAAAATGGATATATTATATAGGGTATATTAATTCTATTAAAAAATCTATAAATAATACCTTTTACACAATAACATTTCTAAAAACTCAAAAGAAACCTAAGTTACATTTTATCATTCCAAAGAAAATAGATCAAGACGAAGTTCCCGACTATTCCGTTGTCAAATTAATAAACATAGTAAGAGATCCAGAACACAATAAGAAATATATATTAGCCAACGTAAGCGATGAGGCCTTTTTTCTTTCCTAGAATTTTATTTTCTATAAAAGGTTAAAAAAGTATTTGTACCTATGTAGCAATTTATAAAGCAGAAAAACACAGAAGCGCGGCGGCGGAATCAAGTGAAACTTTTTTTTTTTTGCATTTTTAGTATTAAATTGTTTACAAAACACCTAACCTGGTGTAGGTTACCCTACACCTACCCTACACCTACCCTGAGATGTGATAAAAATCTATCCTATGTCCTTGTCCTGGTTCTAAGCAACGTCCCTACCAATTCTCAGCCAAATCGGTTCAGCCGTTCTTTAGTTATAAAACATGTACCTTATTTCCCTTTTTTATGATCTCAGATGATAGTTCCTTACCTTGCCAAATCACATTAGAATTAAATATAAGCATCGTTATTGAATATTTAATTTTATTTTAGTATTTGTTTATTTTTACTATATAAACTTTTTTTCTAATACTTACTCAAATGTGCCTTGTGATTGTTTATATAGTATGAATAAAGTTTGAGAAGCAACTTTTTGTTTCATTTTCGAAGGGGGAAGAGCGGACATAAAATGCTTTTTTAAAAACAAATTTGTTGATTCTGGCCAAGATTTGAAAAAATCAAGATTGCTGAAAATGCACGATTTCACTGGGGTAAGAGCGAAATAAAATTCTTTATAAACCTTGTGTATAGAAGCGATAGAGTTGATTTTAGAATGTAGTCCGCTCTTTCCCCACATGATCCGCCCTTTCCCGTCTAATCCATAACACTTTATACTTAATTAGATCTTATTTTGACAGAAATACATCAACTATAGCAGGTTCAGTTATTAATTATCATAGTGTTATTTCTTCCATCATATAAATAAGTCAGATATTTGTTAACTAAACAGAGTATTAAAATAAAAATAATTTTATAAAGTCTTCCTAACACATCAAAAAACCATCCGCTCTTACCCCAACATACCTTACTACTTTTACACATAGGCACGGAACACGTCTTATAGCTCGTCATTTTTACAATTCTAGAGAAAAGGAGTAATCTTTTCACTCAAAAAAGTACGCACTAGGCGTTTTACGTTTCATTTGTTTTGTTTTTGTTTATTATTAGTATTATGACGTCACCGACAACAAATGACAGCTCCCTGGCTTTTTTCGCGCGAATTTCAAATACATGGATAAAAAAATATTTTTTCTTTTATTTTAAATAGTTTTTTATAAGAAAAAAATATTGTACGAGGTATAAAATAAACCCCAGCGAAGATTAAAATAAATTTCAAAAAATTGTCAAGTAGCGAATTGCGTTAAACACGTAACGTAGTGTACGTTACGTGTTTAGAGTGTAGTTTTCAATGTATCATTCGTGCCTGCCAAGGGACATCAACAAAATAATTTGCATATCTCTCTGGCGATCTATAGACCTTTGGGATGAACGGTTACTTAACCCTGTATCACTAACCATACGCCAAAATTACGACGCGAGTCTTGCGCATTTAGTCTTTAGGATAGTTCCCGCGCCCCGCCACCCCGCCTGCTTCTAATACCTTCCTGAATTGCATCGCCAGTGACCCGCAATCACTCGTTGCGGACGGACGCTAATTAGATTGGGATATATGGCGACATCGTCGTAAAATTTACGAAAGGTTAGTATCCACGTTAGTATTTTTCCAAATTGAGCATTTATTTTCGGTTATTATTTTTAATAATTACAACTAACTAACTGTTATTGTTTCTATGTTTTGCTAAGACTTAAACAGACTATATAGTAGTAGACTATATAGTATATAGTACTAAGTACATGTGCAATGCTATACATTATTTGGGGAAAAACACGAACACAGGTAACGAGCCTTTAGCAAATTATTTTGTGAAAGAGCTGTCTAAGCCGTACCATGGGTCGAATCGAAATATAACCATGGATAATTGGTTCACGACGGTTCCCTTGGCCACTGAACTGTTGAAACCGCCATATAAGCTTACAACTGTAGGTACTCTGCGAAGCAATAAGCGAGAGATTCCCAAAGATATAACGAATTCCAAAAATAAAGTAGGTACTTCGATGTTCGGGTTCGATCAAGATTTGACTTTGGTGTCTTATAAAAAAGTCAAATAAGGTTGTTTACCTATTGCCTACTATGCATGATCAGCCTGCTATCAACTCAGTTTCAAAAAAGCCTGAAATTATTGAATTTTATAATTCTACGAAGGGCGCAGTTGATACTGTAGACCAGATGTGTTCCATAATGAGTAAAACTAATCGATGGCCGCTGTGCTTATTCTACGATATTTTATTAACCTAACCTAACCTAAAACTATTGTGAATACATATGTTATCTACGTCTCTAATATTATCCGAAGACTTTTGCACTAGAAATGGCAGACGAACTGATGAAGCCTTGGTTGCAAGAAAGATATCAGACTGTAACTTTGCAACGAAATTTGAAGCAGATCATCGCAGACATTTTAAAAGTTGAAGACTCTCAGGAAGCTGTTGTTAAAAGTCGCAAAACTTGCAGCTACTGTCCTGCAAAAAAACGTCGTATGACGACTAACTTCTGCAAGAGCTGCAATAAAGCGATTTGCAGAGAGCATATTGTTCCTATGTATAATCATTGCTCAGAATATTTTTTTTGGTTTCATTTATGTTTTATTTTTTGAAGAGAGAAATAAGACTTATAATTAAGGTCATTTAGTTTCATAAATAAAGATGTTTTTTTTTTACGTGTTTTAATTCGTCGTAAAATTTACGAATGGTTAGTGATTATGTTACTCCAAATTAAGGTTAGTGAGCCAGGGTTAAACAAACTGGTAGCGGTTGAATTCCATGAGGCTGTGGCTCATTACTCAAACTACCTGGATCAATAACTCCTGTTTCATGATTTTCTGTGTCTACGGTGTATTCGTACCGTTTGCTCTATAATTTTGTATGTCGGAGCCAATTGTGTAACGCACAACAGGCCTTTACTATCTTAATAACTTTCTCAGGACTATAGGGCATCGGTTTCTCAAACACTCTGAATCTAGCAGCTAGTATACCGAAACCATTTTCCACAATTCTTCTAGCTCGAGACAAAAGATAATTAATTTTTTTTTGCTTTGACGTTAGTTGATTTTCTGGGAAATGTTTCAATAAATATTTTTTCAAGGGAAATGCATTGTCACCAACTAGAACATGATCCTCTGGTAGAATACCGTTTTCTAATTCTTGGTACAGACTACAGTTGCGAAATACGCCTCCATTAGAAACCCTTCCATTACACCCAACGTCTATATAACTAAAGCCATAATTGTAATCTACAATAGCCATTAAGACAATTATGTTTGTCTCTTTGTAATTATAGTATAAACTTCCTGATTTAGGGGGTGCCTTGATGACGACATGTTTGCCGTCGATTGCTCCACAGCACCCTGGAAAGTTCCACTGGTTTTGAAAACCATTTTCAATTAGTTTCCAATCTGCAGTTGTAGGAATCTGAAAACAATATATTATATTATACTATGGTAATTCTTTGTGATAATCACATTTTTTTTGCTTCAGGCATTCACTAGTTCGCATACTTATACAGCTACTGAGCAAAATAGTGCTGTTGTGGGTACTTTCAATGAAACTACACTTGCTCCTCCTCCGCCGAAAAGGAAGAAATTCGCCCAACTCTCAAGTATGGTTAGCAAATTAAAAGAGATTACTGATGCAAACTCATCAGTCAACGAAAATGAGTTTGACGTTTTTGGAAAACTCGTCGGTGTTCAACTTAAATCTTTGCCCGTACTATTGGTTTTAGAAGCACAGGAGCATATTCAACTTTATTTGAACAATATTCGACGTCAGCATCTCTCAAACGCATCAGAACAAAACCAAAACCCCGGGACACCCCAGTCATCGTGTGCTACCGTATCGTCACTAAGCAATTATAGTGATTATTATTATGATGAGCCGAGTAATTATATTTTGGAAGAGAAAATAATTGGATCTAATTCCTCGTTTATTTTACCTACACATCATTCTGCAAATTCTATGGATTCTCAGCCTTCCTCAAACAAAGAAACGCAGAGCAAAGTTAAAATTATGTCTGATGACTTAATTTTAGCAGCAATACACAACGCAAATGTTAATAACGAAAGTAATGCCTAATAATATTGAAAATAAATCTTCTAATTAATAAATCTATTATACTTATTTAACTTTACCTTTATAAATTCCCTCAATGATCCATAGATGGCTTCACAAACTTCGATAATGAATTCAGATATAGTTGATTTCCCAAGTCTAAATATATGTGTACTGTCTTTAGACTACATCCAGTAGCAAGAAAATATAGAACTACTTATAATTTTGTAATTGCAGGAATCGCACTTCTTAAAACTGTATCTTTCCGCTGAATTTTAGAGTGTATTTTCGATAGCAGAAAATTTACGCAACTTTCAGTCATTCTTAAAGTCTCGAAATATTCTTTCGGATCTTCCAACGCTAATTCCTTCAGAAGACAGTTAGTTGCTCCTAATGTATTTCTTCTATCGATCCATTTTTTTACCCCAAGCTTTTTTTTTTATACCACAAACTTCTTCATCCACCTCTTCCAAAATAGCTTTTACAATTAGAATAATCAGTTTATTCACTTTGGCGCGCTGTAGGATATTCATCTTGCAAAACACTACTCACTTGTGAACTGCACTCGAACGCAAGTGCGAACAGTTCTCTGGTTAGTAGCGAGTTGACAGCTAATTACTCGACTAAAATACTGGCCTAATGCGAACTAGGCTTAACGCAATGCCACTGAACTCGCGAGGCGAGTCGATTCAATTCGTGTTGCAGCGCCGACGACTCGCCTAGCGAGTCCGACGTAAAATGTAGGCGGCATCCGAGAAAACATCGTGAAAATCGTAGTGGTAATGAAAGTGTTTAAAAATAACAATTATTATTAGCAATGGCAGAAAAGCGCAAGAGAAATCAAAGCTTTTCTGCAGAGGAACTTAGTTAAAGAAAAGAATTAGTTAAATTATTAGGATCGCACAAGGCCGCTATCGCATATTAAATAAAAAAACGGATGGCACATCGAATGATGCTAAGACTAAGGCGTGGGGCGAAGTCACTGAAGCATTTAATGGAACAGCAACAATATTTAGGTAAATGTTATGATTCCATTTAATTATTCTAGTCTATGAGTAATAGTTATCTTTGAACCAAGCATAAAATTGAGAAGTTGTGTAGGTGCAATTTGCATCAAAATTTTTATATTGATGATAATTTGAATAATAATTTTGAATTGCGTTTTTTATGCTAGTGTATCTATTGAGTTTATTATTATACCTATATTAAAAAATATATTATTTTTCACAGAACCAAAGAATCTCTTTTGAAAGATTTGGGAAAAAATGAAAATCGAGAGTAAAATCTATTATCAGACGTCCAGAAGAAGCCTGAATAAAACTGGTTGCGGTCCTATGTATCCAGTTCAGGTCCTATGTATCTATATATCCAGTTTTAGAGCATGTTTGTGCAGTGCTTGGAAGGGCGTGTACAGGAATATGAGTTCAGGATATTGACTTTGATGACAATATCCTGTACTCAAAAGTCCCAAGACTAGAGACGTCCACTGTCTCAACAGACTTCATATTACCAATAGGCATACCTCCAATCGTAGTCTCCGAGGCTGATAAACCAGTCACTATTGAAATAGATCCATCAACGTCCCAAGGATTAACAAACCAAGTAGGTTTTTTTTATCAAACTAAACAAATAATGTTATCAGAAACACATTTGTATTAAAAGTATTTTCTTATTTCAGGATTTTACTACAAGTGAAACTCCTTTGTAGTCGAGAAGGAGACCACAAATAAGTCAAAATACAGAGAGAGCTGAGGCAGTGTCCTCTCTATGCTCAGTTACAAAAATATCAATATAAAAAGAAGATATTGAAGAATTAAAAAACAGCTGCTTCAAGAATAAAATTGAGTTTAAAAGAAAATTGCACAAAATACAACTGGCAGTTGCAGAAAAAGAATTGGAGATAAAGACTGAAGTCCTTATTTTTATTATTATTATTCACAAATTAAATTCTTTATTATCTAAACATACATAATTACTCAATTACTTATATAAGTTATAACCTTCCAAAATATTGTCTCGTGTAATTTCTGTGAAAACCATAACTAGGATCAGAAATGGTGTGAGGAGCTTGACTAATATTTTCATTTTCTATTAATTCTTATAAATTTGGAATTGCCTGATCATAACTCGTGTGTCGACGAGGCTTATATCGCGGAAGAATCCAACAGCATGTTCTAGATGATAATCTTCCAAGAACGCGTCCGGAGTTTGTGGCGTATATACGAGAACATGCCACTTTGGAGGTTAGTACTTTATTTACGGGTTAACGGTATTCATGTTAGATAACCGGAAAACTTGATACCCTTTTTTATTTGAAGTGTTTTTAATTACGTGCTTATTTTGAAAGAGCCTCGTTTGTTATAGATAAATAATATTTTATTTGCTATTTTTTGTACTACTCAAGTAGCAAGCAAGTAAACGGCCCAGTTGATGTTAAGTGGTTCGCGTATCCTATACCAACTACTAATCTCATCTACACTGCGATACATATAACTTAAATACACAAAGTAAACCCCGACCGCCTTTGTGATTTGCAAGATCTATTAATAATGGTCATAATTCTTTGTTTTTTTTTTTTTTCAATTAATTTCAACACGAGAGAGGCACTCAGTAATGACGAAATGCACTTTTGGACTGGACGTAACGTCAATCAGTTTGATGCCATATTAGAACAAACGCCATCATTAAGTGAGAGATGCAATGAACCTAGAACTGCTTTGGGCATATACTTGACGAAACTACGGACCGGAGATTCGGATGATAGACTGGCAACACTATTTAATATGTCGCGAAGAAACTGGAGCGTTTGTTGTCTATTGTGCGCGAATGCCTGACTAATGAATATGTCCTACTGCATTTAGGGATAGACCATATCAATAGAAACGACGTATTACAAAGAAATCTAGCGATTCCAAGAGGACTATATGGTAACGAAGAAAATGATAAAGTGATATTGATATGCGATGGGACATATATATACATTAATAAAAGCTCGAATTTTTTGTTTCAACGGCAGTCTTATAGTTTGCATAAGTTCACAATTTTATTGAAGCCGTTCTTACTTGTTTGCACTGATGGATATATTATTGATGCAATAGGCCCATACGCTGCTACTAAGACAGATGCAAACATTATGAGCGACTTAATGAATGATGGTCAGAATCCATTACATTGCTTTTTACAGCCAGGAGATGTCTTCATATTAGATAGAGGTTTTCGAGATAGCTTAGGTGATGATGAAACGTGCGGCTAGAATTCATAGCCGCACGTTACCATGTACCGCCATCGAAAAACAGAGAAGAGACAGCTTACAACAGAGCAAAGTAATGAAGCACGAGCTGTAACAATGTGTCGGTGGGTAGTCGAGGTGGTAAATGGGAGGTTCAATCGTGATTTCAAGCTTTTACGGCAAAAATATTTCAACAAAACGCTTGTGTTCGTGTTCGTGGATTTTAAAATCGCTGCAGCTATTTTGAATCATTTTCATGAACCGATCACTGACAGCACTCATGCAGAGACTTTTTTAAATATAATCAGGGAGAAAATGGACTCGCCAAACATTTTACATATTTATGTAGAACGAAAAAGATTAAATAGCCGTAGAGCGGATTTTCGAAGAATAGATGCGAGCGAGATAGAGAACTTCCCACAGTTAACGATAGACCATGTTATTTTTCTTTCTTTGGGAACATACCAGTTAAAGCTAGCGAGATCATACTGTAGCGAACATTTGAACAATGGATTATACTCAATAGAAATATATTCTGAAAATGCTCCCGATAATTTTCCTGACTACGGCATAAACGAAGAGGCTTGGTTGCTACGCGGACGCATACAATCGCGTCATGTCAGATCAAAAATATATTATTCATATATTTTGATTAAAAACAACCAAACAGCCGACAGCAACAATATAATTCAAAACTATTGCACATGTTTGACGGGACGTCGTACAATAGGAACTTGTGCGCATATAGTGTCCATAGTGTGGTACTTAGGATACGCCAGAGACGAAGGATTTGTTCCTACTGCAGCATTTCTTAATGATGTAATTATTGACAGTAATAATGTTTAAATAAATGTCATTTCGTACTTTACAATAGTTTGTGATTTTTTTATTTTAGACAGTAAGATCCTCTAGTAAAGTATCAATACTGCCTTCTAACTACAGCTATATTACCAAAACATTTCGGTGACCTTATCGTTTAAACAGGGTTACATGGAAAGTCGTGCTGAATATTAAAGGACTTTATAACTCAGGTCATTTCTGATTGATTTGGTCATATAATTAGGTATCCGAAACTTAACCGTTATGGAGATATTGAAATTTGATTATTTTTTTTAAAATTCTCAATTTTTTGTCTTTTATGTCGATTTTTTTGGGACTAGAGCACCTGAAGTAAACTTTTTTAATGAATTTAGTTAGAAAATAAGACAATCAATAAAAGCGATCAATAAAAACTAAACCTACTACTAACAGTTTAAAAAAACTGCCCGACAATGGTTAGAAATGAAAAAAAAAAAACATTAAGTGTTGTTAACTTTGAAGCGCTTTTTTTTTTAAAAAAAAGTATGGAACTTATTCTGCAAATCATTTAAAAAACTTCTACGTCTCTTTAGCTATTCAAAAAGGAATAACACCTCCTAGGTATGATTATAAAATCTTAAAATAATGTTATTTGAAAAGGCCCAAATAGTAGGACAACATGACGGAACTTCGATACAAAAGAATCCGGTTTACTACCTGGCACCTTTAAACAATGAAAAAAAAAGGGTCGGGTACGTATTTTTTGTGCGCAATGTTATTATGAAGTCAAATCGCGGCGTTTAGTCTGCTCTTGCGATTATTCCGTGGTAGATCTGCTTACCGTGTTCTCCGATAATTTTGTATAAAACCGCGACTTCGCTTGTTTTTTTTCGGATTTTGCGAAGGAGTTTCGTTACGTGCACGCAATGAATACATGCTGCGGTATCCTACTCGCCGAGTACCTGATATCGGCGTATTCGACAGAGCTTACCGAAGACTATGAGAAACTGGTTCTGTTCTAGTACGACGTACTGACATGGGGCGACCTCGTATTCTTGATGACGACGACGACGACGGCGAAAATGAAATACGAAGACTCTTTCAATCCGATCCCACCACATCAACAAATGTTGTGGCTAAACGTCATGGCATTCCCCAGTGGAAAGTATGGTTCGTCATGCACAGTGCTGGACAATACCCGTACCATTATACTCCTGTACATGTTACCGAAGACGGGGATCCAGTGAGTCGACAAGATTTCTACAGATTTATGCTCAATGCAGACATCGAAGATCTATTTTTTTTAAGAATATCCTGTGGACAGATGAGTCGAAGTTTGTTAGAGATGGCATCACTAACTACCACAACTCCCATTATTGGGCTCCTAAATCCGAAGGAAACCCTAATAAAAAAAGAATAAAAGGGCCACAAAGGAGATTTAGCTTAAATGTATGGATATAATATCAAATTACTTGGTAGGGCCATACTTCCTGCCTGATAATTTGAATGGCGAAACCTATGAAAACTTTTTAAGAGAGGAGTTACCCCTCTTGATGATGGACTTGCCAATTTCATTAAGAAGAAACATGTTCTTTCAACATGATGGTTGCCCAGCACACTACCGAAGAAGTGTGCGAGCATGGTTGGACGACAATTATCCAAATCGATGGATTGGAAGAGGCGGACCCATCGCATGGCCGGCGAAGAGCCCAGACTTAACGCCGATGGATTTTTATGTATGGGGCCACATGAAAAGCCTTGTATACGACGAAATGACACCGATCGCAAATATCGATATTCTGAGACAAAAAGTTATTAATGCGGCTGACGAAAATGAAACCTGCGAACTTCTGTCGTAAAAAGCAATTTAAGGAAAAGAATGAGAATGTGTTTAAGAAATAGGGGCGGCCATTTTGAAAACGAATTACATAATTGCATAATACAGATTTTTTGTTTTATTTACAAATGCCCCCTCTGGTACCTTAACTCTAGTAGGTCGATGTTTCTCCTTTTTAATAGTAAGTATTATACCTTTTTGAATAGCTAAAGAGACGTAGAAGTTTTTTAAATGATTTGCAGAATAAGTTCCATACTCTTTTTAAAAAAAAAAGCGCTTCAAAGTTAACAACACTTAATTTTCTTTTGTCAATTCTAACCATTGTCGGGCAGTTTTTTTTAAACTGTTAGTAGTAGGGTTAGTCTTTATTGATCGCTTTTATTAATTGACTTATTTTCTAACTAAATTCAATAAAAAAATGGACTTCAGGTGCTCTAGTCTCAAAAAAATCGGCATAAAAGCCAAAAAATTGAGAATTTTGGAAAAAATAATCAAAACTCGATATCTCCATAACGGTTAGGTTTCGGATACCTAATTATATAACCAAATCAATCAGAAATAACCTGAGTAATAACGTCCTTTAATATTCAGCACGACATTCCATGTAACCCTGTATATGTATACAAAAACTGTTAAAATATGAGAATATAAATGATATAATAGTGAAGAAAGTCATAGCAGTAATCAAGTCAGCCTTTGATCATTCACAGTTTTTAAATAATACATAGAAAACTAAAATGTCCATCAGCCAAATCGTCCAGAGAAATGTAACATATAAAACACAAAATAACTCCGATCCGACAGCAAATGGAGACAAGCGCCCTAGAAATTATTGTTCCACATAGTGATATCTTCTCAAAAATAAATAAGTCATATCTATTGAGTCTGGTACCACGTTCCATACATTTTTGCCCAACGTCCTTTAATAAAGATCTGCTTGTCGCATTGCACACTTTAAAACCAAAGTATCAAAAAGCTTTATTAAAATAAAAAATTAAAACCAAAGTAATGAAGATGAAATAACTTGCATATGTGAGTGTACTCATAATGTGCTACAAGGCAAAGAAAAGGATTAAAAATGTTTAAAACAACATATAACATTACTTCGAAAGCTTGTTCGTAAAACTACAACCAAAGTTAGAAAAAATATAATTGTTCAAAAAGGTGGTGCATTTCTACCTATTATTTTAGGTTCCATATTAAGTGGATTAGTTAGTGGTCTTGTTTAAAATGGAACACGATAAGAAAATGTTACTGGTGGAACCATGTTTGATTGATAAATAAATAAAAGAAACGAGAGTCACTAAAATCCTAAATCTTTCTTAGGTTATATAGGTTCCGAAATGCAAAATATTATTTAAAATAACGATGACGACAGAAAAAAAATGGATTTTATACATACTCCCAATAATAACCTCAAATATGGATTTAAACTTTTTTCGAGTGTTTCACACTTGAAAAAAGAACAATATGATAAAAGTAGTGACCCAAACAACAACGATCCAACTGTCGATCAGACATCGAATGAAGAAGTAGATAGACACAAAGAGAGCGCCACGGTTCAAAATAAATCTATATACTCAAAACAACAAACATTAAGTTTAATTTCTTAATCTTACATTACTAAAGGTGAGTCATTATTAAACTTCCTATTAACAAGTCAAAACAAAGTACACTGGAATGATGATGGTACAGTACTAGTGGATTGTGAATTACAAAATAAATGGGAGCAATATTGTAGATTTAGTCAATGATTCATTAAGACCATTGAACGAAAGTGATCCAATAGGATGGGAAAAATTTGCTAAAGCTTTGAAGGACCTAAAAGTCCCACTCACTTATATTGGTAATCCGAAGAGAAGTGAGTATATTAACCAACTTCAGTTGAAATATTTTGGTACTACTATATAAAGGACGGTGTGTCAAATCGTCCCCCCAAAACAAACATCGACCAACAGATTTGAAATGTATCTCAGTATATGTATCTAGGTAGGAGTTTTTTTTTTACTATAGCGACATCTCTCAAAAACGCGGGGATTCCGAGTAAAACACCACATTTTATTGCTATTAATATACGTATCCAAAATTGGGCACTGGATATTTAAAGGCTAATGATAAACAATAATTATCTGTTTAACGGTACATAGTACTCCTACATAGATAAAAAAATACAAAATATAATATACTAGGTTTAATAGAGGCAAATAATACCTAGCAAAAGTGTTTTTATTTATAGACAATGATTTTTTATAAAATGGAAAAATATTACTTATTAGTGTACTAAGCTTCTGCTGTAGTTCACACGCTGGAGCTAAGAGCGGCGCGTACGCAACTCAAGGACATTAGCAACCCGCTCGCACCCGTCTCCCGCGTCCGCCTGTCCCTTTTTACCTGAGGTTAGTCGTTCGTTGCTCGTGCACTGCACACGACGTTGTTTTGTGTATTATCTATCGGATTGTTTTACTTCACTGACCCCTGCATGTTTATGGACTCGTATCGACAGCTTCTTGTTTGACCTTGGCACGTTGAAGGACTTTGTTTGGTTGTGTAAAATGGAAATCGGACGCAGATGTGTTTTGTGTCCCCGTTCCATACTACCGCAAAGGCGACATATGCTGCAGGATACTTTGCCCCAAAGTAGATCTGATTTAACTGAATATATTATTCAAAATGGACTTATACAGGTATGTACCTACTTTTCATTTATTATTCTAGATTAAGTAGGTGAGGGTAACCCGTAGAAAACAACACTGCAGTTACTGTTAATATACTCTTTCAGCATTTAATATGTTTTTTTTTCAGGTTGTTTTCAACAACATTATGGCTGTATACAGTAACATACCAAATCTATTAAGTGATTATGTACAAAGAAAAAATCTTAATAGACAACGAGTGGCGTTTTTGCCAATGGAAGCATATATTCCTCATTTAGAAGATTTTCCTCGATTATCCGAAAACGATGCTTTCCTTTTTGCCTTAGGAAGCTATCATATCAAGCTGGCCAAATCATACTGTGCGGAGCACTTACGCAATAGGCTTTATCACATAGAGTTATATAGAGAAACTGAACTGAGTGACTTACATTTATGTAATATACCGCAAAGATATGTGTGGTTGGTCCGAGTTCGCATACAATCGCGACATGTGAGGACACGCATTTATTACTCATATATTTTAATAGATCGTGATTTGTCAGGAAGAAATAGTGTTGCTCACTGGTATAGCACGTGCCTAACCGGAAATCGAACTGTAGGAAGCTGCGCACATATAATCTCAATTATATGGTACATGGGACTAGGGCGTTACATTGATTTTAATCCTCCAGCGGAAATGCTTAATAGCATTACAATAGGTGCTGATTAATATTGGCTAATGAACTAATTATTTGTATTTAAAATAATAAAAGTAACCCAAGCTCTTAATAGTATGATTTTTACAATACTCTGTGCTGTACTGCGTTCTAATAAGAGACTTTGATTGCCGGTGCATTGAAATCAATATGTCGCCCTAACTCCATATACCATATACCATTGCCACTAGGCAAAGGCCTAGTTTGGGATTAGGTGACTGTGTGTGAGATGTCCCGGTTATTTATTTATTTATTTTTTATTTATTTATTGTATGGTATATGGGGTTAGGGCGACATATTAATTGTCTGTGCCTAGTTGGGAGTTGTGCTGTGTTATTATGTGCGATTAGTGTCAATTTTTTATAAAAATGATTAAAATATTTTTTTAACTTTTTTTTAACTTTTTTTTTTTCATTTCCAAATCCCATTGATTATGAAGTTAAAACTGGTTGCTATTCTCTCTATAGATCCTTATGAACCTATTGACACATACAAAAGATCTGTTGGAGGGGGGGGGGCTCATATAATAATGGTCATGGTCCTTTAATAACAAGTCATTGACAGAGTTTCAAAATAAATTTGGCTATGCACTTAAAAGTTATATGTTTTTGGATATGATGTTCAAAACTTGTTTTATGAAGGATTAAAAATGTTACTAAAAGATTACTTCGAAATAAAGGATTTCTTTGAAACTGGACCAAAGTTTTATTTTAAATCCCCGTTTAGTTGTTGAAAACATGATAAAGAAATGTTTTTGTTTGTGACGACGCACATTGAAATGCCATTAGCAAAGTAGCTGGTGGCTGCAACTTCGTTTGCGTAGAAGTAACGAAACCCTATTTTTCAACGGAACCCTAAGAAAAAGGAGCCTAAGTTAATCCTTATAATGTTAGCTATCTGTCAGAGAAAGCCCCGTGAAAATCGGTCCAGCCGTTTCAGAGATTAGTCGGAACAAACAGACATACCGACAGATGGGCGGATAGCAACGATTTGAAATTATGTAGTTTATTTGAGTGTTATTTTATCAATAAAATGACTAACTTATAATACTGTTGTTGTTTGAGTTAACCACTAATGACCCAACGGCTCCGGCTCGGCATCTGTCATTAACAGTGGTATGACGTAATTAGTAATGAACAGAGCCTAGTGGTGCTACTGTAAAAGCTTGTCGTTATGGGACTTTTTAAGTGTTGTGTCGGCGGTTGCTCCTCAACCAACGAATCGCATCGACTTTTTTCTTTCCCAAAGAATGACAATTTAAGAAACCTGTGGATGTCCTTCCTGGTACCAACTAATTCTATCCACGTCGGTCTGTCTAAAGAGCAACTTCTTCGAAAACGTGTTTAAAAAAACATTTTGATAAATATCAATTTGACGAAGAAGGCAAGAAACTCCGACATTCCTATCCATGTCTCTTTACGGATGTCGAAATTAAGCACGGCTTACCCCTAACGTCTTGTGAATCTGGTAAATCAATTGTTTCAAACCGAAATGCTCTTATTGATCACAATTATTGCAAAGAGAACTCTAATGAGGATATAAATGTTACTAATGAAATAGCGGTTCTTGGAAGACCAGGTATGTATTATGTGCTATGGCATGTTCAAATTTTTATGGAATTACATATAATAGAATCTTATATGGTCTTTAAAGGTCCACTACATCAGAATCAGAGCAGACGATTTTGTTGCTTTGTATTGATTCTGTCTGCACCATATGCTCTGATTCCGGCCTGGTGGATGCTTAACATATCAAAAAGATACTGATATATTGTTTTTGTTAAAAGCCTTCATGGTCCAGGAGCTAGTTAAAACTTTGCTCTCCTAAAGGTTATGAGTTTGATGCCTCGTTGTAATAACAAAAAAAGTTGCTTTCAAGTTTGGCACAATGCCGGCATACTGACAAGAAAATCCATACATCAGATATTATGTCAGAAGCCAACTTATCTTTTGCTAGTTGTTTCAGTCATCCATTCTACTGGGTTATGAGCTAGGGCATAGCAAAGAATAAGATTCCTCTGTCTACGGGGCATAGCTACCGCAATATATGACAGAGTAAAATTAGACAGAGTGCTTTTCTTGTACATACTACAAAATAAGGAGCTATTATTAATTTTTTGGCATTTTTGTCATGACTTTATTAACAAATTATCTTTATGTTGTCATAGGTGATGATATTCATGGGCATCCATTATGCATACTTGAAGTTAATATGGCTGTTAAAAGACAAGGAGGTATGTAACATTCTAACAGCATCAAATCAACTACCTATGATCTCCTAACTTTTAAAATTTCTTCTAACTTTGTGTGTTTTATTTAATGTTAATTAATGTATTATTAATTTACAGATGTGACAAACCAACCTTCATGCTCCTTTAGCAAAGATATAGAATTCCCACTCTTTCTGAACATGCAAGTTAGTAAACTTTTTTTGCTGGTCAACCATAATAATTTACCCTAAAATTTATTAAAATAATAGGATATCAGCAATGTGATAACATTATATAAAATAATATCATATAAAAGTTAAATAAGCATTATGGAGCAAACAACCATTTTTTATTTTCAGAAAATGAAATTGTAACAGAAAGAAAAAACAGTCTTGAAAGAAGATGTATTATGAAAAGCTTTAAAGGTAACTTAATGCATATAATAATTGTTGTTTATCGAACAACACCATGCATGTCATTTTTACTAAGTTTACAGGAGGGTGTAAAAACATTTGTTAAGTTGACGTCGCGACTTTTTAACTTCTTTTTACTGTTAAATATTCTATGAAAGTATGATATATAATACTTAAATTTATGTATTTTACATGACCCTCGTTTGTTGTTTAATTCAATGACAAATTGTACATAAAAAAACACTATAATATATTATATGCCCGTAACATAATATATAATAGTACTATTATTTTTACAGATTTGGCATTGAAAACAAACAACTTAAGGAAAACTAAATTTGTCAACCGTGTAAAAGAAATTACTTCAAATAGTTTAAATCAAACAACCACACAAAGGATTGTGCAAGCTGTTTCACATGGAAAAATAGAATCATTATTTAAAAATTTTGTCTTTTTAAGCAAACAGGCTCAAACATTTTTATTGATGCAGCTGAAGCTATGTAGCAAAAATAAAATGGCAAGAAGATTCACTTTAGACAAAAAGTTGACTGCCTTGGTATTGTGGAAACAAAGCCCAAAATCATACAGACTATTAGAAAATATGTTTGCTTTGCCAAATAAAAGAACTTTAAATCGACTCACAGAAAAAATAACTATAGAACCAGGAATCAGTTCTAGAGTTTTTAAATATGTTGAAAACAAAATCAGAAATTGGAAGCCACAACAGAAATTGTGCACTCTAGTTTTTGACGAAATTGCATTAACACCACATTTAACATATAATGAAAAAAATGATGAAATTAATGGGTTTGTTAATGTAGCTGGAGACAGAAAAATGCGATTTTGCGACCACGCTCTAGTTTATGATCAGAGGAGTGTGCTCGTCGTGGCGCCAAACTGTCGCATTTTATTTTTGTGAAGGGACGGTGTCATCAGCTTCACTGCAAAATATTTTAAAACAACTTGTAGAGCAGGTGGCATTGTCTGGATTGATTCCCTTAGGTCTAGTCTGTGACCAAGGCACAACTTTTAGATTTAATAGCAATTAAACAACTAAAAGAGATGACCATCCAAAAGCGTACAAAAGAAAATGAAAAAGATGATAAGAGTTTCATTTAATATTTAGCTAAATCTTAAAGTAGTAAGACTCTTTTTTGCAATAATATAATGGTTATTTAATATTTTTTGTGTATGGAGTAGGCAGTCTTGCTATGTAGTATGCTAACATTTCTTTAATTGTATGTTTACATTTCAGATGGCACGATTATCATAGCTGGGCACAGTTTGAGTGTTTTTTTTTGATCCACCTCATCTTTTGAAAGGTGTAAGAAATAATTTTCTAAATAAAAATATAATTTGGAATGGCAAATCAGCTACATGGAAGGATATCCAATTTATTTACGATTTGGATAGTAAATTGGGACACACCAGGGCCCTACCTAAACTGACCGCTCATCATGTGTAGCCAAATAAAATAAAATAAATGAAGGTCAGTGTGGCTGCCCAAGTGCTATGTGCTCGGACTGCTGCCATGCTGAAATACACAAATACACTCAGTAAGTGAATATTAAATTGATTTTCTAACTTGACAGATAGATAGTTTAAATTAAAAACATCACACCACACCCACAACAATTGGATAATTATGCAGTAATGTTAATTAAAACCTTTAGTGTTTCATATTCGAAGTATTTTACGGGAAGTTAAATATGGTCCTCATTTATATAATTACTAGCACACTTGGCCATTTAACTAGTTAGCCTTACCTTCTAAGATTTAGCTCACTACAGTGTATTTAATTCTGTATATTTCATTTTCAGATCACCATTACACTGGCAGCAGCAGCAGCATGGAGACTACAGCAGTAGTGGTTGAATTTTTTGATGATCTTTTTGATAGTGTTAACTGCTATCCTGGTGGTGCAATTAAAGGAAAATTAAGAAAAGCAGTTAAAGTTAACTCTTCACATATTCAGTTTTGGACAGAAGCCATTAAAAAACTAAAACATTTGAAATTTGAAGACACTTCTAGTAAACTCGCCATACAATCTGGAATACCTCGACATGTACCCTTCCGTAGATGGTTGGATTACAACATTAGAGAGTTTTATTAGGATAACTAAAATATTATTCGAAAAATATGCCGTACAATATCATTATCCTCGCTACATTAATCAGGACCCATTGGAAATTTTTTTTGGACGTGTAAGAGCTCTAATTTATCGTAATGTTAACCCAGACGCAAATACTTTTATATATGCGTATAAATCATTATTGTTTTCGAACTTATTAAGCCCACATTCAAAGTTTGCTAACTGTGAATTGGATAATGGAGACACATTAATTGATATTAACTTTTTATTTGATGATGAAAATAATGAGAACAATGAAAATATTAATTATTCATCCATTTCACAGGAAAGTCAGATTGTAAGACCCGCTCACAGCGGTTCTATATCAAAGGATCTAAAGGAAAAAAGTGAAAGTGCAATGCTCAGCATATACTGCTGGGTATATTTGTAGAAAAATGTCCAAAAATGTAAAATGTCGAAGATGTTTGGAAACATACACTTGTAATTCTACGGAGGATAATATTTATTCATATATACGGCATAGAGAATTTAAACTGTTGAAAAATAATAATTTAGTATATCCTAGTCGTAAACTTATCATGTTGTATAGAGATGCTAGCTCATATATTCATTTTTATTTAAATGAAAATGCTTGTAAAAAGAGAATAGGAGAAAGTCTTAGAAAAAAATTAGAAAATTTAAAGTTTTCCTGGTTGGGGTGTCAGAACAATGTGCATACAAATTCGCTAAAAAACATTTTTATAAAATATATGATTAGGCTTCATGTCCATAACTGGATTGAAGAAAACTATGCTTCTAAAATGTCACCCATTCATAAAATTGCTTTGGCTAAATATAAAACCAATAAATTAAGAAAACAGGCAATAAAAAAATGATAAAACTTAAACTGTTTTTATTTTTATAATACATAATCAAATCAAAACAGCTGCAGTAACCTACTTACGTACCTACAAAACATTTTTATCGATAAATAGGCACATCACTTAAGCATTGACAACTGGATTGGAAGCTCTATGACTGATGGAAGCTCTATACGACGTGTCAAAATGATGATGCTGTCAAAATGACAAAGGCCACAGCAGCGCCAAAACGTAGCAACTGAAAACTAGGGAAAAATTTACTGTCGCATCTGTTACGTAGTAACTAATTCTTAATCTGTGGGCATGGCCCATTTTGACACCAAACTTTTTTTTTGTCGGCGAACCCGCTCGGACGGTCGATGGACAGCGAAAATAGAGGTTGGGCCAGAATCGTGGGCCAGAACGCACAAATCATACTACTAGTGGTGGAGCCTGTCTGGAAAGGGCAAAGATATATTATTTTTCATGCGGGAGGAGATACTAGATTTATTACAAATGCACTACTTGTGTTTTAAGTCAAACACAAAACGTGGTGATTATCATGATCAGATGAACAGTGCCAACTTTAAAAAGTGGGTTATTGAAAAACTTGTGCCTAATTTACAAGAGACATCCATAATAGTGATGGATAATGCTCCTTATCACCGTATGTGTGTAAACTAAGCTCCAAATACGAATTATTTAAAAAAAGATATGCAATTATGGTTTACTCAAAACAAAATTTACTACGGGGAGGAATTGACTAAACCTCAGCTTTTAGAAATAATTAAGAGAAACAAGTCTGAGCCTGTATATGAGATTGAAAAATGTTTAGAACACAATGGATACAAATGCTTATATTTATCCCCTTATCACCGATCTCAATCTAATTGAACTCATATGGAGCACAATGAAAAGAAAAGTTGCTATGTAAATATTGAGCACAAAAATGCTGAAATTCACCTCCTAGATAGTAAAGTTTTTGACGCTATTACAGTTCATGAGTGGACACAATATTGTAAACATGTTCGCAGGACTAACTACGAATCGAGATGTAATAAATTTCACTTTCTCCCCTTATACTACCGTAGAGACCACAGAACAGATAAAAGAGGTTAGAAAGGCAATGTAGGCGGGGCGGACGCGCCGCACTTATGATCAAATGATCATATGTCAGCCGAAATAAGTTTCATCGGTCAACAGTCGCACTCTTATTGTGATAGCGTACGGAGCTCCGCAGAAAGTCGTTAAAAATGCCGTGTTGCGCTATTATAACGTGTCGGAAAAGAAGCCAAGTGTGTAGTGTAGCCCGAGAAGGAATTTCTTTCCACCGGTAAGTCCAAAAACTTTTAATTACAAGAGATATTAATAATTATTTCCATAGCATTATGTACTTCGTTATCGAAAACGATACAATCGTACTTAGGTGCAAAATTATCCATTGCTTGCAATACATGGGTACGATTTCGTATGATGTATGAGAGTACGAAATGTATTGCATTCACTGCGAACATTACGCGCGCCGAATCATAGCTTCAATTCTAGGAACTTCGTGCGTATCGATAGTGTTGTACCAGGATGTAAACAATGTCGATATAAGAAGCTGATGATTTAATAATATTATAATTTAAGCAACTTTGTTTATTAATTATAACCATTAATAATATTATTGTTATTTAGCTTTCAAATGTAATTTAGCATTCTAAGAAGATTTGTACCTTAAGTTGGGTTGAGGTCAGTAATTTATAATGGAAAGACACATCTTTTTTTAGGTTTCCAACCGATCCAGATATCAGAAAACTATGGATTGAAGCAACTGGTAGACAAGAATGGATACCTACTAAATGTAGCACAATTTGTTCGCAACATTTTACCGAATCTGATTACGAAATAAAAAAGTCAGGAAAAAAATACTTAAAATCAGGAGTTTTTCCGCACAAATATATTATTTTGCATTTTTCTGTAAGAAGTTTATATCCTATAAAACTTAATTATTATTTTCTGAGTAGTGTACTTAATTTCTCCTTCAATATGATCTTCTCTTGTGTATATTATCATCAGTCTATATATCAAATAATATCATCTTTAATTAGCCTCTTTAGTGTAGATCGATTGTTAAATTACCGAAAACCTGAAAAGGGGTCATTATACATCATCACGAACATTTTTTACTGACTAGGGCTGAAATGAATTAGTTGTTCCCTACAAAAATCCTTTATTTTTTCAGAAATCTACAAGCGATACTGCACAAGCTGCATCAACCAGCCAGCTAACTCAAGCGGCGTCTACCGTAGATAAAAAAACAAGTCAATATAATGTAATTACATTTTGAACCTAATCCCATACTGGAATGGTAATAAATTGTAAATGTAAAATAATCACGTGATATTTGTAACATTTATTTTCTAAATTACAGCCGATTTTGTCTCCAGAAAAATCGACGCCATCTACACCTCGAAGAGATAAGTCCATGAAGATACCACAGATACACGTAAATAAATTATTTTATATTTTTTACAGGTTTTTTATTACGCAGTTAACACAGTTAAATTAAATAATTGTAATGGTTTATGTTCACAGCAAAATTTATTGTCACCTTCAAACGCATTGACACCTAGAAAGAGAAAACTGCACAACATTATTGACACGAAGGAAAATATAATCAAACGGCAGAGATTACAAATCAAAAGAATACAAGCTCACATACATAGAAGATTAAAAATAAAAGTTAATAAAATGGAAGACGTTTTAGAAAATATTCAAGAAAAGTTTTGTTTGAAAGATGAAGATACAAATATTCTGAAAAATATAAATTTACAGGTACTTACAACAATCTTTCGCTTGATGGCGATCGTCGTCTTGCTTTTCTTTAATATTAGTATGTGTTACTACTTTTTAATTTTATCGACAGGCTCAAGAACTGACACAAAGCATGTTAATGAAAAAGACTGGAGGCAAATCAAAACAAAAATATAGCCCAGCGCTTCGTACCTTTGCGCTTACTCTACACTATTATTCACCGAAGGCCTACGATTACGTACGTTTGATACTTGCCTACCAGAGAGGCGTACCCTAAGGAAATGGTATGAAAAAATCGGAGGCGACCCAGGTTTTACTAAAGAATCCTTAGAAGCTTTAAAACAAAAAGCTAAAAATACAAATTACACCATAATTGCAGGGTTAACTTTAGACGAAATGGCTATCCGCCGACGTATAGAGTATGACGGTGAAAAATTAGTGGGACAACTTGACATCGGCACTGGCGTAGAAGGAGATCATATAGAAGCTAAAGAAGCTCTAGTTTTCTTGGTGACAAGTGTGAACTGTAAATTTAAAGTCCCCGTTGGTTATTTACTTGTAGATGGCATGACAGGACGACAGCGTGCTGACTTAGTTCTACAATGTTTAGAATTAATGGAAGAAATTGGCATTAAAATTATATCCTTGACTTTCGATGGATGCGCTGCAAATATGGCAATGGTAAAATGTTTGGGTTGTTGTATAGAAGATCGAAAAATTACTTTTAACCATCCTATTACAAAAGATCCAATTTTGGTCATGTTGGACCCTTCTCACATGATCAAATTATTGCGGAACGCGTTTCAATGCTATGGAACTTTTATAGATTCAGATGGAAATAAAATTCAGTGGAAATTTTTAGAAGAACTCAATAAACTTCAAGAAAAAGAAAATTACGTCCCAGGGCCTTCTCAACCTCCAAATGAAAAAATACACTTGCCAACACAACTCCCAAAGCATGGCGGAAGGATAAGTAGAAAACGATGTAGAGTATGCTACAAGAATACAAAGAAAAACAATCAAGTTATATTTGGGTGTCCTGATTGTCCAGGATTCCCAGGATTGTGCATCACCCCGTGTTTTCGGGAATATCATAAATATTAAATTAAAATAGTATACTTTTAATATAGTTTTGGGTTTTGGGGACAGTGACGTGTGTCAGTGGTAGGTACCTACAGAAATTAAAACAGTCACAATGATCACTTTTTTATTTAAAAATCAGTCTTTTACTTTTTTACGAACGTAATTAAAAAATCTCTTTGATTGTTATTATAATTAAGTAACACTTAAGCCAAGTATGTAACTAAAATATTAATAAAAAAATTAAACAATAAACCGTCTTTCATCTTAGTCTCCTCCTCTCCTCTTGAAACATCCTTTTGACATTATCCTCTTGAAACAATAATTTACCTACATAAGAATAATGTGGCAGGGTAGAGCTGATGTCTATCCTGCCACATTGTTCTTACATAGATAAATTATTGTTTTAGTGTTTCTATAATTTTTTGCATAATTACATATCTTTGATTTCTGTCAAAGCGTAGCAATTCGTTGGATATGAATTGTCCAAAATATTTGCAACCATGCAGATCCACAACCGACGGAATCCGCTCTTCTACTTTTTGGGTGTTTTCTGTATTTGTAAAATTATCTTTCATTGATTTTTCTGTGCATGTTGCGCAATCCTGAGTTGTTTTTTTTTATAATTCCGCTATATTTATTTCCTTCAGGTTCCCAATCGTCATATGTTTGTGAGTTTTCATAAATCTCGTCGTCGCATTGAGTTTCTGATTCGGAAATATATTTCATTTTTTTTCTGGGTGACACTAAAAAGAAATATCAAATTTTTTAAAATACCTAACAACTTTTCACATTCTTGACGAATTTGTAATTAGGTACATATGTACAGAGATAATATTAGTAAGACGCAGAGACTAAAAAATTTGGTGAACCGTTTGCTCCTTTCCACCGAAATTTTATAAAAGAAATAACTGATTTTGGATTTACCTAATGTCATTTTGTTACAGGGAAACCCCTGGATATTGGAATATATACCACAATATAACTTAAATTGTATATAAACATATTTACAATTTTATGTAAATATATGAGTAACGTAGACAAATAAATCCATAAAATTATGCAAAAATGTTTAAAGCACCTGTTAGAAATTTGACACTTACCTTCCATTTCTATATTAACACACAGAATAACACTTTTCAAAACACTGAACGAATTTACCGACCGCTTACGTTCAATTTTGAGTTGCAAGTGACCTTTTAAACGAGAGAATCACGAGTAAAAGCTAAAAGTCGCATTTCATGGCGGATGATTCCCTAGGGGCATCAATAAAGTCCCTGGCGCTTGGTGCCCTAGAGGCATCACGAAATAATTGTTTGCCGCCAGGCGCAAAAGTTTGTTAAAAAGACCTCCGCACGGAATCGGTTAAAAGATAGCAAGCGCATGTTACTTAATAAATACATATTATTTCAGGGACAATAATAACTGATCTTATTAAATTTACTGCCCCTGAAATGTAGGAAACTCATTTTCAATGCTCAATACCTTTATTGCTCAATATTAAAAAAATATGTATATTTTACTCGTTTCATTTGCCTATTTACTTGTCTTCAAGAGCCTATGTCCATCCTCAAGGCCTATTCTACCTCTGTGCCAAATTTCATCAAAATCGGTTCAGTGGTTTAGTCGTGAAAGCGTAACAGACAGAGAGACAGACAGAGACACTTTCGCATTTATAATATTATAGTATGGATTAGTAAATTAGTAATTAGTAGGTATATTAGTATGGATAATAAATTGATTATTAAGAACATCCCGTTAGTCGTACCCCGTCTCCCCTCAAATTTTAAAAATTTTAAGCGAACTATTGCAAAAAAAGTGACAATAATTTTATCGATATTAATTATCGACCTTTGGTCGCCCTAACGTGTATGAGAAAAGTGCGCGTGTGTAAGTGGACATCAAATGCATTGTTTACGTTAGTGTGACAACAAATTACAAATTAGCAACCTAAGTGCGTAAGGTTTATTTGTGTGCGTAAAGCACGTACGTATTTGGGTTACTTCCTTGTAGTGGAATTAAGAGTGGGAGACAAGCGGCGACACGCGTTCTAATACAAATTCGAAACTAATTCCATTCTAACCTCTTTTATCTGTTCTGTGGTAGAGACATTTCGGATTTAGTTTATTTAAGTAAAATAATTAATAATGTTATCGATGCTCCTGATTTATTAAGTAAATTTAATTTCAACGTGCCCAGTAGATACTTTCGTTATTACGTTCCATTTAATGTCCCACCATATAAGACATTCTATCGCCGTACCTAATTCATTTGTCTGTAGATCTAGTGCCCATTTCCATCGATTCTATACAGATTATCGTGTCGAAGATGTTTTTTCAATAAAAGCATCTAAGATTTGTAGACTTTTATCCGATGCGTATTTATCCACGGGAAATTATAATTCACATCCAATACCAATCTGTGATGTTAAAGCAGGCTGTGCGTGTGTGAGTATTTCGGTGCATACGAGAGCAATTGAATATTATACCCGACCTTTTCTGGTGACACCCGGTATTTCTTTTCTTTTTAATTTAATTTTAATCGCAACTCTTGTAGCATGATGTGGTACTTTAAATTAAGTTCAAATTAATAATATGTTATTTTTTCTTGTTATACTTTATGTTACAACACCTCATGGTTAAAACTTGAGTCACAACTGTATACTTAATCTCTTACCTATCAGTGAAAACTTTTAATTGGCTTCATGGTGTCTATAAACGTATTATTATTGTAAATATCTGTAAGCTGTAAGATTTCCGAATACAATAAAAAAAAAAAAAAAAAAAAAAAAGAATATACTCTCAGTGTTTTGTGTAACAGCTCTTCTTTGCGAATTATAGCTATCACAAAAAAATCAACGTATTACCGGTGTTACTTTGGTCATAACTTCTAACTTATTAAGTTTTCTTAATATAATTTGATACAGCAACGTCAAGGCGAGTTTATGTGAATGATCCGAATCATTTCTGTTTAATTTGCGGAGAATATATGTTCAAAGAATGCCGTTTGAATGTGACAACGTTCATAATTGAGGCTTACAAAAATTATTTTGGATACTCCCTGGAAATTAACGACAAGCCTTGGATTCCGCAAAAGCTATGCAAAACGTGTGTTGAGTTTCTACGTTTGTGGACAAATAAGAAAAGTAATAGATTTAGGTACGAAACCGTTATGATGTGGAAAGAACCCGTGAACCATCACGATGACTGTTATTTTAGCTTGGTAAATATAACTAGTATTAACCGTAAAAATCGAGCCAAATGGGAATATCCATCCATACGGTCCGCACGTAAACGTGTTTTGAGTCCTATTATTGCGAATACGTAGACTGGACAAGACCTTACCAACAAACCTGAAAATAAACCAGATTTGAGCTCAACCAGACACAATTTCCTTCGTTTAGCTCGAGGTATACCAAGACAAGTCAATCACATTGTCTATTTTGACAATTTTTATACATCAGTGCCATTGGTGTACTATTTGGCAACTCAAGGAATCCTTTCAGTGGGACAGTTCAACAAAATAGAATACCTAATTCAAAATTACCTGATAAAAAACAATTTATGAATAAATCTACTCCAAGTGGCTCGCATGAAGGAAGAGTGACTGCATTTAAAAGTGTGGATATGAGTGTAGTAGCATGGAAAGACAACAAAGTTGTCACATTACTGTCATCCTATTTATGTTGGTACTTTGCCTTTGAATAATGTATCTAGATGTGACAAGAAAAAAAAAGAAAATATAGAGATGCCCTAAGATAATAAAATAAGTGAATACAATATCCCTCCCTCCCATGTGGGCATGGGAGTAGTAGATCTAATGTATAATTTTGTGAGAAAGTACAGAATAAGGCTCAAGTAAAGAAAATGTATGTTCGTATTTTTTTCATTTTTTAGACCTGGCAGTGATAAATGCGTGGATAATATACAAAAAAATATATAAAATATACCTAAGAAAGAAATGAACTGGCCTTCGTCCTCTTGTAACATGGGAGTGGCAAAAGAAAATAAAAGAGGTCGTTCATCGACATCGTTGGAACCGATGGACGGTTAGCATCTTTGTCACATCGACATCGTTGACACGCGTCATACTAGTTTTCGTATCCCTATCCGTTGAATTTTAAATTTTTGAACTGTTCTTGTTAACTTAATGTTGAAGTTTTGTTGTTACCACTGTTTTGTTATATAACTGTTAAAACCCGATATCGCGTTCGCTTGGAGAGCTCGCTACCTGCGGCGAAAGAAAGAGAACAATGACCTTGGCGCTGACAAAAAACCGGTTACGTACCTCAAGAAAAACCTGGATTCATTCCCATTACACAGTAAGTGCTGGCAAAAAAGCACCGACAGCAGCATTAAAAAAAACCCAGGTCAACGGTGGATTATTGTTCACGCTGGGGGAGAGAATGGGTTTATACAGGGCGCAGGTCTTCTATATAAATAGAAATTACCACAGGAGAATATCACCATGAGATGAACACAAAAAATTTTACAAAATGGCTTCAAGAAAAATTGATACGAAACCTGCCATCAAATGTGATTGTAGTCATTGATAACGCACCCTACCATTCGACCCAATGCGAAAAGGCGCCAACAAGTGCATCTCTAAAGGGCGAAATGAAAGACTGGCTACGCGCTCATAACGTGGCGTTTGAAGAAAATATGACCAACAAGGAATTGTATCAAATTATACTAAGAAGCATACCACCGAAAAGATAAGTATGTGGACGAACTTATGAAAGCACACGGCCACAAAATGCGTCTGCCACCTTATCATTTCGATCTAAATACAATCAAATATAATTATAATATTATTCCATATTATGGAATTTGGTGAAACAGAGGGTGGCAGACAAAAACGTAAACCAGTCGGAAAAAGAAATTGAAAAACTTAAGTGGGACGCTATAAATTCAATCACACCTGCTGATTGGAAATAAGAGGTAACGTAAACACATTATGAAGCAGTTTTTTAACTAACCCTAACCTCAACGATTAACGAACGATTTATATAAAATTAAATTATTAATTGCCAAATTTTAACTATAAATTGTATAGGTAATAGCTCCCCACACTGATTTCAGTGACGGTGGCCGGTTTTTTAATTGAAAACAGGCCAGCTACGCAGGAGTTATTTTATAGTGCCCAAGTGTGTGTGCAGTACACAAGAGCACTCTCTCTTCCTTTACTCTCGTAACCCAGTGACGGACGAATAACCGACACGACTGGTGAGATATCAGGCGCAGGTCCGACTTTTTACATGCCCATCCGACGCATGGATCATCTTTCTTGTCAGACAATCAGGTGATCAGCCTGCATTGTCCTAACCAAACTTGGAAACAAGATTTTTTGTTGTTCCAATGCGGGAATCGAACCCACGACCTCCGAGTCGAGAGCCAAGCTCTAAACCACTAGACCACGGAGGCTGTTTGATTGTATAGGTACTAATTAATAATTAGGTTGACAATGTAATTCTGCAAGCTTAAAAAAAACGGATTCTGATGCAATATTTTTTTTAGGTGAACCACGTCGAAAGGCTTGAGCGCCAATACTGGGCTATAACTATATCTCTCGGAGGTAAAGCAAGTGATGATTCTGACAGTTATATAAGTGAGAGTGAGAGCGAAAGCGAAATGTCGTGCATCGAACCAATAAACAGTAGTGATTCTTCTTAATTATACGAGGGTGCGTTTTTATGTTCGCGGAATGAGAGGGTTGTAGGGAGGTGATTAGGCTAATTAGAATCGTAATGTGTTCAGGGACTCATGATTAGTATAAATACGAGGTTTCATTGTTATAAGACAATTAGTTTTTGAGCTATCGTCAACCAAGCAACATAATCGGGAGTGAAAAGTGAAATATGGAAAAAATCGGATATCGTGCCGTTATAAAGTTCCTTACCAAGCAAGGAAAATCAGTAACGACCATAATTAATGAGATTTCATTAGTTTACGGCGACTCTTGTCCAGGAAAAACCATGGTTTACAAGTGGCAAGTTTATTTAAACAAGGAAGGGAATCACTTGAAGACGACCCGAGGCCGGGTAGGAGCATCAAGGTGACCACGCCTTAACTTATCCAAAAAAGTAGAAAAAATTGTACTCGACGATGCTCGACTAAAGAAGAAACAAGTAGCAGAAATGGTTAGAATATCCGATACAACCATTTTTAAAATCCTGCACAATCATCTTGGCATGACTAAGGTCAGCGCAAGATGGGTGCAGAGAATGCTCACGCCGCCGCAAAAGCAACAGCGCGTAGAGTGTTCACGTGCATTTTTGGACCTCTGTAATGAAGACAAGGATGGTGTATTGAGCCGAATTGTTACTGGAGACGAATAATGGGTTCATCATTATGAACCTGAGTCGAAACAAGACTCCATGCAGTGGCATAAAAAGGGCACAGCACCTCCCAAGAAGTTTAATGTGTCTCAATCAGCTGGGAAACTCATGGCAACGGTCTTTTGGGACTCTGAAGGAATATTATTGATCGATTATAAAGATAAAGGTGTTTCTATAACCGGAGAATACTACGCTTCAATATTAGAGCGACTAAAAGAAGTCATTAAAGAGAAAAGACGGGGAAAATTGACGAAAGGTGTGCTGCTTTTGCACGACAACGCGCCCGTCCACAAAATCCGCGTGCACTGGCTGCCCTGCATAAGGTGGGCTTCGATATTTTGTGTCACCCACCCTACAGCCCAGACCTGGCCCCGAGTGATTATTACCTATTTCGAAAAATGAAAAAAGAGAAATTTACCACCGATAATGAAGTCAAGGAGGCAGTTTCGGCGTATTTTTGAAGATAAAGAGAAAACATTTTTTATGAGGGTATATATACATACATAAATTGATTGAAAGATCTGAAAAATGTATCCCTCTTGCAGGTGAATATATTGAAAAAGAAAAATAATTTGGTTTTTTTATTACCACCCCGTATCCCCCATTCCGCGAACATAAAAACGCTCCCTCGTAGTTATCCCATTTTTTGTGTATATTTAAATGTATCTATGCATTATATAATGTTAAAAACAATAAATGCAACTAAAATCTAACAAACGTTTGTTTACTTTTTTAAAGTCATAGCGAATCCTTTTTTGCAGACCCTACCTAATGGCTGATTTACACACGTCAAGTTGTTAAGTAGGTAACTAAGTTTTAACTTAATTTTAGGTGATTAATTGCATGTAAACACAAATAGTCATGGCAAGATTGTACCTTAGTGTTTTCGGAAGCGTATAAATATGTCACATATACAAAAACTAATCATTTAATTTGCAGTTTTTTTTTCACGTAATTGTTTTTTTTTTATGTAAAAGCCGGAGTTATTTTGTAAATAAATAAAAATGTCTCAATTTATTTGTATAAATGGCCGCATCCAATGAGGTAATAAAACCTCTATGATTGAGCCGTTTATCTAAAAAAACATGATGACACTTGACAGTTGACGTTTTCACTCGTCAGCTCTTAGTGCCCCCGCGCATTAGGCGGCCAGGTCGCGCGGCCACGTCGCTGCGGCCAACTAATTATTCCATGATATATGTAAATGCGCGCATTACGCTACCAGCGGCCAGCGGCCACGCTCTGGCCGCGCGGCCAACGAAAAACATCGCGACACACACGCGGCCAACGAGATACGGGAATTTATATGAAATTACTCAGTGTGCGCGCACTGGTCGCCGCGGCCACACGTTTTTTGTGTATACAGAATGGCGTTTGATACTGAACATTTCATTTTAGAAATTCAAAACAGGATAGCGTTATGGGACCAGTCATCGGATGATTATTCGGATAAAAATTTAAAAAGGCAATTATGGTTGGGAGTGAGCAATATATTCGGTAAGGAAAATTTGGAAGAAAAAGAAAAAGGAGAACTTGGTAAATATTTTTAATTAATTATTATTGTTTTAGTACCTAGTTTACCTATTTACTGAACAACTTTGCTACAAACGAGTAGCCTTTTATTTTTATAACAAAATAATATTCAAAGTTTACTCATCAAATCCTACTACTATTATAAATGCGAAAGTTTGTATGTGTGGATGAATTTTAGTTACTCTTTTACACAAAAACGGCTGAACAGATTTGGATGGAATTTGGTATGGACGTAGAACTTTGATTAACATATAGGATACTTTTCATTCCTTTCTGGACCAAACTCTAAAATCCACGCAGACGAAGTCGCGGGTACAGTCTAGTTTTAAATAAGTGCGTTTAGGTAGCATGAAAGGTTTATTTTATTTATGATGTGAAAGCCAGCCTATCTTGCCACGAAAGCTTTCCCGCATTATTAAAGTAATCAGCGAATTGATCCCTGTATTGAATTGATGTTCTGTTAGCTCTTACATTTTGTGCAGAAGGTATTTCAGATTCATTAATCCAACGTAAATACAACGAACCTTCAAATCTGTATCCATCGTTAGAACGCACGATATTATGGAGGATGCAACATGCTTGGATTATAGCAATTGCAAACTCAGTACCTACATTGATAGGACGATGAAAAATTCTCCATTTGCTTGACAATATCCCAAAACTGCATTCTACATATCGACGTGCACGGGACAGCCTGTAGTTAAAGACTTTCTTCTTGTTGGTCAAATTCCTGCCAGGGTATGGTATCTCACTAACTAGGGTATAGTATCTCATTAGGGTATAGTATCTCATTAGGGTATAGTATCTCATAATATTTTCTGTCAAAGGAAAAGCTTCATCGCCAACAAGAACAAATGGCATGGCAGGGCCATTTTCTTCTATAGGTTTTTCACGAGGTATATTCAGGTGACCATTCAAGAATCAAAATTCTACAAAAGACTTATGTCTTTTGTAGAATTTTGATTCTTTAAAAATACCGGAATCACTGTATTTTCCATAAGCTCCTATATTCACATAAATAAATCTATAATCGGCATCACATATCCCAAGCAATACGAGTGAGAAATAGTTTTTATAATTAAAATATAGCGAACCAGAATGCGCTGGTTTTATTAATTCGATATGCTATTCCGTCAATGGCTTGGAGCCATTGATGCAATTAGGAAATTGTGTATTTTTTTTTAAAAGCTTCAGCCACTTCAATCCATTTTGACTTGTTTAGATCAGGAAACGCGATTTGTTTCATAAGCTGCCACATTTTAATACAAACGTCATAGTATTCATCATCATCATTCATCATTCCCGCGCTGTAGTGTAGCCAACTCGAAAGTTATGACTGATTTCTGCAAATGAACACCCACTTGCTAAATACCTGCATTTTCTTATTGCCAACCTTAGAAATTAATAAGACAACTATAAATACAAGTCTAGCAGAAACAGAAGAGATGCCACAAGAACTTGACAGCCAAATAAATGAGTCGTCTAATACTCCTTCCCATGAAAATATGCGCAGACACAAAATAAAAAAAAACCAACAGGGAAGACAACATTTCACAAGAACTAACAGCACTATTACAGCAGAGTATCAAAGCTCGTCAAGAAGAAAATAGTCAAGATTGTGATAAAATGTTTATTTTATCTTTGCTAAATGGCTTTAAACAAATACCAGAACAGTTAAAATCAAAGTCACAAATAGAATTGATTCAAGTAATAGATAAATATAAATGTCATCCATCCATCCTACCTCAATTTACTCGGTATGGGTTTCCAAATACTTCTTTGAATACAGTCAAGGTCATTCAGGTTATTATACTCGGTCGGGAATGGAAAACTACTCTCATCTTAACCCATTTTCATATCATATTTTTCATTTTCATATTCTAGAAGTATACATCCACCTCAAGAAAGTTCAAATCGTCCATCTTCTACCTACTCCACAGCTTCTAGCGACTATACTTTTCCTCACTGAAATGAATCTGAAGCTTCGGGTATAATTGATTTGTTTCCAAAAGATTAAATGTTTGTATTTGTGTTTTTATGCAATAATAAATAATAATTATCTAAAACTTCGGAAATGTCTTTCATTCCATTCACGAATAGGCATACAAATGTACGGGAATCGAACCCGCGAGCTTTGGTATTATTCTTTGCTGACCTCTCGAGAATTGGTGGGTCTTTGTCAACTCAACCAAAAAACTACAATATATATAAGAAATAACTAAAACCCATGCAATGCACAACACACTAATAATTAAGTAAGCAGTGACATCTTACCTTAGAGTTATGACCAATTTTTCTTCAGCAGAAATGCACTCCCGAAAACAGCTGTATCCAGTAATATGGGGCTTAAGTATTTTCAAGATCTCGTAAAAATTTTTTGTAGACATTCTCATATAGTTAAAAAAATTATCTTCATATTGCAGTACGTCTGGAAAGTATGTGTGATATATTCCTTTCGTAAGCCTCTCCCGTAACAATGGATGAATCCAAAATTTCTTGATCCTTTTTTTCTTTCTCTTTTGTAATAATGAACAAACTAGCGCAACAATAATTTCTTCATCAACGTCCATTTTGGAGCACGATGTGAATTCGACTGACGAATGTGGTCGCAGACGTGGCCGCAATGTGCGCGGGCCGACCGCAGCGGCGTGGTCGCGCGGCCGGCTGCCTAATGCGCGGTCGCACTTAGCGTTTCGCCGAGCTTACGTTAGGCCTCTTACACATTATGCCGTAGCGGCAGCGGCACCGTCGCCGCCGCGGAGCCGCTGCGATAGTCTGCCTTAGATTTATATGGAGCTTTACATACGACGCGGCGGCGACGGCGAGTCTTTATGCCGCGGCGGCAGCGGCGAGCGTTGCCGTAGTTTGCAACTAATGTACGAGTTTAGTTAGTCGCTTACACACGGAGAGGAAGTACGTCGCGCGCGGTGCCTGTCAAAGAGTATTTATCAGAATGGACATACCTGAATTTATCAAGAACATAGACATCGATAATTTAATCTCACTGGTTCGTGAAAGGCCAGTCTTGTGGGATAAATCTTTAGAAGAGTTTAAATATAATACCATTTCGAATGCAGCATGGAAAGATATTTGCATTATATTGTATTCCGAATTCGACGCGCTCAGTGATAAAGACAAGGATATGTTTGGTAAGATTTATTTATTTATCCACTTATTGTTTGTATTACAAGTAGATAGGTTATGATTAAATACAGGTATATAATAACAGATTTAATAGGTATTAAATTACTTTTAATTGCCAAGATAATGCCCCTTCTTCGCTCATAAAATAATCTGAGAACATATCACGTATTGCATTGGCTGCTGGAACTCTTCTTACAGCTTGTGATTGTGTAATGTCTGTGATCACGTCTTCATGATCTACAATCGCCATTGATTCCCTAGAATTACCTCCATCTCTGGATCTGACGAAGTTATGCAAAACGCAGACACATTTAACAATGTCGATTGTTAAGTCAGTTTTCACGTTCAAGGGTCGATGGGAAATTCTCCATTTATATGATAATAAACCAAAGGCACATTCTACGTACCGCCTGGCTCTTGAGAGGCGATAATTAAATACACGTTTTGCTGTAGGCAAGTTCCTTCCACTATAAGGACGCATGATATTTGAACTTAAACCAAAAGCCTCGTCAGCAACGAAAACATAAGGCATATCTACACTTCGAGTGCTTGATATTGGTTCTGGGTGCGGTTGTTGTATCTGGTTTTGTTCTAGATGCTCAAATAATGAAGAATTTTGAAAAATCGTTGAGTCACACTCTTTTCCATACGCACCCACGTCTATATAAATAAACTTGTAGTCTGCGTCAACTACAGCAAACAATACTATAGAGAAAAACTCTTTGTAGTTGAAAAAAAGCGACCCACTAGTTTGGTTTAATCATTCTGATATGTTTGCCATCCATGGCGCCAATGCAGTGGGGGAAGTTAGCTTTGTACTCGTACTGTTTTGTGATTTCTTTTAATCTCTCTTCTGTTAATTCTGGAATACATTCTTGTGATAGTTCATTCCAAATCACTTTACATGTGCGTCTTACTATTTGAGCTATTGTAGATATTCCAAGCTTAAAATTTTCGTGCAGATCAGTAAATGTATGTCCCTTAGCCAAATATCTGAAAAACAAATATAAAAGTATAATCTAGTGACTATTATTTTTTCAGGTAAAGCTGTCTTTAGTAAATGGAAGAATGTGAAGGACAATTTTTTTAAATACCTAACAAAGATAAAAACAAAGAGATCAGGATCAGCTGCAAGTGGTACCAAAAAATATCATTTGTTTGAACAATTATCTTTCTTGAAAAAAATTGCACCATCTGAGACACAATCGAGTATTGCAACAACTCAAAATCAAGAAGAATCGTGAGGAATCTCCTACTCCTACTACTAATGCACAGCAAGCTGAACCGAGTACTTCAAAGACCTCACATCGCAAACGCAAAGCAGATGAGTTCGAAACCGAAGTTTTGAATATTTAAAAAAAAGAACAGGATAATAGACATTTATCTTTTTTTAAAAGTATTTTGCCAAGTCTAGAAAAATTTAATGACCAACAAGTATTGCAGTTTCAGAGTAGAGTACTACAAATTGTAACCGAAATTCAGTACCCTACAGCAGTATGGCAAAATACACCTAATTACGGATATCAGACTGGATATACAACGACACACGATAATTATCAGAACACGTCTTCTACGAGTACTCTATCACAGATCGCATCACCAATGTCTCACGAAACGTTACCCGAATTTAATTGATATTAGCCCTACTACTTAAATTTTGTGCCTTAATGTGAATTATATAAAACTTGATTGTATTCGTAGTTTTTTTTTACTTACGTTAATGTCACCATTAACATTTCAGGAGGTGAAATGCATTCCCTCATATTCGTACAATTCTTCTGCAAACCGTTGTGAACGCGTCCTAATAGTTGGTCGAATGTATCAATACTCATACGAAAACTACTGCGGAATTTCTTAGGATTTCTTCTCAAACTCTCATAATCACAATAAAACTTTCCGTTACTTTTTCTGGAAGATATAAAGGGATGTATCCAAATAGTTCTTGTTTTTCTCTTTTTACGACGACGACGCAGAACACAAAGAAACAGCGCCACGTTACTATCCATTTTGACCGACGGATCGCGCGTGACTAGTCTATATTTGCGCTGCGTAGCCCGCGTTAGTGTCGCTGGTTCTGCGGTGAAACGCCGCAGCTCCTGCGGCACCGCGGCGGCCAAAAACGCTGCCGCCGCGGTGTCGTGTGAAAACACCCTAACGTTGTTACTGCGATATCCTTGGATTGTCTTTGTTTTATAAACCTTGCTTGCCCTGGGCTTAGTATCTGCCTTCTGTGACGACTCTGACCCTTGCTTGCCCCTGGACTTAGTATCTGCCTTCTACGACGACTTGTATTTTTCTTACGGACAACGACTGCCGTACGATTGTGAAGTTTGCTCGAAAATGGAAACGCAATGCACGCACATCTTTTGCGTATAACGCGGTCACATTAAGTTGACGCATCGTGGAATGCAAAGCCCTGCCCGCTTCCCCCGCGTTCCCTTAGCTCGCCCGGCAAACGTCAGTATGGTCAGCATCTCTGTTACCGATACACGCGTCGATATTTTCGTTAGTTTTCTGTTGCAGTTTTTGGATATTTTGTTAAGTTTTCGTTATTGTTCAATTGTCGTGTGATATGAAGACTGACATTTTTAAGGTGGCTGAATATTTTAAGAAAAGAAAAGCAGACAAAGAAAGCTTTGAATTTAAAAATGATGTGAATATTGCCAAAATCGTTGCGAAGGCTACGAGGTACAGCAAAAGAATCGTGCATAATGTGATTTCTGCGGGTTATTTATCAATTGAAAATTCAAGCCAATTAAAATTTCAGTCGCAATGAAACAAAAACAAAAGTTCTAAACAAAAAACACGTTGTAGATAATTTTGACCTTGGAGTTATCAGAAGAAAAATTTATCAGTTTTACGAAGTTGAAAAAAAAATACCAAGTGTCCGTAAGTTACTATCAAGTTTGAGACAGGATGGCATATTGAATTGTAGACGGGAATATTTAAGACAGCTTTTACACAAAATGGGCTACCGTTTCAAAAAATGCAAATCAAAGAGACATCTTCTTATAGAGCAACCTAATATTACAGTGTAGCGGAAAAAATATCTTACACAAATCAGAAATTACAGAACGCAAAACCGCAACATATATTTTCTTGATGAAAAATACATCAACGCCAGTCACCATGCCCGCAAATGTTGGCAATCATCGTCAGAACCCGGAATTAATGCTAATATTGGGAAAGGACTGCGATTGGTAATTCTCCACGCTGGGTGTCGAAATAGCTTAGTGCGTGATGCATTGACTATATTCAAATCAGATGCTAGAACCGGTGACTATCATGGAGATATGAGCGGACCTACTTGTTATAAGTGGGTAGATGAAAAGTTAAAAGATAAGTTGCTGCCGAATTCTGTGATTGTAATGGACAACGCGTCTTATCACAGCGTTCAGGTTGACAAGAAACCAACAATATCAAGCCTCAAAAGTGAAATGCAGAACTGGTTGCTACGCCATAATGTAGAATTTTCAGGAACCATGACAAGGGCTCAACTGCTACTTCTTATCAAAAATACACAAAAAGAACCCGTGTATAGAATTGACGAACTCCTGAAAGCCAGTGGACACACTGTTCTGCGTTTACCTCCGTACCATACAGATTTAAATCCAATTGAGTTGGTCTGGGCTGATATTAAAAACAACATAGCCCAAAACTATATTAATTCTTCTCTAGACGAAAAGATAATCTTATTGGATAAATTGAGGAGGTTAGGATCAAAACCACAACTTATCCATTTATTGTCATTTTTGTTTTTTTTTCGATTCTTGCTCTAAAAGATAAATTCTACCATTTAGTAAAATCAGTCAAGTTCAAAACAGCACTATTTTCCTAATAAAATGATGTTGAAAAAGAAAAAATCGTTCAAAACCTCAACAAATCCGGGTTCAATTTTTTTTATTTTTAAATTGATTCAAAACCGCACATATTCTATATGTATTTTACTATACTGTAATGTATGCACATTCAATACCACACATATCCCGTACCTTTTCGAATTATCCCGCAATATATTAATAATCTTTGCCTTAGTATCTTGCCGTGTAAAATGGCAACATTATTTTGACATTTAACGTCATCTGCCGCCTGTCTGTACTGTCATTGTCACCAAAATTGTCACAGTCATTGTTTATGGCATGATAGCTCTGTTCAGTGTTCCCTCGTTTTTCATAACGTGTTTTCTGTGCCCTTTCTTCTGTTTATATTAAAATATAACAGTAAAATAGGTATTATTTTGTCATGGGAACTGAGGAAAGACAAAACGTTGAAAAGATAAACTGCGGTGTTAAGAAAAAAAATGAGAAGAGGACGTCAAAGGCATATCGTTAATCGTCGTAAAAAAAAATCGTCGTCAAATTGGTCTAATCCGAATAGTCTATGGCAAGCTACCCACTACGCGTCGGAATCGAGTAAAAAGCAATACATCAAATCGGACCCCAGTCAAACGGTATTCGTTTTGGTCAATTCAAATATCGAGTTGTTTATGGAAAAATGTCACGGTAGATATAATATATTGCAAGATCGGTACATACAAGGTGACGCTTTCATTTTCGAGTCTTTACAAAAGTCCAATTTCTCCAAAGACCTTGATATTACAAAGAAAATTTGTTGGGGCGAGTTTAGTGCGGGTCAATCTCCTCGGACATTGAATTTTCAAAAAAATATGCATATATACCATTGGGAAATGGCGGAATCGCACAATGACGGGGGTATTAAACTCATGCGTGCGTACCACGCGGGGGTCGTACAACAATACCCGTCCATATTAGACGCCGCGGCTGCAATGTCCGAGGTAACCACTCACGAGTCCTTACAGTTTGTCGATTGGCGACAGTTTCATTGTTACATGACGAAAAACATGACATTTCACGCGCATCCCGGCGGGCCGGCCGATACTCAAATAACGTGTAACGATCATAATGCATTGCGGATGCCGATGAAACAAGTCTACATTAATTTCATAAATTACCATCGACAGGGAATCGTTTGGCACGGATACTCAAATAATAAAAAAATAGCGACAAATATCGACAACGACAACTCGACGTCCATTTATTCGATCTTCATCTTCATCATCTTTTGTATTCGATCACGCTTCCACATTCGCCAATTGGTCATTTGCAATTTGACGAACATTTCTCGGAGCCGGGGCCGCGTACTCCGCACAACACTGCGACCGTCGTAAATCGTCAATTGTCGAAACGGCGTGGATTAAGAAACTTTTTGACCCGCATCAAATACGCCTCACGGTTTGACGACACTTCCATTATACACATATCCAGTGCCGGCTGGATAACGCCCATGTCAACGGCATCCGCGCGTCTCAACTCGTCGTTACATTACTTGCATTATGGTGCGCCGAAATTATGGCTAATCATTCCCAAAGGCTTCACGACGAAATTGCAAAATTTAGTGAGTAAAGAATTGCACAAGGCCAACGCCACTACGTGTAGCAATCCATTGTCGCACGGCACGTACATCATCGAACCCTATTTTCTCGATACGCACAATATTGAATATACCATTTTCGTTCAACACGCGGACACGGTAGTTTTTCTGCGCGAAAATATATACGCCCAAGTAATCAATTGCGGATTCAATGTATCCGAATCGATACGCATGGAATCGTTCAAGATTGGTTACGGATTGGATTGGTACGATTTGGTCGAATGGAAGTATAAACTTAGCATTCGTAACAATTGGAAAAAAATGTACGCTCGTACGACATTGAAATGTTCCATGTGCAAGTTTCAGACAAACGATCGTTACGAGTTTAAACGACACACGGTGGCACATAGTGTATTGCATCAATTTGAAGACTGCGGTGTGATTTACAAATCTGACAATGCGTTACGCCGTCATTATGCAGCCTCACATTTAAGTAAAGAATGCATATTTTGCCATCACGTTTTTTTATATAAATCACAATTGTGCGCACATTTGTATAGATCATGATTTTGCCGTAAACGTGGATATTATGGCGGATCCTCGCTGGCAAGCTTACTATGTTGAAGCCAAAAAACGTTTGCCGTACACGCATCAATATGCTATCATTCTCGAGCTTAAGAAATTTCAGGATAATTTATCGATTACTGTTAGCGATAGTAGTAATAATATTGGCAGAGAATCATCTGCATCGCGGCCAATGGCGATGGCATCGTCGACGGTGGACTCGTCGTCGTCGACGTCCGACCTAAACGCGTCTACAAAATTAGTCATGGCATCCGATGTTGTATCACCATCGCCCCATCCACCAGCATCATCATCATCGTCATCACTACCACCATCCACACCCACTCGGTCACTTGTATTGTCGCAATCGTCAACCAAACGCTGCAGTAATAAAAAGAACCCGTCACGGTCATCGATGAGGTTAAAGAAGTCTATGGTTTTGGCTGCGAATGGGAGTGGCGGTGGTGGCAATAGCGGTGGTGATGTTGTTGTTGGTAGCGTTGCCAGTAAGAGTGATGATGATGGTGACAAAGCTTCTCAGGAGCTTGAAATTTCATCGACAGTAACGGCTTCCTCGGTAAAAACATTGCATTTCCGTTCATCCACCAAGAAAACCAACGATGAGCTAGTGGCTAAAGTGCGTAAAACCGTCGGTGCTGTTGTCGCATCTGCCGTCACAGTCGTTGATAAATCACAAAAAGTTATATGCCCAAATTGTAACCATACATATTCGTCGTTCTATGTATAATCTAAGACGTCATATGACCCAACATACAGCTCAAAGTATGCGAAATATTGAAAGATTGAAAAAAAACTGGGCAGTTCGAACGCCGATGTAAAAACATAATATTATATTAGTACGTAACAGTATGTTATATTACGTAATAGTTGGTAATAATGTATTTATTTGTATCGTGTTTTTTGATTATGAATAAAAAATATAAAATGTAGCCAAGTGTTTCTGTATGCCGCCGCTGCAGCACTATCATAATAATAATCAATCACCCACCCATTTTTTCTCATCCTTTGTTTAAACTCGGGCGTTAGGAGGTTAAATGATAATTGGTATTTGATCAATGTCAAACAGTGTACATCGCATTTTATTATTTATATGTTGGTGTTTCATTCTAATTGCAAACCCACCATAATTTAAATTACAACTATGTACGGGAGGATTCTGTGTAGGGATATTCGATATATATCGATGTATTGAAAACATCGATGTTTACAATGCGATACATCGAATGGATTTGATGTTTTGAAAATCTATTGATATACTCGATGTATCGATGTTTTTAGTGTTAAAACATCGAATCAACCAATTAAAATTTCATAAAACTCAAGTCTGACCACTAAAATTTTACTCTTACCGACAGCCCCACTTTTATTTTAAAAATGTTGGCAACACTGCGTACGAGTGCAGTGAGTAGTGTCTATGTGTATACTCTATGGTAGTGTCTCTAGTGACAATAAAAAAAAACTGTTACATATGTCAATGTCGGTCGCGTCACGTGATGTCGGTTGGCGCTTTTGTATAGGTTTAAAAATATTGCAATAAAGAATATTGAATGGTGATTAATTGCATTACGTATTACATTTGCTGTTGTGGATTGAAGAAATTGAAGTGGATTTTTTATAAATATACCGTTATTGATCACTGATAATAAAATCTCATCTCATATTTGTGTTTACTTCACATATTCGATTGGTTGGACTGAGGTAAGTAAAGTTTTCAACAATGTTGGAGTTATTAACATGTCAACAAATACTAAAATTAGAAATTTACTGTATGACACATTAAATAGTAATTATTAGATTAGTAAATTATATTACCTGTAATACGAACATTAATTATTAAATAACCTACATCTTAAGTTACAGTTTACTCAACAAACTTATTCTCTAAATTGTATTCACGCCTATATTCATTTATTAGACAAGAGGTATATTATTTGATGAAATCAATCAATGTATTCATCATCTTATTAATCTGAATCATTTTGTATTTAATTTATTTGTTGTGTGTTTGACTTTTGTAGTGATGTAACATTATCAATTGACGAATTTATCGATTTTAACTACTAATTATAAATTTTGAACTTTTGATTGAATGCACTATTTTTGTTTCAGTCTGACAACAAGTACGATGGCACCGTCTAAGAAGAGCGATGTATGGAGGTTCTTTGATAAAACTGAAGAAAATAAAAATTCTGCAAAATGTAGACTCTGTCAAAAATTTATAAAATCTTGTGGCAACACAACGAAATTAATTGGTCATTTAAAAAATATACATAAGGCTGCTTATCAAGAGTTCAGTAATGAATGTTCGAAAAAAAATGATATTCAGAGCAACACCGTTAAGAAAAATACACACTTATCATTAGATCCTAATATCTCTGATCCACTCCCATCAACGAGCTCCGCTGGCATAATGACAATGGAACTGACTAGTAATGCTGAAAAAAAATGTGACTCTTCAAAAGACGATGTATGTGTTTCTATTCCTCCAGCTCCAAAACGTCAGAAATCTATTGTGACAAGTTTTCAAGATATATACGCTTTTTCAGAGAGAGGCGATAAAACGTTAAGAATAAACAACGCCCTAATATTTATGATATGTAAAGATAACCAACCATTCACAATTGTTGGAAATGAAGGCTTTGCCAGTTTGATTAAAGTTCTTGCGCCACATTATAAACTTCCTAGTAAAACAACGTTGACACGATGGGTCGATGATAAATACGCAGCATTATCAACAGTCTTCAAAGCTAAGTTGGCAAATATTGTACATGTTACTCTTACTACTGACATGTGGTCTGAAACAATGAGTATGAGAAGTTTTTTAGGAATAACAGCTCACTTTGGTGAAGGTAATGATATTTTTGCAATAACTCTTGGAGTTTACGAGTCAAACGATCGTCATACTTCAGAACACATATCTGACATGCTGTTGAACACTTGTGCTGAATGGAATATAGATAATGACAAAGTTTCAGCTGTAGTCACAGACAACGCAGCTAACATAGTAAAAGCTGTTGATTTAGCTTTTGGAAAAAAGCATATACCATATTTTGCACACACGTTGAATTTGATTGCACAAAATGCTATACAGCAGTATGCTGATCTGCGAAACTTAATAACCAAACTAAAAGAAATAGTGACTTGGTTCAAACAAAGCAATGTAGCTAGTAATGAGCTACGTAAAGCAACCGAGAAAGAAACAAAATTAATCCAAGAGGTCCCAACGAGATGGAACAGTACTTATTACATGATCGAGCGATTTTTGGAGCTTCGCACCATCGTCAATAATATAATAATTCGTCATAAAAATGCACCACCGATGCTAACTGCGTCAGAATTATCTGTTCTTTCTTCGGTTTTACAAATCCTGCGACCGATTGAAGCTGCAACTAAGGAAGTATCAGGTGACAAGTACTGCACTAGCAGTAAAGTAATACCCCTTATAGTTAGGGAGGCGAATAGGGGAATTTTCGGCAATACTCGAGCGTGGCAGTTTAAGATATGAGAGATACCTTAGACCTAATAGAACAACCTTGTAAAGTATTTAGCTCCATATGTAGTGACGCGCGCCTAGGATAGACGATCAGATTAGTAAAAAAAAATGGATAGTCTGAAATACTCGAGCGCGTCAGATTAAGATATTGGGGGTTGATTTTAGTGTTTAAAGACTAAATTTAACTAATCTGACGATAAGTCCTTGACGCCGCCGAGTTATAGGGTCGCGAACTTGTAAAAAAAAAACGTTAATCCGGCATTCTCGAACGCGATTTTTTTATTTTTTATTTTGAAGAATATGATCTAAAACTTACTAAAAATACAAAATCTGCCGGTTTCCGCATGACCGGAAGTGTGGAGGAGTCATTTCGTCTTCCTAAGAACGCGTTACGGCATATAAGTCGCGAACGATACATTTTACAAAAAAAAAGTTTAAATAAACAAAAAAGGTAATTTTATTTTACACAAAAAAGGTCTCTTTACATTTTTGTCCAAGTTAAAACTTTTTGACTTGAAGCATCATAAAAACTCAAACTCCCGGTTTTTTGAGTATATCTCGAAAACTGAGCGTGTTAAAAAAAATTGATATGAAATAACGATGATTAAATTATGTGACTTTTATTATATCTCACAATTTTATTTTTTTTCTAAAGCTTCTCGACAATTTTCGTGGACTCGGAAAAAGTTACGCGTATCTGTATACAAAAGTATTATTAACATGTACAGTTTCATATATTTATATTATTCAATAGCCTGTTGATCCTCAAATTGTTTTTTGGACGTACCGTAAGCAAAACGAAGTCAAGAATTGAAGCAAAAAAGAGGAATTTGCCATAAACATGTAATACAGACTGAGCGCTTCGCGGAAATATGCCGTCCTAGCAGTATTTTTCCTTTATTTCGCAACATTGATGGTGGGGAAAGAAGCGGTAGAAGGGAATTAATTTTCGGTACAATATATATATATATATATTTATGGTGCCCTAACGTAGACCTATGTGCCCTCAGTATGACGCCGATTGAAGAGAGAGAAAAGACCCGACGGTATATTTCTCGAATGTGCTGGAAACTTTCTCCCCTGTAGCCCCGCCCCGCACTCGCTGTATCTATCTTCTTCCTCGGCCATTCCTCAGTCAGCCGGCATCCGGCACACGTGTATATACACTTGCGTATTTCGAGCTCACAGCTTATTCAATATGTTTTTGTAGTTTATCGACTTTTGTGGTAAGATTTTCGTGATGAGTGATAATCAAAGGAAGTGTGTGTTTTGTTCGGAACTATTGACTGCTAAATTTGCGACGTTTACTACAGAAACTTTGAAAAAATGTAAGACAGTGTTTGAATACCGCCAAAACAAACCGAGCGTCAGAAAATCACGTACGACGTATGACAATCTGAAACTTCCCGATGATGCATCGGGAGATGCAGCATACCATGCGCAATGCTACAAGTGGTTTACAGCGATCAAAATCCCGGCAGATTTTTCTAAAAACACTGAACAGCTTTGCGCTGTCGAGTCAAACATTGATCCGGAAATTCCTGCCTCGGTGGATTGCGCAGCTGATATTCCTACAACTTCAACCGACGCTGCTGACACATCTGTTGACGAGTAAGAACTTTTGTTGTTAACATTTTGTCGCAATAATTGTACAATTTTTTCTTATATTAACTCTATATTTTTGATTTAAAATTATACCTGGGTTCTCCTGATACGATCAATAGACATTATACAGCCATTTTACGAAGCAGCTGCTACCTGCCCCAGTCCTTATTCTCACACGGTCATCCCTTCAACCCATATACTAACCGTTCAAAATATATTTTTCGTGTCGAATTTTTTTCTTAACGTTTCAAAGCTGATAATTTTCTTTATTGAATTTACCGGAGATAGCAAAAATATAAAATAACTATTTTGGAAAACCACTATTAATTTATTAATTTATTTGTTTAAAATTTATTTATTTAATTTTTTTTTTAATAACAATATATTATTATTTAATTATTAATTAATTAACAATAATAATAAAAATAATTAATAAATTTATTAATTTTTTCTATGCTTCCGTCTTGTCTATGACAAACGGAAGCGGAAAGGGTGCGAGGACGCGCCCGCGCCGTCTGCCTGCAAGGCGGACGGCCATTATTATTATAAAATCGCCAACTACGTTTACAAGGTTAGCAATCCTTTATTTAAGTAAATACGGCAAGTAATTAAATTAAATATCAATAATTGTGCATTTCGGCGTGGACAAAGTGGCGACCGTGACAGGACACCGAATATTACGTGAATTGGCGTGTATTGAAAATAAGTGTCGTAAGTACATAGACGCGGGCCGGTCTTAAAACAAAGGTATGCATATTTTGCCTTGTCCCAAGTAATTGCCGTACCTATTTCCCATTCCAATCCTATCTGTATTGTTCATTCCGCGGTGCATAACATATAATTTGTGAATTTCAAATACAAAGTCGACGCCTTGTTGTACTGTCGGCGCCATATTTTTCCCAAAGGTATCTAATTTAGTCGCACCTAACATATTATTTTAACATACACATTGGAATTGTAACATTATTCTGTATTTTGTGTTGTTATATCATAAAATTTCCCTTTTTTTCAAAGTTATCTTTAACATAATTCGTACTCTTAAAAAGAAATTTCAACTTTACGAGGCGGACATCGCCATATTGAAATTATAGGTTATCATTAATATGTGAAATTTCTTTACGTATAATTTAATCGCATTATACCCCAATTCTTTAAGCTATTGCTTTATTGTTATTTCATAGCCTTTGTGCCGAATATTTCAGCGCCCGGTGGGGTCGCCGATCACGAATCGTTTCGCCGGCCGGCGTGCTCGGCGTTGGGGCGGCGCGGGCGCCCTCGGCCTCCGCTAGCAATAATCGCGACGGGCGAGTGTGCTTCGCGCCGGCACGCAGTGGTATGGGTCGATTGCGGCTGGATCGAAAACGGTCAACCTTTCCTTTTATAAAAAGTTTTTCCTGAATTTGCAATGTCTGAAAGTGAATCAAAAACAAGATCTAAAAGTCCTATGATGGCTTTAAACGTACAACATTCGGATTCTAGTGGTGACCAAGTAAAAATCTTAACGAAAAAACGTGGAATTGTTCGAGCTAGGTTAACTAATTTTAAAAATTACGTAGAAGTTTTTAACACCTCAACTACTTATTCAAATTTACAAATAAGGGAATTGAGTTTAAGATTGGCTCAAGTTCAGGAATTATTTTCAAACTTCGATATAATACAAACCGAAATAGAGGAGCTTTCAGATAATTTTGAGGAACAAACAATTCAGCGTGAAATTACCGAGAAGGAATTTGTTACTCAACTAGCTTATGCACAGTTAATAATTGACACATTTTCAGCAAACGATAAAAATTCTGAACATGGATCTGAGAAGTCATATCAGTCTAATTGTTGTCATGTGAGTGGTGGAAGTATGCCAGTACGGCTACCGACTATTAATCTACCTACCTTTGATGGTAATTATACAAAGTGGTTAGAGTTCCGTGACTCGTTCAAGTCATTAATACATGAGAATGATGCGATTTCACCGATTAACAAATTTCATTATTTAAGGCATTCGTTACAAGGAAGCGCCTCTGTAACTATTAAATCTATAGATTTTTCCGCTAATAATTATGAACTTGCGTGGATTAATTTATGTGAAAGATACAACAATAAAAACATTTTAGTAAATAATCATTTGAAGGCGATTGCAAATTTAAACCCAATTCAGAAGGAATCATTCAGTGCCCTTAGGTATTTAGGTGATCAAGTTTTTAAAAATTTAAGTGCGCTTAATAGTCTTGATATTTCCACGACGGGGTGGGACCCTTTAGTTTTATTCTTAGTCTCAGCCAAATTAGATCCCGTAAGCAGTGTCAAGTGGGAAGACTATAAAGGACATATTTCACAAATGGCCACACTTAAAGATTTTAAAACATTTATTCAAAATAGAGCGAATACATTAGAAAGTAGAAGTACAACCAATAATTATTATGACAATAAAATTAATAACATTAAATCTAATAATAACAATAAAGGCAATGGCAATTTTAATAAAAACATAAAATCATTTCTCGTTTCGGAGGTTTCCAAAAAGGGTTCTTGTCTTGTTTGTAATAAATTAAACCATTTTGTCCATCAATGTCACAAGTTCAAAACAATGAGTGTAGACGAAAGAATTTCTGTAGTTTCAAAACTTCATTTATGTATCAACTGCTTACGTTTTGGTCACACGGTAGCAGAATGCCCCTTGAAAGGTCGATGCCGCATTTGTCAAGAAAAACATAATACATATTTACATAAAAACAAAAATACAGTTAACAATAGGGTTGTTGAGAACACCACATTAACTTGTATTAATACAGTAAGTCTACCAGCGACATCACCAGGCCAAGTCATACTGTGTACAGCTCGAGTCAAAATTATTAACAAAGAAACCAATCGCACTTATCTTGCTCGCGCGCTGTTAGACACGGGAAGCCAGGTGTCTTTTATCACTGGTGACCTAAAACTAAAATTAGGAGTAGTTTCAAAAAAAATTGGTAGTTTCAATATTTCTGGTATAAGTAATATTACATGTCCAGTGTCTGAAAGATGTAGTATTTTAGTAAAGTCATGTGTAAGACCTTTCAGTGTAAACATTAATTGTTTAGTTATACCTAAGATAACGGGTACTATTCCAAAAACCAAAGTCGACATTCAAAATTTAAATCTACCCGGTAATCTAGAACTTGCTGACCCTTCATTTCATGAACCCTCCGAAATAGATATTTTCTTAGGTGCAGACATATTCTTTGACATTCTTTGTCCCAATAAAATTAAATTAGATCCAAATAACCCTATTCTTCAAGAAACTAAATTAGGATAGATAGTAGCTGGCCCTACTGTTCAAGATAATAATAATAATTCTGTCCCATCCATCCTTTTAACAGCTGGCTCTGCTAACCAGCCAAAGGCAAACGGTGATGTTTGTTCTCAGCTATTGCTTCAAGATGCGGATGCCCATTCTTTGATGTCACTTCAAGACGTCAACCTACCCCATGAAGTATCACTTCAAGATACTTCTGGCTCCAATTCTTTGATGTCACTTCAAGACGTCAACCTACCCCATGAAGTATCACTTCAAGATACTTCTGGCTCCAATTCTTTGATGTCACTTCAAGACGTCAACCAACCCCATGAAGTATCACTTCAAGATACTTCTGGCTCCAATTATTTGATGTCACTTCAAGACGTCAACCTACCCCATGAAGTATCACTTCAAGATACTTCTGGCTCCAATTCTTTGATGTCACTTCAAGACGTCAACCAACCCCATGAAGTATCACTTCAAGATACTTCTGGCTCCAATTATTTGATGTCACTTCAAGACGTCAACCTACCCCATGAAGTATCACTTCAAGAAACTTCTGGCTCCAATTCTTTGATGTCACTTCAAGACGTCAACCTACCCCATGAAGTATCACTTCAAGATACTTCTGGCTCCAATTATTTGATGTCACTTCAAGACGTCAACCTACCCCATGAAGTATCACTTCAAGATACTTCTGGCTCCAGATGTCACTTCAAGACGTCAACCTACCCCATGAAGTATCACTTCAAGATACTTCTGGCTCCAATTCTTTGATGTCACTTCAAGACGTCAACCTACCCCATGAAGTATCACTTCAAGATACTTCTGGCTCTAATTCTTTGATGTCACTTCAAGACGTCAACCTACCCCATGAAGTATCACTTCAAGATACTTCTGGCTCCAATTATTTGATGTCACTTCAAGACGTCAACCTACCCCATGAAGTATCACTTCAAGAAACTTCTGGCTCCAATTCTTTGATGTCACTTCAAGACGTCAACCTACCCCATGAAGTATCACTTCAAGATACTTCTGGCTCCAATTATTTGATGTCACTTCAAGACGTCAACCTACCCCATGAAGTATCACTTCAAGATACTTCTGGCTCCAGATGTCACTTCAAAACGTCAACCTACCCCATGAAGTATCACTTCAAGATACTTCTGGCTCCAATTCTTTGATGTCACTTCAAGACGTCAACCTACCCCATGAAGTATCACTTCAAGATACTTCTGGCTCTAATTCTTTGATGTCACTTCAAGACGTCAACCTACCCCATGAAGTATCACTTCAAGATACTTCTAGGTCCCATCATTCCCTTGAGGTATCACTTCGGGATGCTTCTAGGTCCCCCAATTTTACACTTTGTCCTGAAGTATCACTTCAAGATACTTCTAGGTCCCATCATTCCCTTGAGGTATCACTTCGGGATGCTCATAGGTCCCCCAATTTTACACTTTGTCCTGAAATGTCATGTGAAGATAAGTCTAGATTCCCCCATTTCAAACCAATACAAGATAATTCCGTGTCTAACCCTTCAACATCACTAGGACAAGCTTTGCGTGATATCAGTCCTGACTCTGAGGTGCCACTTCAAGATACTTCCGGGTCTTCTTCCATATCACGTAAAGATATAGATGCTTGTTCTCGGGTATCACTTCAAGATGCCTCGGAGTCATTATTGGTGTCACTTAGAGATGTCAAACCTTATTCCGAAGTATCACTTTTAGATACTTCTGGGTACACTCCTTTAAATTTCTACTCCGAAGTATCGCATCAAGATAATAATTCCGGGTCTTCTTCCATATCACTATAAGATATGGTTGCTTGTTCCCAGGATCATCTACAAGATACTCCTGAGCCTTTTTCTAATTCCTGTAAAACTTTTAAAAAAAGTTCTTCCTTATCTTCTTTCATATCACTTCAGGACATACATGAGTCTATTAAGAAATTCTGGAAAATTGAGGAATTGCCCTTAGATAACAATACTCATTCTTCAGAAGAACAATTTTGTGAATCTCATTTCATAACGCATACCAAGCGTTTACCTAACGGTCGATTTTCTGTCATGATGCCGCTGACGGAAGATCCGGAGCAGGCTCTTGGTAATTCATTTTCTATTGCAATAAAACGTTTCTTCAACCTTGAAAGAAAATTAAATAAATCTAAACTCACTGGTCCATTGCAGGTTGATGAACTTGAAAATTCCTTGAGACTTTTATTAAAACAAAGCCAATTAGAGACTTTCTTTTCTGATAAACAGCTTCTACAAAACAATAAAACCTTGCATCACAAAAGCAAACTACTACCTCTTAATCCTTTCTTAGATAACGATGATTTATTGAGAGTAGGAGGTAGACTATCTCATTCCGACTCGGAATATTCAAAAAAACATCCTGTCTTACTTGACGCTAAGCATCATTTAACTAAAATTATTTTCCAACACGAACATTTACGTTTGTATCATGCGGGTCCGCAATTGCTACTTTCATCTATTCGTGAACAATATTGGCCCATCGGGGGCAGAGTTTTGGCTCGTTCCATTTATAGAAAATGTGTGGTCTGTTGTCGTTTGCGTGGCCAGACCTTACAACCTAAAATGGGAGATTTACCTGTAGTAAGAACTTGTCCAGATTTTCCTTTTAATCAATGTGGTGTCGATTTTGCCGGGCCCTTTATGATTTCTTCTAAAAAGGGACGTGGGAACCGTATAACCAAGGCATATTTATGCGTGTTTGTATGCCTTGTAACCAAGGCTATTCATTTAGAAGTCGTTAGCGACCTTAGTACTGATGCCTTCCTTTCATGCCTACGCAGGTTCGTATCGAGACGCGAAAAACCGGCAGTAATATACTGCGACAATGGGAAAAACTTCGTAGGCGCTAATAATGAGTTAGGTAAAGTTATGCGATCCAGTCGACATTCGATTCACACTTATGCAACCAACGAAGGCATAAAGTTTATGTTTTCACCCCCTTATGCCCCTCACTTTGGTGGGATTTGGGAATCAGGCGTTCGTTGCTCCAAATATCATTTAAAACGTATAGCAGGAAATGCTTCTTTAACTTTTGAGGAGTTAACCACTTTGTTTGCACAGATAGAGGCAATCCTCAACTCCCGACCTATATCTGCTTTATCGTCAGATCCTACTGACCTTAATCCTTTAACTCCTGGGCATTTTTTAATTGGCCGCCCGTTGATGTCTGTACCAACACCGCCTACTGCACCCTCGAGACCCAATCGATATCAGCTAATCGAGAGAATCCGTCAACATTTTTGGGACCGATGGAGACGTGATTTCCTTTCGGAGTTGCAAACCCGAACCAAATGGGCAAAGGATCGACCGTCTATACGAGTAGGAGATCTCGTGTTGCTAAAGGAAGAAAATCTGCCTCCCTTACACTGGAGGATGGGTCGCGTCACCAAACTGTATGAAGGCACAGACAGTATTTGCAGAGTTGCTGACGTTCATACCACAAAGGGCACCGTCAAGAGGGCAGTTCAAAAAATGTGCGTCATTCCCGTGTCAGCAGAAGAAGTGTTGGAGCCCAGTCTCCAACGGCCCCCCAGGATGTCTATGCTTCCGTCTTGTCTATGACAGACGGAAGCGGAAAGGGCGCGAGGACGCGCCCGCGCCGTCTGCCTGCAAGGCGGACGGCCATTATTATTATAAAATCGCCAACTACGTTTACAAGGTTAGCAATCCTTTATTTAAGTAAATACGGCAAGTAATTAAATTAAATATCAATAATTGTGCATTTCGGCGTGGACAAAGTGATCCGAAGCACTTTGTCCACGCCGAAATGCACAATTATTGATATTTAATTTAATTACTTGCCGTATTTACTTAAATAAAGGATTGCTAACCTTGTAAACGTAGTTGGCGATTTTATAATAATAATGGCCGTCCGCCTTGCAGGCAGACGGCGCGGGCGCGTCCTCGCGCCCTTTCCGCTTCCGTCTGTCATAGACAAGACGGAAGCATAGACAAATTTATTGAAGAAATTGTCTATATTCGTTTGGATTTTTTTTTTCTTCAAACTGATGTAAAAAATCGGCCAAATAAATTGATTGTTGTATGGGAAAACATTATTTTCAGGCTTGAGGTGGCAAACCCATGGGAGGAAGGTTGTCGTGACGAAGTTCAACAAAACGAACCGAACAATGAGGATCTGCGACTGGCACAATGTTTTATATGCGGAAGACCACGGAAACGTTTTCATGGACGCGAGGTTCCGCTGGCCGTAACGAAATCTGGCACTGTCGAACAAATAAAAAGCGCGGCCACGGAATTTTTTGATCTAAAAATGTTGGAAAAAATCAGTTCCTTTGCTAACGAATCCGATATTCGTTATCATAAGTGCTGTAAAGATCAGTACTTGCGCGACATTTTAAGGAACGAGGATCGACCATTTTTCATTAAAAGGAAGGCATCAAACAGTGCCTACATGATTTTGTGCCAAACGTTGGAGCAACGAATAGTAAAAGAAAAAGAATGCTTGTTTTTTAACACTGTGAAGAAAGAGTATGACGAGTTACTAATAGAAGAAACGAAATCGCTATCACATTCTATCAAGACCACCGCACTCTCCGATCGTCACTTGGAAAACAAACTGATGGAAACTTTCCATCGCAGGATTAAGATTATTTAAGCCGAAAAGAAAAAAATTCTTGCTCCGTTTGACGTCGACATTGTAACCTACCAGGATTTATTCAAAAGTATGTCGATGAAAGAAAATATTCGGTCCATTGCAAAAGACATAAGAGAGGAAATTGTGAACTACACCACGACAAAATTACCCCATGACCTTTCTGCAGAAGATTTACTGAAAGGAGAATGCAATTCCGTACTTTTGACTTGACTTGCTTCCTGCTTTTGACTTGCTTCCTGGAGGCATTAATTTTAGGCGATGCGTCACGTATATCGAAGAAACAGCGTGAAACTCAAAAAAGTCGCAACGAACTAACGATTTTTTCTCTCGGACAAGATCTGATGTACGCTACGTACAGTCGCAGAGTTTTAACATCGAAACACGTTTCTTTGGGGTTGGCGGTGAAGAGCATCTGCAACAGCAAAAAAATTGTCGAGTTACTATCCAAGTTTGGGCATTGCTGCTCTTATACGACACTCGAAGAATTAGAGACTGAATTGACATATTCAACGATAAATTCGACATACGCATGTCCGGAGGATATTGCACGCCGCCCTGATTTGAATACTGGAGTCGCGTTTGATAATTTTGATCGCTTTGTTGACACACTCGATGGCAAAGACACACTGCACGACACGTTGGGGATCATTTTTCAAGATATCATTCCTAATGAAGAGGCAATCATATCACCAGCTGTTTTCCGTGAAGACAATTCCACCACCAATGAATCTGCTCACGCAAGTACTGCAGGAACATCGCTGAGTTCTGTACGCAGGAGGAAAAGACGCAGGACGTTCGAAGAGGTCACATTTGAGTTACGACCATTTACAAAAAAAATGAAGATTTCAGGATGGAATGAGCTTGATGTTTCACAACTTAATTACCCACCTGATAATTTGACGAAATCTATCCAACTGGATACTGCGTGGATGCTGTTACACAAGCTCAACGTTAACGATGTTCACATGTGGGTCGGCTATCAAAGCATGATTACGATTGACATTTCACCAGTCCAGAAAGTCTCGTATCTCACACCGATCAATTTATCTCCAACCAATCATTCGACAGTAGTGAAAACTCTGGAAATCAGTCAACAAATTGCAGCTGAATGCGAAGCCTCCTACATTCAAATCACGTATGATTTGGCCATCGCTCGAACGAGTTATTGTATCCAAGCTCAAGAATCCCCCCAATTCGACAACATTTTTATTCATTTGGGGGCTTTCCATATTGAGATGGCTTTCTTTAAAGCGCTTGGAACCTTCATTGAAGAGAGTGGATTGACTCATATAATGGTTGAGACTAATCTGATTGCGAGTGGATCTGTCGGTGGGTTCATTTCCGGGAAAAATTACAATAGGTGTAAACGATTACATCCAATTATGGCTTTGGCGTTGGAGCAATTACATTTCGAGTCATTCCTTGATCGCACTCATTCGACGATTTCAAAATCGGTGATAGATTATCTCGCCGAGTTCATGCAACACAAAGGTGTCTCTCCGCAACTCGACCACGCCGAAACTCAGCAGTTGATCCAATGGTACGAAGAATATAGAGCAGAATCTCTTCAAGGTAAACACGGAAAAACGTGCCAATTTTACGCGATGTACAGCGATTTTGTCAATCTCTATCACTTCTTCGTTCAAAGTGTTAGAACAGGAGATTTGAATTTGTTCATTTACGCTCTTGGAAGAATCGTAATTTAATTCTTTCATTATAATCAACAAAACTATAGTCGATGGCTGACATACTACATAAATCAACTGCTGCACATCGATCAAACACATCCAGGCCTCCGATCTGAATTGGCTCGGGGATCTTTTGGGATTCGAAGGACTCCGAAAGCTTTCTCTCGAATTCCGGTTGACCTAACGCTGGAACAAACCATCAATGGAGACGCAGCACGCCGACTTACCGGAATAACAAATCTGACAAATTCAATTGGTGCTAGACAGCGCTGGGCGAAAAATCACGGAGCTCGAACGCGAATAATATCGCACGTACTAACTCAAGCAGGACTAAACAAGAACCATGATATCTCCGCTGAGCAAAATCCACAGCGTATACAGAAAGATAAGAAGCAACTTCAAGATTTTGTGGAAGGTATTCGTCAGACAATAAATCCATTTTCTTTCTCAATCGATCCTGATAAATTGTTTAACATCTCGAGTGGACAAGCTGCAACTCCTGAAGTAGCAAATAGCTTGTTGAACGCAGTATCAAAGGGAACGGAGTTACGAGACAAATTTATTGCTGAATGCAATGACAACTCTGAGAGATTTCACGCAAGAATACCAAAAAATGCAGTACTGACTTTCGCGAGCATGAAGAAGAAGAAAAAAATTCAGATCGGCCGAAAAGTACTTGAAGTTCGTCTCCAGCGTGACTTATTTGGCCGATTGTTGTCTTTATCTTTGAACGCGCAAATTGATCTTGAAAAGATGCTTCGTTTTCCAATAACGCCAATTCCACTGTCTTTGTGTCACATAGATGGTTCTATAAACAAAACTGTTAAATCGGTGCTGGTGAAAGTGTTGGAACAGCAAAGTGAAGACATGGAACAACCGCCCTCTAACGTGGACATGGTAATCATCGATGGCTTCTTTCTGTTAAATACCATGACAGACATGCCTCGAACGTTTGGAGATGTATCAAAAAAACTCTTGGCAGTTTTAGTAAAAAATCAAGGAAATGAAATTGCCATAGTTTTTGATCGGTACTTTACACCTTCCATTAAAGATTATGAGCATACTCTCCGCAACAGTGTGAATGACGATAAGGACTACCACATCAGCGGTCCTCAGTAAATCCGATTAGTAGACTTTGCGAAGGACTTGAAAAATATCAAGTTCAAAGAAGCTCTAGTCAAGTTTTTCATTGATCATTGGAATACTCAAGAGATGGCCGTTATTATTCGCAACAAAACGATCTATTTGAACCACGACTTGTGCTACGTCTTCAAAGTCGTCGATGGAACAGTGCAGAGAACAATCGATGATAAGCTCTCATGCTCAAGTCACGAAGAAGCCGACACGAAGACAGTTTTCCTTGCCTGTCAATTGCCACAAGGTTCGACAACAATCATTCGAACATCAGACACAGATATTCTGGTCATTATGTTGGCCAATGTGGAGCATTTGAACGAATCGGTTAGAGTGTGGATGGATCTCGGAGTCGGTAATGCACGTCGCTATATAGATGTTTCGGCACTGTCAGTTCAGTTAGGCTCAATGCTTTCACGCGCACTGCCTGCTTTCCACGCTTTAACAGGATGCGATTTTAATCCAGCATTGTATAAACGAGGCAAAAAGAGACCTTTTGATATTTTGAGAAAATCTGAGATCTTTCAAAAAGCGCTCGCTGATGTAGGGTCCGATCATTGTGATATCCAAACAATTTTCCCCACGCTTCAATCTTTTATATGTCACATGTACGGACTGAAGAAACTCGCTGATGTCAACGAAGCTCGATTCGACATTTTTAATAAAACATACAAGGTGCACGACACATCGAAGCCGTTCTCGTTGGATGTACGCAACTACGACGCTTGCAATTTACCCCCATGCCAGTCAGAGCTATACCAACATTGCCTCAGAACTCGGTACATCGCCAATTTGTGGAGGAATGCTTACAAATCCGACATCACTGACCTTGCACCAACCGATCATGGGTGGAATGAAAATAATAATAAATTCGAGTTCACGTGGTTTATCGGGAATCAATTGCCCGATGCGTATGAAAATGTTGTCGTATCGCCGGATATTCTGGGCAACGAGAATGACACTGAGGACAGCAATGACGAGACGCTTGATTCAGGTAAATTTTTGTACTTCTATAATATTCTTTCAACAAAATTACTGAATAGAAATAATTGTTACGGATGTTGCAGGCACTCAGCAGGAAAGAATTGTGGATGAGGAGCCACAATATGAAAGTTCCAGTGAAGAAGAAGAAGATGAATTGTATTGAGCAAAAATGTAAAGATCATACATAACAATACAATTATAATCCAATTTTTATATCATTTCATTTTTTTATCCAATAAATAATACACTTCGTACTAAATTTCATCTACATTTACGTTGGTTGTATCTCTCGCTTTATTGTCATTCTTAAATTCCCCATTTTATCAAGGAGAAAGAAAGGAAAAAAAAGAAACCAAAAAACTTTTTTCGGTCAGATTAAGAGAACCCACCAACATTTTTGTCAGATTAAAAAAATATGCTTTCAGGATACCGAGATAAACCTATGAAACTATGAAAATTTCATAGGTTTATCAAAATAACTATGAAAATCTGACGCGCTCGAGTATTTCAAAAAAACTTTTTTTTTTTGCATTTTCAAAAATTCATCGTAACTTATCGTCACGCCGAAATCGTCAGTTTTTTTAAAGGGAGCTTCCTTGGGGCCTACTTAACACCCCTTCCGAAAATCTGACGCGCTCGAATAAATTTTTTTTTTTTGCATTTTTGACTACTTTATATGCCTACCCCCACCACGCAAACCGGCAGATTAGTATACCGTTGTTATCAGAGGCACTCGGGGCATACGTAGTATGAATATCTGACGCGCTCGAGAATGCCCAAGTAACTGTTTTTTTAACATTTTTGAAAAACCGTACACGCCAAACCCACCGCTAAAATGGTTTTTGCCATACGAGCTTTTCTTTTCGAAATTATTTTATCTTTCGATTTTGATAGGTCTCGACGGCGCCGTTGAATTACGCCATTTAGCTACCTCGCCTCCCTAACTATTATTCATTGTCTTCTTTTAAAAGTTAAACCTCTTAAAGTCGAAGAATCTCTTGCCCAAGAATTGCAGGCATTGGTCCTGAAAGAGATTGATAAGAGAATGGGCGCTATAGAGAGAGTAACACCTTTCGCTGTAGCCACAATCTTGGACCCCAGGTTTAAGAAAATGCATTTCACAGACCCGCTCGCTTGCTCCACAGCTGTTTCAAAAATCAGGGAAATGATGAAAAGTAGAGTACAACAAAACGAGATCGTGGAATCTGATTCTTCAGATAATTCTGAAAAACCAGAGGAAAAATTTTCACTGTGGGATGATCACCACAAATTAGTTCATAAGAGCTGGAAAACGGTACAATCTGTCGATTTTATTTCAGATGAACTATCGATTTACTTGCGTAGCCCAGTAGCCAGATTAAGTGAAAATCCTTTAGAAATTTGGGATGATCTTAAGATTCAGCTTCCTAAACTACATTCAATTGCATACAAATACTTGACTATGGTAGGCACTTCAGTCCCATCTGAACGTTTGTTTTCTAAAGCAAAAGAACACTGGAAATAGGATAAAACTAACTTATAAAAATAAATGCAGATGTTTTTTTTGTTCTTACTTTAATATATAAGTAATAAAGATTTTTCTCATGTATGGCTTTTACTGTTTTTTTTAATAATACAATGCTTAAATTAGTGGATTATAAAAAATCTTTAAAAAGTACTCGATTTATACAAAACATCGATGTTTTCTTCCAATACATCGAAAGTAATCGATGTACAGTTTCGATATATCGAATCGAAAAAAACATCGATGTTTTTTCAAAGTGGACACCCCTAATTCTGTGTTTCGTCGTAGTTAAAGGTCATGTACGAGAATGGATTTTTATATTGCATACGTTGAAAAATATTGATCTTTAGTGATTTTTGTATGTTCGTATGAAATTTGTCAAAGTACTCGGATTTACAAGTATCGAAAAAATAATCTCGCATCACAAACTCTTCGTAAAATGATAATAGTATCGTTTCATAGGTGGCGCGCGAACATGACATGGTCCATGGTTCGCTTTTGTTTAATATAACCTTTAAACGATTTACCGGATTGACCGGCTCGTCGAAATCCTGTACATTCGTACGCCCGGTAAAGTGATCGTTGTCGCACTCGAGTACGTGAATACGTTTGAATTGTTCGTCGTTGGGGATCTCGAGTAAAAGCATCGGTGAATTGATACTCGCTAGACACGTATGCATGGGACGAAATAATTTTTGATTAATCACTACGTCACTGTTCCCCTGAACAGTGACGTAGTTCTTGAAAATATGCAATGCCCTCGTCAAATGTATTGATTAACAAATTGACGACTTCGCACGTCGGTGTACTAAAATTGTCAAATACAAAGAATTTTACTAAATCTCGCGGTATACGTTTAAGATGCCGCAATCTCAGATTAACGTATACCGTGGTGTTTTTAACGGTCACGTTTAAGGTGTTCATGTTATCGATTAAACGGTTCGATATATGATTCACATTGCCATTGGTTTTAATATTCAATTTATTCATTGGTATGCCAAAATATCGTGAATTTATACAGCATAAGCGCAAGAGGTAAATTTATCTAATTGCTTTGTATTTCGCACGGCACATTACCCGTAAATATATATATTATCGATTTGGCGGTGGATTTTATCGTACTCATTAGGGAATAGCGGAGATTCTTCAATGTGCTTATGGTATCAGGTTTGACGACTTTCGCTTGCCCTTCAGCGGCTAAAAATACTCGAGGGTTATCTGATCGCGCCACGGTTTTATGACGCGACTGTCTGCGGTTTCGATAGCCCTCTGTCCCGAGTACGATGTATTGTTTCCCGATAAACATTTACCATGGTTGTCGTCACCCCCGACGACGACTGGCGGCAGCGGCAGCGGTACTTGTGGTCACGCGACGATTTCTCGGGAACCGCTCTCTGGTGTGTGCGAACACCGTGCACAGGAAGTATGATGGTGCTGCAGTTGTGGTAGACTGAGTAACGAAAAAAACCGCCAAACCGCACAAAATTCTTCGTATTGTGTCTCGACGACGTGTCCTCGAGTCGACACTCTGGATATAGCGTCAAACCAAAAAAATAAACTAAGTACCAACGATTTATATTCCATGAGTGTACATGTGCCCATCCGTACCCTCCTCTCCTCTCCTTCTTCCCTCGTGATGCATTTGTTGTGCACGTGGTACAACGGTCGGTGTCTCACGAATGTTCATGACGGTTCGTAGTGCTCCACTCCCCCCCCCCCCGCACCTCGCCTCTCTCGGCGTGCACGGGTCCTCTGCCGCAATAGGGATAAAAGCGGCAAATGTAGAATGCTCTACATTTGTAACCATACTACGTTAGACCTCTACGAGAGAACTATCATCATTAAACCCAAGTATTAACTACATATTATATTATTAATGTTAATAATCTAATATTATATTTTGGAAAATAATAATTGTTGCGGATAAAACAACCAACAAGATCATGGAGCGGTCCATTGATTTATTTGAAAACGAATCGACATTGAATCTCGAGCCGTTGTCCGAGATATCATCATTGGCATTATCTGCTATATCATCATCATCATTGGCATCAAGTACGATGATGAATGAAGGATCGGATGACATCGTACCTTCTCTGTCTTTGGCGGATCTGGAGAGATGGGACATGGCGACCGCCCACGAAAGCATTGACGATGGTGCATCCAACATGTCGCTGGCCCGATTGCAAGAAATAGAGGCATGCCTTCAAGACGCCGAAGACATTATTAATCGTCGCAAGGAAATGGGCCGCGGTGTTTATCATACAGTGCGTCTATACCGTGAACAAGACGTTTTTTCCGAACAACGATACGGTGATTATAATAATATGTATTTTTTCATTATGAAACTCGCTTTTGAAAGAGTAAAGTTATTAATATCCCAACACCAGTGTTCTACAAGCAGATGTGCCCAAACATTAAAAATTTCACAAAAATTGTATTATAATTACCTCTGTATTCCATTCCGGAATGAAGATGGAAAAGCAATTACGAGTAGTCAAATTCAGTTATTCGACCAGACTGGGATAAACATCCATTTTTAAAAAAAGTGATTGCGATGAAAAAGGTGTTGGGGACAAAAAATGTGAATATACAGGATGTTTGTGTGAACATCGTTATCCTTGAAACCAGTGGTTTAGTTTCACTTATAGAACATAAATTCAATGAAAAAAAAAATACATTTTTTTTAAGTAAAGTCAATTGTTCCTCAAAATTATTTGTGATTTGGCTACAAAGTTGATTGTCTCCTCAACAGCTACTGTAAGTGAATCATACACCATGTACTCTATAAAGGACGGAAATTTTCTGGCGACACTTACTCAACAAATGGAGAAATCAATTTGTGGATTCAACGTCTACACGACAGATCATCCCAAATTACTTGTCCATGAGTTGCGCGGTGGCAGCCCGTATTTCATCCGCGATCTAACGAAGACTAGCAACATGGACGTGTTCCTATATGTTAATGCGAAGTTTACGCATATTGAGAAGCACATGAGGCGTGAGTTATCTAGCATGTACGAATCTAACATCAAACAATAGTGCGAGGATAGAAAGGAGGTGTTAAAGACTCAGCTGTCTATGGCTATCATAGACCCTGTAGAATTCGCATACACATATATGAAGAGCCCAGGATACACAGGCATAGTCATGGGAGAACAGGTGCATATAGTGAAATGCAAACCGGTATTTGTCAGTTCCCGCAAGACGGAAGACTGCTTCAACGAACTCCCGATTAATTATACCAACCGCGCCATGTTTATGTCGCCGAGATCACATATTATTCAGCGAACAGGGACACCTGTTGCCTGTTCAGTACTAATGCAGCTTTCATTCAAACTATCTGGTAGCTGGTTTTTGTCGAACTATGGGCTGTCAAAAACATCTGAACCGTCTAGTTTATCTCCTTCGGTCGAAGTGAGCTGGACTTATACAGATGCTGGTCAGCTAGCAACAGAGGGTATCTATTCAATGGAAGATACAACAAATTTTTAGACAGTTTTAGACCTCTAACAATTTTAATTCTAATTATTGTTTTAGATCTTTTGCTACTCAGTGTTGCCTACGCTGTGTGTCGAAAATTAACAATTAACAATTAACTTAGTGCTGGAAGATAAAATACGTTAAAGATAATAGTAGCTAGTAAATATCAAACTATAGTAACATGTCAATTAAATACAGTATCTACGTCGCGTTGGGGTGTGTGGTCGCTTGTATCTCAGGCATGATAGCATACGATTGCGCTGGTCGTGACATGAATCTAACATCTATCTCGCTTCTGGATACCACATCCTGCCCAGATTATAAGGCTACCAGTGTATCCGACCAGCTGGATATACAGGTAATATAGGAGAGAGAGACTTATGATGTTCAGGTGTATAAGTGCCTCATAGAGCTGGACTACCATGTTACACATTGCGGAATGCATTCTCATTCTTCAGAGGTAGCAAATGGTTGGGGCACCCTTATACAAGAACTTACTCCATCAGAATGCATAAATATGCATGAAAATAGAGTAGGTATTGTGGACACATATATGGACACAAGATCACAGGCCTGAAACGGAATTCAACACTTACATCATCTATAGTCCTTGCAGGATGGTCTTCACAGGATGCAAAGTGCTAATGCTTGGTAATTACCAATGGAAAGATGTGTACGCCATTGCAAGTGTCAGAATTACTCTGAATGATGTACTTGGTGTTCATAAAATTGCCGACGGTACTGTAGTGCTTCCAGGAGGACTATCATGTAGCATAGCGAAGGATCATGTCTAGCCTGTAGCCTGTGTAGCGCGAGCGTGGTGTTATCCATTACACTTACGGCTACAAAAGTATGAAGGGGTAAATTTAATGTGGCCAATGACAAATTCATGGTCGGTGACGCGGTCATTTTTGAGTGTTTAAAAAAGTCCGCTTTTGTCAATAATTTAGAAATTACGAAAAACGCTTGTTTGGGCCGCGGTCGTCGGTTTGATCGAACCACTGGTACAGCCGACATCATCCCAACACTGGACTTTGACATCCATTATTGGGATGGTACGCATTGCCGCGACGATAACATTAAACCGATGCAACGTGTACAATTAACGTCAATTGTTAGGAATAACCGTGATCCTATTGAATTTGATAATTGGACCCAATTTCACGTGCATATGACCCATAATATCATTTACCAGTCGAAACTGCGATGTTTCAACAAGGTTCCCATGTGCGGCGATCATACCTCACTCGAGTTTCCCCTGGAACAATCTGACATTGACTTTCTAAATCTCCATCGTCAGGCATGTCCATCATCCATCGTTTGGAACGATGCTACGCTTAATGTTGCCAACGCGGTCAGGGCTAAACGCATGCTTCCCGCACGTCGATTTCCGTCCTCGATGTTCCGTCCGTGAAAAAACAAAAATTGGCAGCTGTACAATCTGCTGCCACCGCGGCCGGACCTGCAAAACAAAAGTTTACATGTCCAAAGTGCATATTACTATTTAATATTATCTTGTAATTGTTACTTGAAAGTTTTATTGAGAAGTACCTATTTAGGTATGAGTTGCTTTTTTAGATGATTGTTTAATTTCTAGATTTATTTTGTTTGAACCTACGTGCCATAATTTAGTGTAAGTACATAAGGGTAAATGTTAACTATCCAGACTGTTTCCGTAAATATGAGACCTCATTATGTATAGGTGTTGTAGTTATAATGTTTGTTTTTGTATTTTTTATGAGGTTAAGCAGCTTTAAATTATGTATTTATTGTTGTTGTTCTCACAATTTTCACTACATTGTAGTTCTATTATTCTATGGAATCGGCCATGTTTGTATAAACCATTGATTAATAAAAAATGCGTCAGTCATTTTATATTTTATTTAGCTACTTCGCCAAATATATCGCACATACGTCACCAAAACTATAAAGGAATCGCTATATTTATTCCAAATAACCCCAAATTTAGCATACTACCATATCTTTATAAAAATGTTTAGTATGAAAAATATATCTTTGCAGTGTTAATAGGACAGTTATTTGAAGTGTTATTGTTCAAATTATCGCCTGATGAGATAAATTGAAACAAAGCCAGAATATTTTAAAATTTAGTTGTTTTGTGTCAAATTCCGAATAGCCCCACTATTGCGATATTTGGAACGGCACCTTTGAATTAGTGTAGCTTCGTGATTTTAATGAATATACGTTTAATAAGTACCAGTATGGGAAGTTATCTGTAAGATATGTTACTAGTAATCATTAAAGTACAATTACCTGTACTTAGTTCGTTTTAATAATAATTTTTCAAGAAATGTTGTAGGTACCAAATAGCCCCACTTTACGGTAATTTTTTACTTCTGATTTATTTACGTAAATAACATGTACCGAAGTAGTGAACGGGAAATGTCTAAACGGCTGGAGCGTTTTTTAATAAAATTTGGTATGGAGTTAATTGATACCCTGGATTAACACATACTACAGGTAGCGGCACGAAACTCTAGCGCTGACCGTTATTGCGCAGAAGTCAAAAATTAGGTCTCTCAGGGGGGCTAGAGGGACGAAGCGTGCTCGTGCGTAGCGCCGATTGGCTAGCCAGTCGTACTCCGTCCCCCGCCGTGATAAGACGCTCCGCGGTCTTCTGACTGTACAGTCGCGTTCTAAAATCTATTATTATTGCCGTTCATTGTTATTGTTTTTTGTTAAGTTTGAGTTCGATTGTTATTGTTGGTTTTTATTATTAAATTTGTTTGTGACTTTAAACAGTGAACATGCCTAGAAGAAATACTGTTTTGAAAAGACAGGCACGAAAAATGGTGTATGACGTGCATTGTTTTGTGAAAAAAGAAACCAATGAATTGATTGATTCTTTAAAGCAAATAAAAAGTGAGATTGACGAAGCAACGAGTATTTTGCTCAGTCATTCGAATGACAGCACGATAAGACAAACTTCAGACGTTATTAAGACGGGGAACATGAAAATAAATGATATAATCAGTTGTTTGGGTAAAATCCAAAAAAGGACAGCAGAGGCCACAAATACGTCTGTTGCAACGGTAAGAAGCAACACCACTCAAGCCAATAGCGCCGATTTGATAACAGTTTTCAGAACACCTGGTAAAAAACGATCCAGACCAAAAACGTGGTCGTGTAAAGTCGTGGATATGGTAACAGAAGAGTTCATTATTCGCGTTGACGCAGATAGCTCAAGACGATGACCTTGGAGATTCTGATGATGATGACGCTGCTAGTGACGATGACCGGAGCAGCCCTGAGTCCGGGCCTTCAAGGAGCAAAAGGCTCTGCCGAGACAGCTCCATTGTGACACACGATGATTTAATGGAAGGCGTGACACCATTATCTGATTCAGACTAAAGATGGGCGGCATAAACAAATGTATATAAATTTTGTTGTCTTGTTCAGAAAACTTGTTTTATTAATTATTATATTAAATAAAAATTGTCAAATTCGATTATATATTTTTTTCTACTCCCCATAAACTCAATCACTCAGTAGTGTACAAAGAGTACATTTAAATATGTTCTTAAAATTATTTTATTAAAGTTATAATTGTATTGCGTGCGCGACTGTACCCATGCGCAGCTATCCCCTCTACATTTCGCTCAGCGCTAAACTTACGTGCCGCTACTTGTAAAGGGTGTCCAGCGGAAATTTTTCAACTTCAAACTGCAATTATCGAAATAATAGCAGGGTGAGGAGAGCGGGAGGGGAACCATTGAAAGCGTGGTACTTGCGGATTTGTTAGTAGCTATGAGTCACTGGACAGGAGCGCACCGCTCGTTCGCGGTTGAGCAACATCTAAAGAATGGTGAATCGTTGGTTCGCGCGCGTCGAACGTTTTGTATTCATTTTAATATTCGGCGTTTAAGTGATGGGCCAAGCACGCAACTTATTTGGTCGTGGGTACAAAGATTTAGGCAAGAAGGGACAACGCTTAAACAGAACTCCTCCAGGATCATTCGAAATGAAATCATTAAAAATCCACGCAAGTCGATTAGGAAAATTGCAGCCTCCACGGGAATCCAAAAGTCAACAAACAGTGCATGTTATTTTGAAGAAGAATTTAAGACTCCATCCATACAAAATGCAAATTGTTCAGGGTCTCAATGAAAGCGACTATCATTTGCGAGAAACCTTCGCAAGAACAATGCTGGAACGCTTTCGAACACCTACCACGTTGCGAAACATTTTGTTTAGTGACGAAGCACATTTCCATATTGATGGATATGTAAATAAACAGAATATGAGATACTGGTGCCCGAACAACCCAAGAAAACGCCACCAGAAACGTTTACATTGCTTGAAAACCACAGTTTGGTGTGCCATTTCGGCTAGCGGTGTAATTGGGCCCTATTTTTTTAACCAAGGAGAAACAGTCACTGCTCCGGTGTATTGCCGTATGATAGACGAATTTCTGGTACCGCAATTGCAGCTGTATTCAGGTTACAACAATAGGACACAATTTCAGCAAGACGGTGCCACTCCGCATACAGCTAGGGTGTCGATGGAAAAGTTAAGAACAATTTTTCCAAATAAACTGATTAGCAAGTACGGAGACATCTCATGGCCGCCCAGGTCGCCCGACCTCACGCCCTGCGATTTTTTTCTATGGGGTTACCTTAAATCGAAGGTTTATGAGAACAATCCCCGGACAATTCAAGCCCTGCAGGCCAATATTCGCCGTGAAATTCAAAACATTACTCCAGAGCTTTGCTGTCGCGTGATTGCAAATGTAAGGGTCCGACTACAGGAGTGCGTACAAAAAAAACTGTCATCATTTAGATGATATAGTGTTTAAGAAATGAAATCCGCATTAATGTAGTACATTTAGTTTTAATAAAAATAAATAAAATCTATGTAGTTGTTTTATGTGAAATTTCAAAGTTGAAAATTTTCCATTGGACACCTCTACAGAGGTTATTTTTTACTGCGGGAAAATATCACAATTTATTTTCTCTGATAAAACGTACACAGGCACAGATAGTAATTACCTACATAATTTGGCACCCACTCATTGCCACTAACGCAACATTTGCGTTCATCGGAATTACTACGTCGTGCCACCAACGTACCATATGCGTCGAGTATAATTTGTTACTTTTGTTGGCATTATATTGAGAAGATAGAAATTTATTTTTATCTTTGGCAACATTCATGACTAGAAACATATTTTAAACATGGAAACATTGTCGGTTTTCACTTATGACTGTCATTCTCGTGTGGGTAAGCCAAAAACCGTTAGTGCTCAGAAGACAAGTTTTTCACAAGTAATTAGAAAAAGAAATCGTAACATTTTATAACATATTTTTTAATTAGGAGATAAATGTAAGCAATGTCCTTAATTTTATCATTATTTTCTAGTATTCCATCTAGTAATTTTTTAATAAAATCACGTGCACGCATACGATGCGTTCATAGGCATGGCGATAAAAATCTTTGTTGGATGGTTTTATATGCATCAGAATACAATTGTATTTCCAATATTTTTAACCGACTACAAAAATTTTTTTTTTGTTCGGTTGTGACATTTCTTCAAATTTTAGAAAGGTATACACAGAATGATTTAAATCAGACATTTAAACTTTCTGCTTAATACCCATTTAGTACCCTTCTAAAATTTTGATTAAATCCATACTAATATTATAAATGAGAAAGTGTCTCTGTCTGTCTGTCTGTTACGCTTTCACGGCTAAACCACTGAACCGATTTTGATGAAATTTGGCACACAGGTAGAATAGACCTTGAGGATGGACATAGGCTACATTAATAATAATACTTCTTAACGCGAGCGTAGCCGCGGGCAAAAGCTAGTATTAGATTAAAATACAGTGTTAATGAGTCTGTTCACCGTGTTATTTCAATATTTTTTAAACTTATTCTAAAATCCAGATTCAAGTGCATGTAAATTTTACATCGTATGTATAATGTATTGTCTAATTGTAACAACTTTTGAGTAGATCTAAATCTGCAATTTTTAGTTGTTTCAGGGTATTTTAGAAAATTGCGAAGAATTTTGTGAGGTATAAGATTATACCATTATCTACCATGGTAATCTTGCTGGACGTAGATAATTACTTTAGTCGAACAGACTTCTTTTTATATTACCAGCAAAATCTAAAGTGGCCATGGGCCATTAACCCATTTTATAAAACGTGACTTATGTTTTGGCTGTGGGCACAGCACAAACCTATATTCGCTGCAACATTTTATTCTTACCAATGATGATGAAATGCTAAATAATTTGATTCAAAGTAATTATTTTTGGTGTCATATATGTAATTTTTCAATCTATGAACACTATCCCACTGATAAATGCTTTTTTTGTAACTAACCAATTGCAGCTATGTATGTAATTAAATAAATGTATGCTATAATAATCAATCGCTATATTTTGCTTACATTCCATATATTTCTCGAAAAATATAAATCATTTTGCTTCATTGCATGTTTTTATTTAGTTAACGACAAAAGAAATTGCAATTTATGGGCAATCGCCTTTATCTATGCTAGAGCTACGAGTTTGTTGCTCAATACTAATGCTTAATTTTAAACCTTTTTTTTATTAAGTTTGGGGGCAAACGAGCAAACGGGTCACCTGTTGGAAAGCAACTACCGTCGCCCATGGACACTTGCATGGAAGAGTTGCAGCCTGCAGATGCGTTGCCGGCCTACACGGATCGCCTAGCGATAAGCGATTACCGCCGTCCGTAAACACTCGCAGCACCAGAGGAGTTATAATGTAACTCCTGGTGCTGCGACTTGCGTTCCGTTTACGTTAAACGTTATTTCACGCCGGTTTTCTGTGAGGTGGTGGTTTCTCCGGTCGAGCCGACCCATTCGCGCCGAACCGTGACTCTACCACTCTTAGGACTGTTCTAGTGCAATATTTTACGGTACTAATTTTAAAGGTTGCTAAATTACTACTAACGAATGTGTGCTAAAGATATGTGTAAGAAGCTTACGCGCGCAAAGCCAACGCAGTACGATACACTGCCTGCAGCTTTTGACCATCATGTAGCATAGCTACATTTTTTAACGTATCGTTATAACTAATAACGATGCGTATAGCGTCATCTATTAGCAGTTGTCGATATTAATAATAGCTAATTTGTGCTATACACCGCCAGCTTTGTTACGGCCTCCAGCACTGATAACTACGTTGCGGCCACAAGCACCGTCCACTTTGATACGGGCTCGAGCACCGCCAACTTCTTGCCTTCTTGCCACGTGCCAGACCCGGACTCAAGACCTGGATCCCTGAGCTAAGTCCCCACGTGGTTTAGACCCCCTACGATACCCTTCAGACACCAAGAGGCTAGACCAGACCGTACGGCCTTCTGCCCACGACCCCTATTTCATTAATAAACTCATTGTCACGGGAAACCTCGTTTTTATTTTAATTTCCCCGTAACAATTGGCGCCCATAAACGTGGTTTCGTCTGGTTTGGCATCTGGTGCCTTTTCCCGGGTCTGTGTGTTCAGTATTTGGTGTTTGTCTTGTGCCGTACTTAATATCCAACTCTCTCAGTACTCTAACCCGTCTGGGCCCGGGGTAGAATTGGTTCAGGTTACGTAACGGACACGTGTAAGAGGCAGGTAACGTTACAGCACACACCCACTGTTTTTTTTAGGGTTCCGTGATACATAAGGAACCCTGTGTTTTTTTTCACAGTGGACATAATATTAAATTTATAAAATCTATTAAATTAATTCTTTATTATTAAATATATTTATCATTATTCTTTTTTTGTCCTGTCCTTACTTTTTGGCAGGATATTAGTATTTTTTTTGTGTAATTTTTTGGTTATCTATTGTAAATTATTTATTTAATCATACATACTATTTATTTTACACATACCCGCACACTATACATGCACACACATCAGCATCATCTTCAATGATGTTTATGTGATTTTTGGCTTTAACTTTGTTTTATTTTATTATAATTTAACTTTTACTTCTTTAACATTATTAAATTACAAATAATTACAGATAACTTTAAATGTGTATTCTAAATTATTTTGCTATTAACTTATCACTTTAACTTTAACTTACTTTATTTTAATATTAACTTACTATGAGCGTTGGATATACTTAGTGTAGTAACTAGTACCTTATTGTAGTAGTGTAAAGTTTTAAAATTGTTAATAAACTTTATACCCCTTTTTTTTTCATCTTGTTGTATATGGTCTGTACCATATTATAGTCTCTAGAACTTGTTTTTGTAGTTAGTTAACTTATATAGCACTGATTACAAATTATATTTCTTTTGTGTATTTTTTAGAGAATACATCTGATTATTTTTGTATTTTCTCAACACAGATATACTCACCGTTAGGGTTGTGAATATTTTTTCTTGAATTTACTTGGTAGTTTAACTTTTAAAATTGAATTTAACTTCTGATAAATTCATTAATTGATTTATTTTGGAAAAACTTAATTTCTTTTTAAGCTTTACAATTTACTTAGTTACTTAATTTCTTAATAAATTTTACTTTTGACAACTTACTTAACTTACTTAAAAATCTTTATTATTATTTTTTTTTTATTTATTTCAATATGCCGGAGAAAATTAAATTTTTTTCTCTTCAAAAATCGGAATTGGAGTATGAAGTTTTAGTTAGAAATGAAACACCAGCTTCCACCGTTGTAGAGTTAAGAAAGCAAATAGTTAAATTAGCTGAGCTTTACCCGTCTGAGGATATTTTAGACTCTTGTCTTTCTATAAAAGATGATTTGTCGGGGATTGAGGAAACCCTAACAAAAATAAAATTACAATTAGATTCTCACTCCGATGGTAACTCATTGCTTAGAGCTGAAAATAATTTAAGCCACATTGAGTATAGGATTAATAGAATGACATCAATTAAAGGGGTCTAGTAGTTGTTCCGTGATGCCAGCTCCTGCTGTAGCACCACCTATGCCTCCTTTAAATATTACAGTTCAATGTGAAAAAAATAATCTAGCTGATTTACAAAAATTTAAATTTGATGGCAAGTCTTGTGTCCGCGCGTTTATATCTAGAGTGAATGAGTACTGTGCACAGCATAACGTTTGCGATTCTAAGATTCTCTCTCACGCTTTTGATCTTTTTACTGGTGATGCCTTACATTGGTATAGAAGTATTTATCAAAATGTTAACAGTTGGTCAGAACTTTTAAATCTTTTGTATTGTGACTTTGACAAACCTAGTTTTGATTATCGGTTTATGTCTGAAATCCGTAGTAGAACTCAGGGCGAAAAAGAAACCATTACAATTTATATTGCTATAATGGAAGGAATGTTCAACCGTCTTGTTAAACCTGTCCCAGAGAGTGAGAAGTTGGAAATATTATTACACAACATTAAACCTTGCTATGCAAACATTTTAGCTTCTTCTCCTACGGTCAACTCAATTGAACAACTAAAGTCTCTTTGTAAGAACTATGAGGATGTACAATCTCGAATAACTTTATATCATGAACCGCCCAGGATAACGTCGGATACCTTGGCACCGGACCTAGCTTATACTAGTAATAGTAATAAAACAGAGAACAAACAAACTTTTAATAAAACTTTTAGTAGACCATTTCGGAATAATAATTTTTCTAATAATCCCCCTAATAATAATAATAATTTTGCTTTTAAACATTCACATAATCATGTTAATAGTTTGCAATCGAATATCCCTAAATTTTGTTTACGTTGTAAGGTTAACTCGCACAGCTATTATGAGTGCACAGCTGATAAGTCGAAGATTTTTTGTTTTGGCTGTGGCAATCCTGGCGTGCGCCGGCCCGATTGTACTCGTTGTCTTAATAAACATCATTCAAAAAACTAGTTTTGTCGGATCGTGTTATACCTAACCATACCGACCTTGATGTTCGGAAACAATGGGTTAAAACTGTAGGCACATTTTTTAAATATTACACCATTAATACGGTCCGATGTATTAACAACAATTTAGATTCTCGACCTTATGTCAATATTCATATAGACGCTTTTAGCATGCGCGGTCTTTTAGACTCGGGTTCTTGCATTTCTTTGTTAGGTAATAATTCTCATTTAAACATTATTGAGCTAGGCTATCCTATCAATAATGATGATAACAATATATCAATTTTCGCCGCGGGCGGTCATTGCTTAAAGTCTATAGGTTATATAAATTTACCAATTCGTTTTGAAGATCAATTTCATATTTTAAAATTATACGTAGTTCCTCAGGTTACTTCTAACCTCATTTTAGGTATTGACTTCTGGCGTATTTTTAAACTTTGTCCTAAATATTTAAATTCTATTAATTCTAGTACGGCTACCGAACAAATCACTTCTCATCAGGTGACCCAGCCGGCCATTAACGGCTATGAAAATTTGAGTCCGTCTGAGCGCTCGGTAGCTGACGACATAATAAAACAATTTCGTTCTATTTCTTTTGAAGAAAAAGGTTTAGGTTTAACTTCTCTTATCACTCATAAAATTGATACAGGCGATGCGTTACCTATCCGTCAACGTTATTATAGGATGTCGCCTGAAAAACAACGTATCTTAGTTGAACAGGTTGACGAAATGTTGGCTATGGACGTCATCGAGCCGTGCCAATCTGCTTGGAGCTCTCCTGTATTAGTGGTGCCTAAGAAGAATACTGGCGAATTTAGATTTTGTTTAGATAGTCGTAAGTTAAACTCTGTCACTAAAAAAGACGCTTATAGTTTACCGTACATTTCGGAGATTTTAGACAGCTTACGCGACGCTCGTTACCTAAGTACTATTGACCTTTCTAACAGCTTTTGGCAGACTGCTATTAATGAGTCTGATCGCGATAAGACTGCTTTTTATGTTCCGGGTCGTGGAATGTTTCGTTTTAAACGCATGGCTTTCGGATTGACGAATGCACCTGCTACGCAGCAGCGTTTAGTAGATGCCTTATTTGGTAACTTCGGTCATAAAACATTTTGTTATTTAGACGATATAGTTATTATTAGTGAGGATTATAATGAACACGTAGCTACTCTTTTGAGGATTCTTCAAGTCCTCAGGGAAGCTAATTTAACTGTAAAATTTGAAGTGTAAATTTTTTCGGCCTCAACTTAAATATTTAGGTTATGTAATCGACGCTAACGGTCTTCGTACTGATCCTGATAAGGTCGCCGCGATCATAAATTTTCCTACGCCTACTTGTAGGAAAAGTGTAAAACGTTTTCTTGGCACTGCCACTTGGTACAGAAGGTTTGTGCCTAATTTTAGTACTCTGGCAGGGCCCCTAAATAAACTGACGTCTACACGTAAGAATGCCCCTCCTTTCGAGTGGACTCCTGAGGCGGACTCGGCGTTCAACAAACTTAAGGAGAGCTTGGTCTCCGCGCCAGTACTGCGCTGTCCCGATTACAATGAACCCTTTGAGGTTCATACGGACGCCAGTAGCTATGGTATTGGGGCCATGCTGACCCAGAAGTTCGAAGGTAAAGAACACCCTGTCGCGTACATGAGTCGCTCCTTAACTAAACAGGAGAAAGTTTATGGGATTACTGAGCGTGAGACGTTAGCAGTTTTAGTAGCTTTGGAACACTGGCGTTGTTACTTAGAGAACGGTAAAAAGTTTACAGTTTATACTGATCACAGTGCTCTTAAATGGTTCTTGTCTTTGTCCAACCCCACTGGTAGGCTAGCTCGCTGGTGTGTCAGACTTTCCGAATTTAATTTTGAAATTAAACATAGGAAAGGCTGCGATAACGTTATACCGGACGCTTTGTCTCGAGCGGTTAACGTCAACGCAATTTCTGCTTGGACAAACTATACCGGCGCTGATACCTGGTATCTTAATATTTTTAACAGTTGTAATAACACGCCATCTTCTTTTCCAATTTTACGATTAAAGATAATAGATTATTTAGGCTTTCTAAAAATAAACATAACTTAACTTCTGAATTTTCTTGGAAAGAGGTAGTTCCTAACGATTTTCGCGAGGAAATTATTCGTGCTAACCATGATGAGCCCACTGCTGGTCACATGGGAATTTTTAAAACTTATAGGCGGCTCGCACTTAACTACTTTTGGCCTAATATGTATCGCGATGTCGTCTCTTACATTTCAAAATGTTCTAAATGTCTTCAGTATAAATCTCAAAATCATAAAGTTTTAGATGAAATGGGTCGCCCTAAAGACTGCTCACGACCATTTCAAGTCATCTCTGTCGACATAATGGGACCATTACCTACTACTAGAAAACGTAATAATTTTATTTTAGTTGTAACTTGTTGCTTTTCAAAATTTTGCCTTATCTTTCCTATGAAACGTGCTACTTCCGATATCATAATTAAAATTTTGGAAGATAGTGTTTTCTTGGTGCATGGTGTACCACAAACTATTATAATGGATAATGGCCCTCAGTTCATTAGTAACGAAACTAATAGGGTTTAAAAAAAATATAATATACCTAAAGTTTATTTAACACCGCGTTATACCCCTCAGGTAAATACGGTCGAACGCTACAATAGGACTATTATCACTTGTATTTCGACCTACGTGGAAGAAGATCATAGGTCATGGGATGTACATATACCCGAAATACAATTCGCCATCAACAACTCGGTGAATGAGGCAACCGGTTTTACACCATCTTTCTTGGTATATGGTAGGGAACTAGTGTCTTGCGGTACTCACTACCTAGATACCGACAGTATAAAAGACCTCGTGTTTTCGCCTCGTGACGCCTACGCCGAAAATTTGGGGTGTATGTCATCTTTGTTTGACAGCGTTCAGATGCGTCTTTGGCAAGCTCATGTTAATAGCACTGCTCAATATAATTTGAGACGAAAGCCTGCTGAGTTTAACGTTGGTGATGTCGTTTTTAAGAGAACTTATTTTCTCAGCGATAAGGAGAAACATTTTAGCAAAAAGTTAGCTCCTAAATTTGTAAAATGTAAAATTGTAGGTAAACGTTCTCCCTTAGTTTACGTTCTGCAAGACATGCAAGGCAAAGATCTTGGTGCCTGGCATTTAAAAGACCTTAAGCTACCAATTTTATCAAAGTAGTTGGTTAACTATTGTAGGAAGGCTAGTAGTTTCGCGCTTTATTCAGACGCTGTTCGTTATATTGTTGTACAACGTTATAGCTGTGTACATTATTATCTTCGACTTGTGTTGTTTTTTTTTCTCTTTACGGGAAACAATACTCGCATGTTAGGGCGTCTCGGATCATATTATTTGGTTCGGGATGCAATAATGAAAGTGGATGTATGTATGGGATGTATGAATATAGTATGAAACGTAGTATGAAAGGTTGTCGGTTGTTTGCGCGTAGACACAAGACTAGCATTTATCTTCCATCGTCGTAGTTTTTTTTTTTTTTTCTTAAATTATTATTATTTTTTAACAAACTACAATTTTTTTTTCTTTTCTTATTTTGTAGCTGTTTCAGGATTTTTCCTGAGAACAGTCAAAATCCTTCGGTAACAGGGGGGGATATGTAGCATAGCTACATTATTGTACGTATCGTTATAACTAATAACGATGCGTATAGCGTCATCTATTAGCAGTTGTCGATATTAATAATATCGACTAATTTGTACTATACACCGCCAGCTTTGTTACGGCCTCCAGCACTGATAACTACGTTGCGGCCACAAGCACCGTCCACTTTGATACGGGCTCGAGCACCGCCAACTTCTTGCCTTCTTGCCACGTGCCAGACCCCTGGACTCAAGACCTGGATCCCTGAGCTAAGTCCCCACGTGGTTTAGACCCCCTACGATACCCTTCAGACACCAAGAGGCTAGACCAGACCGTACGGGCTTCTGCCCACGACCCCTATTTCATTAATAAACTCATTGTCACGGGAAACCTCGTTTTTATTTTAATTTCCCCGTAACATTCATAGCTTCGCACGTCTATAGTGGAACCGCACCCTGGAGGGTGCTTACAAATTAATTGCTTTTGATAAACACAAAAATTTATTTTCAGTAGCTTCAACGATGAAACGAAGGAGTAATCATTTATTAGAGCTCGCTTTAAAGGAAGATGATAATCCCAATATTATAAGCAATCGGTTAGTGTTTTATATAATATAATCGTGAAAATAAAATTTATGTTTTTGTATAATTTATGTTTTTAATTAAAATAATAAAAAAAATGTAAAATAATTTATGTTTTTTACAGTATTGGCTGAAATGAAAAAAATCCAAATTAGTAATAACTATCTCTTAAATTAAAAGGGTTTAATTTCTTTCAGTTGCACGACACCGAGACGACGTTACACAGTACATGAAATACCGTCTCCAAAAGCGTTAGTATTTATAGTAATTTACACTAAGTATCCATATATTGTAAATGCGAAAGTCTGTCTGTTACGTCTTCACGCTCTAACCGCTGAACCGATTTTGATGAAATTTGAGTATGGAGATACTTGAGTCCCGGGATAGGTCATGGGATACTTTTTATTCCGGAAAAATGTACGATTCTAACGCGATAAACGAATTTTGGCGCAACGGTAACTCCGTTGTCATTATTATGTTATTAAATAAATCTTTTTCTTAATTTGGTAATTTTCAGATTTGAAACCGTAACAGAAACAGAACAAAAAGAATATAAACCATCTAAGAAATCAAGTCGTGCAAAATCACTTTTTACTGACGATCCGCTTGCCAGTTTAGTAGATGAGTCATCATTAGCGTCATGTCATACGTATCAAAGTCCATCAAATAGCTATAATATATCGAATACACGCCATGCAATGCATATGGATCCCCCCCAACCCTCCACTAGTAATCCTTCACTTTTTTCACATCCAAGAGGTGTTAAAACAAGAGGGGGAACAAAGCGAAATTTAGGTATCAAAATACTCAAAAATCAAAGAGTACTTATACATAATCATAAAATAAAACAAACTGATTTGGAAGAAAAAAGTGAAGGTAATGATGAAGTAATAGACAAAACTAAAATTGAAGAAGAGCAGGAAGAAGTAGTTCAAGACGAAAATGAAGAAGTAGTTAAAAGGGATTATAAAGAAATTACATTGACTGATCTGCTTTCTGCAAATGCATTTGAAGGGGAAGAGAAGGAAGAAAAACTGAAAATAAAACTACCACCTCAAAAGGTATTAACTGAAGAGGAGCTTATCAAGATACTGGAAGATAATGATTTAGAAGAAGAAAACAAATATGAAAATATCTCAGATGTTAGTTTATACTCTGATGCAAGTGAAGATGCAGCTCATGAGAATATTAATATGAGTCATAACGACACATTACAAGTAAGTAATGATCAATTAATTAACGATGATTGGAAAACTGAACGTGCCCCTACTGTGGAACATAATATAATTTTTAATGGACACGAAAAACAACTGAAAATACTTCCTGAAGGAAATGAACCATACGACTATTTCAAATTAATTGCAACGGATGAGTTATTTACTATGTTAGTTACAAAGATTAATAATTATGCTTCAAAGCTACTATTAAATTTACTCGATCCTAAAAGCAGACTGAGATTATGGAAAGATGTAACTGTTGAAGAAATTAAAATCTTTTTTGGCATTCTGTTTCATATGGGAACAATCAAACTAAACCGAGTAACAGACTATTGGAAAAAACATCCGCTGTTTAGTTTACCTGCTTTTTCAAGATACATCAGTAGGAACAGATTTTTGTTAATAATGAGGACGCTCAATTTTGAAGATGACTTATCCGATAACATGCTATCAAAAATAAACGATTTAACTAATTATTTTAACGTTCGAATGGAAGAAATTTATTACCCATCTAAAAATCTGGCCATAGATGAGTCTATGGTTTTGTTTCGCGGTCCGTTAATATTTCGTCAATATCTCAAAGGAAAAAAACATCCCTACGGTATAAAACTTTATATTCTAACCGATGAATATGGAGTAGTTATGAAGACTATTGTATATGCCGGGGCTTCAGATGTGGTAGTAGGAGGTGCTAATCATAGTGAGAAAGTAGTTTTGAGTTTACTATCTAATTATATAAACAAAGGGTATTCTCTTTATATGGATAACTTTTATAATTCAGTAAGTCTTGCACAGAAATTATTGACCTTAAAAACCTATTGTTCGGGAACTTTACGTGCGAATAGAAAAAATAATCCGAAAGAAGTAATAGAAAGAAAACTGAAACGTGGCGAATCCATAGCCAGATTCAATAGTTGCGGTATTTGTGTCCTGAAATGGAAAGACCGGCGGGACGTCCTAATGATTTCTTCGCAACATGGATCTGATATGATTAGCGTTACAAATCGACGCGGTGAAACACTTTTTAAGCCTGAAGTTGTAGTAAAATACAATAGATACATGGGTGGTATAGACCACCAGGATCAAATGCTGGCATACTACTCGTGTGAGCATAAGACCGGTGGTACAAAAAGTTAGGTGTGCATATATTCCAGCAAATGTTGTATAATGCGTATACCCTACACAAAATTTTTTCGGCTAGAAAAAGTTACTATGATTTCCGTCTTGAAGTCATAATGAAATTATTAGATATTAATAACACGACGCGAGAAGAACCAACATGTACAATATCAAAAAATAAAGTGCATGTTATACAACAATGTGCTCGTAAAAGTACTGGCACAAGTAATAAGACGCTACGACGTCGCTGTAGGCAGTGCTGGGTTTCAAAAAACACGAGAAAAGATACTCCATATTTCTGCCCCGACTGTCCCGAACAGTATGGATTTTGTTTGAATGAATGTTTTAAGGAGTACCACAAATATTAATTATTACTATACGCGTATAATACAAGTTCTATATATTTATGTTTGGATGTTCCTTTCTAGGAAAGGAACATCCAAACATAAATTTGTATAAATATAAGCTGATGAACAATTAGTAGTTGTGATACTGCGCACAATTTTGTAAGTAGGTATATTTTTTACTAGCGACCCCGGCTCCGCCATGTTTCGTTTATAACGATAAGTTGTAGACGATTTTTGTAAATTAGTGTTTATTCACTTTTATAATAAAAATGTTTAGTTTTTATGAGGTAGTTAATTATTTAAATTCCATTAAATTACGTTATGATATTGACATTATCTCGCATACTTTGTTATATATTTGTATTGTATTGTTTTACTAGCTATATTATAACACTTGTTATGAGTTTTCTTTTGGTAGTATTATCATATTTATTATAAGAACATGTTACATAACACCATCCAAACGCTAACGCAAACGGTGCGTTGAATGGCACTTACAATTTGAATTCTTTTATCAGTGCCACTAACGCATTTGTGGCGTTTACCATTTTTTGGTGGGTTTTTGTTATTTGGGGTGTTTTATGAGTTAAAAAACACATTATAATATGTATAGTCTATTGATTTCTTTAAAAATATTAAGTGGCACAAATATGATGTTTTTAAGATTTGAGTGGCAATGAATGGGTTAAAAGTGATAAGCAATACAAAATAGACATTACTGGTCATACCTAATCGTAACTACGCAAAAATATAATTTCTACATGCCATTATTATTTTATAATTAGTAATAATATTAAGTAAAATATATTGATTTAATTTATTAAGAATTAAAAAAAACATTTTTTTTTCACTCAGTACATAAGAGAAACGTCAGTCGAACCAGGTGTCGAGTTAATTCGCCCGAGTTGTACCTACCTGCCTATTTGTATACCTACCTACCTGCCTATATAATATAATATCACGTGCCTAATGCTAAAAGGGCGCATTTTTCAACATTTTGTATTAAAACTTGAATTTTTTTATTTATTATTTACAGGTAGGTAATTGATACGAAACATGACCGAATCTAAGAAGAAGTGTCGTGAGTACAGTGTTGAATAATTAATTTGGTTTTCTTCCATCACAGGCAGATAAACGATTGCCCACATGCCTTTTATGCAACAAAGTTTTCAGCAATGACTCTTTGAAACCATCAAAGCTGGATGACCACCTAAGAAGGTGTCATCCTGATAAAATAGTTAAAGATTTAAAATATTTTCAAACATTAAAGGAAAAATATGAAAAGAGACCCAACATGCACAGTATGTTCGCTTCAACGTCTGAAAGCAACATTGATGGCTTCCAATATCTCATTAATTATAGCAAAATCTGGAAAACCGCACACCATTGGAGAACAGTTAATTTTACCTACTGTTGAAGAGGTTTTAAAAACTGTTCTGCACAAATCTTCATTTGACATACTCAAAAGAATTCCTTTGAGTAACAACACTGTACAAAGACGTATTGATGAAATAAGCTCTGATGTTGAAAGTTTCTTGTGTGATTATCTGCAAATAACTCATTTTTTCTATTCAACTGGACGAGTAAACTTAACCTGACAATGAAGCATTATTATTGGCATATGTTCGATTTGTTATCAGCGAAGAAACTCATGAACAGCTACTATTCGCGAAATCTTTGAAGACGGACACTAAAGGTGAATCAATATTTAATCTCCTGAGTGATTTTTTCCATTTACAAAGGTTATTTCGGTGGCAATAGATGGAGCTCCTGCCATGGTCGGGCAATATCGTGGGTTTATAGGCCATCTTAAAAGATTTATACAAGAGGTAACTGCAATTAACTGTGTTATCCACCGACAACATCTAGTAGCAAGAAATTTGAGTGATAGATTACACCAATCGCTTCAATTTGTGATTAATGCAGTTAACAAAATTAGAAGCAATGCATTGAATATGTGCTTATTTGCACAATTGTGCAATGAAAATGATGAAAACTTCCAACGATTGCTGTTACATACCGAAGTACGCATAAATCCATTTGATGAAACGGAAGTGGAGAATGTAATTTTACAAGAGGAGCTACTCGAGCTTAGCACAAATGAGGAGCTGAAAGTGACATTTAAAAGAGGGTATCAAAAATTTTGGGTTCAGGCAGAAATACCCAAAAAATATCCTGGACTGTGGGGAATCGCGTTAAAGCTTCTGATAGCGTTTCCCTCCGTTGCAAACAATAAAAAGGAACAGATTGAATATCACAGAACGGGGAGATTTGCGGTTATTCCTTACAAAACTCAAACCAAATATTGATAATTTGCTATAAATCCATCAATTACACCCATATCATTAAAATTATATTTTTTGTCTTATTACCATTGTAGAAGTTAAGTTACATTACGTTGTAAATAAGTGTTTAATTTTGATTATATTACGACTGTTAAAACAATAATAATAATTATTATTATAATAATTTATATATATGAATATATATACCTACAACACAAGGAAATATACTACATTTCTTTTTACCACTCCGAATGGGACGTTTTCTATCCAGGATCCAGCAAAAATTTGAAAGTGGTCTATGAAACAAAAGAGTCTAGGAACCACTGCATTAAACCATCAATTATGAACTTTAATAACTTCTTTCAAATATCTCTAAAGTATATTTAATGGATTTAACCGAGTTTGAAGTTAAGCGACACATATGCGAGTGCATATATTTATATTAACAGAAAAGGATAGCATTCTATACAGATTAAAGTCATTATTAACATATTATGTTTTCAGTTATTTTAGGGCCACACTTAAGCAATAAAAAATCACATTTCAAGATTTTCTTACATAATGACACATTCAAGAAAAACGTTTTTAAAGTTGTTTGCGACCATACCTTGAAATTTATTCACATTTAAGCTAGCGAAGTATGTAGCGCTATGGAGCGAGGACTAAGAAAAATTAGATTTCGAAGTCTACTAAATAAACTGCCTATCAAACGAACCGTTTTGATACATGCATGCCTTGGAGATCATGGAGAAAAAGCTTACCGCGCTGGTTTTTATAAACAAACACGTCATGGAGGCCGACCTTGCGCTGCTGCTAGGCCTTAAACCTTAGCCATTCTAACATAATATTTTATAAGTTGATGGTACTATTTTTCATGAAAAAATATTTGTGCCTATTAATTGCAATGCGATTCTATTCTGGTTTCTGCATTATTTCTGTATTGTTATGTTTAAAAAGCTCGCTGCACTTTCGATTCGAGCACTGGCATCATATTTTCTCTTCTTCTTCTTTATAATGGCCTCCCTTGAGAAATAGCCAAAGTGTTAGTTAGAGGAGACAAATACATCTACAATCGAATGTTATTATGGTTAATAAAATTACACAGAACATCAAGAAAGGGGGTATGGACTAAAGATACAAGGGATTAGAAATCAGAAGGACGAGGGATATAAGAGGGAAGTGAATCATATAATGAAGAGAGACGATTTGAGCAGCTGAAAAAAATATGTTCAAGAGTGCCTTCGTCAAGTCCACACTCACATAAAGAGGAATCCCTAACCCTAATTTTATTAAGGAACACTGGGGTACAGGAGTGGCCTAAACGTAAGCGGCATACTGTAGAGGTGGTAATTTTTTAGCCTTCCTGTATTTAAAAAACCAAGGCTTAACCAACACACCTGGTTGCAGGGAAAAGAAGAATTTGCCCTTAACACTTCCTGATGCAGTCCAACTCTCATTCCAGCCGGTAATCAAATGTTCCTTAGCCAAAGGAATAAGGTCGCTGCAGTAAAGTTTGAATTGGCCAGGGCCACCTGAGTAAGTGGCTTGTTTCGCGTAAAGGTCAGCGCTCTCGTTTCCTGATATACCACTATGGCCTGGAATCCAAGCCAACTCAACATGAATATTTTGTGAAATGCATTTTAGAAGAAGATGCCTTATATTTATTATATAGGGGTATTTAAATTTAGACCGGAAAGGGTTAGCCAGGATAGCTTGTAGGCAGCTTCGCGAATCAGAAAAAATTACGGAGTAGTTAAGTCTATGAGACTCTATAAACGACAGAGCCTCAAGGATTGCAATTGCTTCACCAGAAAATACAAAAGACAAATAAGGTAATTTAGAATTTAATACCACATTGACTTTTGGTATCCAGACCGCTGAACGTACACACCCTTGGTTTTCTAATTTGGACGCGTCTGTATATATGTGATACCAGTCTCTGTATACTGTATTAATAATTTCCTTAAAGTGATCATTTGCAGACTGAGAACCTTTTACAATGCCGGTATCAAAGGAAATGAAAGGGAATTTGACTAGGGATTCGTAAGGAACTTCATAAATAGGGAGCATCTTACTCTGGTACACAGGACATGGCAAGCTAGTGAACTTTTGAAAGCTTTTAAGGAGACAGGGGGGATCCTTGTGTGTCCAGTATGATGAGGAGTGGAATAAGTGGGAGAGGGTATATAACTTTGGGATAAGAGGGTGATGAGCAAATTGAAGAGCCTTGAAAAGAAATCTGTCTGAAAGGTATTGGTGTCGGAAACTTAAGGGGGGATCTGCACACTCAACCTGCAGGGCATTATTAGCAGTTGATTTCATGGCACCAATTACTAGACGAAGGCACTTGGATTGGATTTTGTCCAGTTTTTGAAGAGCAGACTTGTGACAAGGTTCAAGAATTATAGATCCGTAATCCAGATGACTTCGGATTAAGGCATTATATATCAATTTTTGAGTGTATGGGTGAGAGACCCACCAAACTCCAGAGAGACACCGAATAATATTGATGTTTTTTTCACATTTTTTAATAATATGGTTTATGTGATGAACGCGTCATTTTAGCATCTAGATAAACCCCTAGGAATTTAACGTTATCAGAAACCGGGAAAATTTGGCTATCCAGGGATATAAATATGTCCGGAACAGTCCTACGTCTGGAAAAAACAACAGTGCTGCTCTTCTCCACGGAAATACTCAAGCCATGGTCAGAGAGCCACTCGCATAGGTAATGAAGAGCAGAATTGAGGCGTGCAGAGGCATCTAAGAGCTCCTTGGTGGATACATAAAGGGCTATGTCGTCCGCATATTGAGTGATTTTGCAGAAAGAGGTAACGGATAAGTCTAGATTGTGGGTGTAAATATTATAAAGGAGAGGACTAAGGACTCAACCTTGAGGGAGACCCTTCCAAACCAATCTAGAACAAGGAGGTGAATTTTCATGGGAAATAAGGATCGAACGACCGGAAAGGGAATTGCACACGTAGTTAACTATCTTCACAGGGATACTGAGCTGAAGCATAGTCTGCCTGAGAACCGGAAGTAGTACGTTATCATATGCGGACGACACATCCAGAAATACCCCCACCAGAGTCTCTTGTTTCGAGAAGGCAATCCGAATGTCGGAGACTAGAGTACACAGGCTATCCATAGCATTAAAGCCCTTACGAAATCCGAATTGACTTCCCGAAAGAATGCCTCTACTCTCCAAGAACCATTCGAGGCTATTTTTAATTAAATGCTCTAATATTTTTGAGAGAGTGGAAGAAAGAGCTATAGGACGATAGCTCAATGGATTATCCTCGGGCTTACCTGGTTTTAAAATGAGAAGGATTATTTGACATTTCCACTCTTGCGGGGGAGTTTCAGCCTCAAAGATGGAATTAAGAAAGTCAAGTATCAATTTTTGTGTATCGCGGCTGCTTTTGACAATAAAAGAATACGGATTAAGGGAGTCTATAACTAACTTAAACTCCTCAAAATAAAATGGGGTTTCGAATTCATTAGAAGTATGAGATGATGAAAAAATATTATACTCTTCAAATGTAGGTGCCCAAGGTGGTGCGAGGTTTTGGGCAAATCCGAAGATCCAAGAAGAAGGGTCATTCGGTTAGGGGGTTAGAGTTGGGGGAAAAGGAGCCGCGAAACTTTTTTAACTTGGTCCAAACCAGAGACGGTTGGGAAAGAGGAGACAAGCCCTCACAGAACTTATGCCAACCCAGGCGCTTCTTGTGAGAGTGAAGTCTTTTTGTTTCCGCTGCTATCCTCTTGCAGTTATTATAATTCTCCAAGGTCATATCAGAGGAGAAAGTCCTCTCTATCTCCTTGCGTCTTTTACATGCCATGGTTCACTCAGCATCCCACCATGGGGGAGAGGAAATTGGGTTACAATTAGAGCCTCGAGTAGGTATAGCAGCAGATGCGCCTCCAAGAAGCGCCTGCGTTAGACGGGGATATAAAATATATGAATTATGGGAATTAACAGGTGGGATGGAGGCAATTAGCTCATTAGTCAGAACTGCAAAGAGCGGCCAGTCAGCTTCGGAAAGTTTAAATTTAAGTCTAGGGGGATTTTTAACTATAGTCGGGATAGGGGAGAGATGCCAGGTAAGGATAATGGGAAAATGATCGCTGCCACAGGAATTTGAAAGGATGGACCATGACATTTGTGAGGAAAGAGAAGGAGAACAGATAGACAAATCCACTGCTGTTCTAGGATTCTGAGTTGGGATTACTCGTCGAGTAGGAGCTCCATTATTCAAGATAACCAGGTCAAGATCATCAAGAGAGTTGAGAAAAAGATTGGCAAGAGACTCACAATTATGTGAGCCCCAAGCATGATGTTGGAGATTGAAGTCTCCTAAAAGGAACATTGGAGTGGGATGAGATTGATTATAGAAAAAAGTTCAGAAAGGACAGAGGAAGCAGGGTCAGGTAAGTAAATAGACAGAAAAGAAATGTTAAAGATTGTGACAGCAACAATGTTAAAATTACTATGTGGTGGAAGAGAGATAGAATTAAAAATTACTGAAGTAGAAACTAAAATAGCTGCACCAGCTCTACCATCACTTCTGTCATCCCGGAGACAGGAGAAGCCAGAGACTCTAAATTGAGAATCTGGCCTCAACCAAGACTCCTGGATGGCAAAAATAAGGGGATTAAATTTATGAGTAAAATATAAAATAAAATTTATTTTGTTTCGGACGCTACGACAGTTCCATTGAAGAATGACCCTCTGAGCCATTGTTATTTATAGAGTTTGTGTTTGTAATGTTCACCAGCTTAGTCAAGTGCTTCATATTTTATGAATATTGAATTGTAATAAAAAATTACAGTTTTGTCAAAGTCACAACATGGTCACAACTCAAAAGTAAAAATTATATCTTTTTTTTTAGATATAAGGTATAGGCTTTTATCCATTTGCCAGTGTCAAGTTAAAAAGGCGGGAAATAGAATTTTCGTTTCAATTTTAACACCGTATTCCTATATAGTCAAGTCTAAAGTCTAGTCAAAGTCCAAATATATAGTCAGTACAGTCCATGAGTCATGTCAGTCGATTCAGTAAAGTAGAAGCTTTACTGAAAGTTCCTAGGGAGTTTTGGCGGGAAACACAAAATAGTACGCTTTTAGGAGTTGTACCACTTGCCCACACTTGTGCACGTTAACGAATATTTAATGGTTAATATTCTACCAATATTACACATTAACAACCGAGATAACACAAATTTAAGAAATCTTACCAATTCCACAACGTCACCCATTGAACTCCCCGGCAAAACTCAAAATGACTTTTTAGATGTCTCGACATCTAAAAAAGTGGATTGCAACGAACAATTAAACATCTCTTTTTTCCCCAACAGCATGTGTCATAAAGGGGGATAAGAAACGATATAATATGATTTTCCTCTTGCTAATAGCCGGGTCTCTTTGCTATACTTATTGCTCTGAGGTGTGCATCACCAAAACTAAAAGGAAGAAAAACTTAAACACTAAAACGACTTATGTGCCTTATGCACGGTTCAGGCTGCAAATTCAACATCGGTAATAATGGCTGTAATAACTGTCAATAGTGAAAATCATAATTTATACTATACAATTTTTGCCTATAATTTCGCTTCAAGGCCGCGATATTGGGTTTGCAGGCTGGACGGTGAGATGTGCGCCGCGCCATACTCACGGATCACGATCCAGCCTGCAAATACAACACCGGTAATAATAGCCGTCATAAGTGTCAAAAGTGTCAATCATTTACTATTTTTGCCTACAAGTCCGCGGCCTTGAATTCGCAGGCTTAACTGCCAACCAATATCGCGGCCTTGAAGCGAACTTGTAGGCAAACATTTTATAGTATGATTGACAGTATTGACAGCCACTACTGACAGTGTTGGATTTGCAGGCTGAGCCGCGAGTACGGCGCTTAAGGCACTTATCACACCGTCCAGCCTATTGTAAATCCAGCACCGGTACTAATAGCCGTAATTAGTGTCAATAGTGTCAGTCGTTTATAATTTTTTGCCTACAAGTCCTCTTCAAGGTGCTATTGGTGCTTTACTTACCGTCCAGCCTGCAATAATCAATAAGAAAATAATTCAATATGGCAATCTTGAAGCGGACTTGTAGGCAAACATTGTAAATGTTTGACATAATATTGAGACTAATGACAGCCATTAGTACCGGTGCTGGATTTGCAGGCTGGACCACCATCCACACAAGTAAAATTCATGTGTACATAAATGCCTTACTCACCGAGGAAAACGCGTTTATGTACAAATTAATTTTACTTAAAAATAAAGTGCCATACTCATGGTCCAGCCTGAAAATCCAATGATATTGAAAATAAAAAAATAAAAATTCCAAATAAAAAAAAGATTTTTTCGGAAAGTCAACAGAAAAAGCTACCACTGGTTCAACCCTAAAGCGCTATACTGATCATCCAGCCTGCAAGGCCGTATGTATTTTTTGCCCACAAGACTTGTGGGCAAGAAATACATATAAATGATTGACACTATTGACTCTAATGACGACTAATAGTACCGGTGCTGGAGTTGCTGGATCTACACTGACACTGGTTGTTCCACAAGGGAGGCCATTTTAAAGAAGAAGAAGTAGATTAATTGGATGGGCCGTGAGTATGGTGCTTAACGTGCCGAAAAGAGCCGCCGTAAGATACTCGCACGGGGCCATCTTTTAGCAAAAAGATGTAAAATTGTTCTTTTGGAAGAAATACATATTGTACATTTATTACAATACTAGCTTTTGCCACCAATCAAATAAAAATAACGACACCAAAAACCAAACACATATATAAATGAAATAAATGTGGACGGCATAAGGGTAACTGATGCTTTAAAAATTGCGGATCATTTCAATGAATATTTTTTAAATTATAAAGATGACTTATTAAAATATTGTTACTATAAATATGACATGGGTTCAGTTAGCGATACAATATTTGTAAATCCATCATCAAAGGACGAAATACTCAAAACCGTAAATGGTCTTAACAATACAAATGCTGTAGGGTTTGATATAATATCAACACACATAGTAGAAAAAAATGTGCAACAAACATTATTGAAGTTATTAACTACCTCGTAAATCTCTTACTTGAAGAAGGCACCATTCTTGAATTGCTTTAAACTGTCCATAGTCAAACCACTCCTTAAGAAAGATGATCGCACCTATCTTAATAACTATAGGCCGATTACTTTAGTTCCGGTATTTTCAAAGTTATTTGAAAAAATAATGAACAAAAGAATTTAAAATTTTAGACAAATTTAATATTATAACCGAAGAGAAATGCTGGTTTCGAAGAAATAAAACTACAACACTGGCTTCCTTTGGTTTAATTAATGATGTGTTATCATATATTGACACTAAAAACAAGTGTCAGCAATATTATTTGACCTAAAAAAGGCGAAACGATTGCGTTAACCATAAAATACTAATAGATAAAATATGTGAACATTATGGTATATTCTACTCTGGAACGCTCTGTCTACGGAAATCAGAATGTCCACAACCAGAGATACGTTTAAGCGCAGAGTCCGACAGTTGTATTTGAAGTATTTGGCAGAATCATGAACATTTTATTATAATTTTTGGTTGGTTAGTATCGTGTAATTATGCAGTATGGTATATGTATAATGTATATTATGTTTAATAAATCATTTATGTACTTGTATATTATAGTATAGTATGTAGGTATAATTAGTTTGATATGCATTATGTTAATTTTAGTAAAATTTGTCTAGTTTTCTACAAATATTATTGTATCTATTTTTATCATTAGTTTTACACGACCTTTCGTACAGTTAAACTTTTGTATTTTTCTAGATGGAAAGCAATTTGCTATTTTGACTCTGTCACCACCCTATGGTTGACTGGTAGAAAATGCCCTATGGCATTAAGTCCGCCATTGTACATTGTGCAGAAAGTGTAAAAATAAATAAATAAATAAGAGGAAAACCCCTTGAATGGATAGCCAGCTATTTAAAAAACCGCAAGCAACGTGTTGGAATTACACGTATTAATAAAGATGAGCTTAAAACATTTAGGTCAGAACTGAAATATAACGAGATAAGACTTCCACAAGGGAGTATATGGGGACCCCTACTATTTATAATTTATGTAAATGATTTACTAGAATTATTAGTATAAATGTACATTATTTGCTAACGACATATCTGTAATATCTAACAATTAAGAAAATACAAAATATGAGAATGAACTTAAAAATATATTATACATCATAAAATAATGGCTTGACGAAAATGACCTTAAACTTAATTTTAGTAAAACAAAAATAATACAATTTCACAACCAAAAAAAACAGACTTCAAAATAGACTATAATAGTCAAATTATTGAACAAATAAACGAAATAAAATTTTAAGGATTAATTCGTTAATCGTGACAGTTTCAAAGTCAAATGTTTCTAAAATGAGGAACACCAAAACTATTGCTATCTCTTTCATGACTGAAAATTATTGCATTATGATAGTATGAGACCAAATCATATTTCACCCTCTATGTTATATTTACATCATATTTGTATTATGCAATAGTATGTATTTTACTCCTCGACGCATCTTGGTTTCCACCATATTTCAAATGTCAAAACGGCCTAAAAAATTAAAAAAATGGGGCTATTTAACTGGAGACACTTTTTGCCTCAACACGAGTCGTCTATAATATTATATACATCTATGGGGCTAGATTATAAAAATATATATATTATTAAAAAAGTTCTGAGAAAATAATTTGTTTTTTTTAAGATTCGTACTTTTTTTTTTCTACGCAAAATGTAAGTTGAGAAATATGCTAAAATATTATTGGCTATTGGTTAAAAATGAGACTTTTGATGGATGTTAAGGGCCGATACTCACGGCCCATCCTGCTAATCCAGCACCGGTACTAATAGCCGTCAGCTAATAATAGCTAATAGCTCAACGCCAATTGACACTATCAATTGGCCTAACGTATGACAGATAAAAATATGGTACGACGTATGATTTTAAATGATTTCAAAATAATTATTAATTTTTCAAGAATATAAAATAAACTGTGCTATAAATTTAATTTTATACCTAATGATTCTAATGACTACAAAGGGTAATAAAAATAAGATACTTGCTGTTGTATTCCTAAATGTTATAATTATTAGAAAATATTGAGGTACACAACAGTAAGTTATAAGTATATTCATTTTTTTTCTACTGACGAAAAGTTACGAAAATTTTCGGCTCTTTTTATTATTTTATTGCTATTTTACTATACAGCCATACGGAAATATCAGTCATAGGACAGTTCCGAAATCTGCCACTAGGGAAATTTGCTCGCGACCAATAGTGTCCATTTATAATTTCTGCATACAAGTCCGTGGCCTTGGGCTTGCAGGCCGGATGGTCAGTATAACCCGTTAGTTGCCATACAGTACTGATTTTGGGTACCGACAAATCTACCAATTTCATAATTTGTATTGAGCAAATGACTCAGCATCCAGCTTACAATAAATTTAAAAAATAACTTAATTTTCGAGTTTTGCCGGGGAGTTCATTGGGGGATGTTGTGGATTTTGTATCATTTCATAAATTTGTGTTATTTCGGTTCTTAATGTGTAATATTGGTAGAATACTAACCATTAAATATTCGTAAACGTGCAAAAGTTAACAACGTTAACGTGGGCAAGGGGTACAACTTCTAAAAACGTGCTATTTTGTGTTTACCGCCAAAACTCCCTAGGAACTTTCAGTAAAGCTTCTACCGCTTTACTGAATCGACTGACATGACTCACGGACTGCACTGACTATTTATTTGGACTTAGACTAGACTTTAGACTTGACGATTTAGGAATACGGTGTTGAAAATTGAAACGAAAGTTCTATTTCCCGCCTTTTTAACTTGACATTGGCAAATGGTTATAAGCCATATAATAAAATATATTTTATATATAATAAAAATTAATAATTTTGACTTTTGAGTTGTGACTTTGACAAAACTGCCATATTTAGTACAATGCAATATTCATAAAAGCAACGCACTGAGGCAATTCACTCAAAAAAAAGGCTCAGAAACATTGGCTTTGCATATTATTCTATTTTTATACTAGTAATTATAACTTGTATCTGCATGAGGTACCCATGAAGTCATTGCATGAACCATTCCCTGCACTGTACGCCATCAGCTTTTCACTGAACATCTGCTGCATCACTCTGACGTTGGCAACTCCTATTACAGGGAAGGCTATGGACTTTTTTTTGGCGGGAAGTCGAAAAGAGCGGGTGTTTAAATTTTTCACTGTTTTGTAAAATATAATTTTCTAGTTTATATTACTGTAACATTGTTGTAAATAGTAGTTTTTAATTGAATTAAATATAATAAAATAAAAATGAGTGAAGATAGCGACGGGGGTCCGCCCCCTGGAGATACTTCCAAAAAAAGAAAATTGGAGGAAAGTACGGTGGACTTCAGAATGTTCACAAAAACTAATTACAAAAGACAATTCCCAGAAAATTATAGTGGAGATTGTGTCGTATATGTGGAATCGATGAATAATGAAAAATTGGGAAACAAAAATCCCATTACTTTAACAAAATTATTTACAGAAAATGTAAAGGGTATAGTAGGAGTACATCGAGTGAATGCATATAAAGTTGGTGTAACTTTTAAGAAGCCTGCGCCAGCTAATTGTTTTTTGAAAATGGACCATTTCCTTATTAGAAATAAACTAAAAGCTTTTGTACCGGCCCACCAGTCGGAGATTACAGGAGTTATTAAATATGTACCGAAAGATCTCTCAAATGAAGTTATATACAAAAATATTACATGTGACACAGAAGTTATTTCAATTGAAAGATTTTTTAAGAAAGTTGAAGGAAAACTTACACCGTTGGGTACAATAGCAGTTACTTTTGCTGGTACAATTTTGCCTCAAAATGCCTATATACAAATGTTTAGGTATCCTGTACATTTATACATACCACCATTACTACAATGTTTCAAATGCCTTAAATTCAACCATTCTGCAAAAGTTTGTCGTGGAGAGCAAATGTGCTCCTCATGCGCTGGACGCCATTCCTACAAAGAATGTGACGTAGAAGAAATTGTATGCATTAATTGTAGCGGTAATTACTTGGCCATCTCGAGGGACTGTCCAGTGAAGCAGAAGAAAATGCAAGAAAAGAGGAAAAAATTTGAGAATTTTAACCATAGTTATGCCACTGTGGTGAGTAGTGTCCCATTGCTCACTGACCCCAAATCTTTTCCAACTATTTCACGACCAGTTAATGTACCACCTGTTAGTAATACCAAAACAACTTTTAATGTAGAACAAATCATAAACAATGATATTATATTGAATGCTTTAGTAAAGTCTCTTGTAACCCTCGGAAATGACAATAGCAATAGTCCAGTAACAAATAAAAGAATTAAAGATATATTATTAGCTAATTTAATCAATTAATGGATACATATCTTAATATAACACAGTTTAATATACAAAGCTTGCAGAATAAGAGAGCCTTATTAAAAACATTTCTTTGTGAACATAATATAGACATATGTTTGTTGAATGAGACATGGCTTAGGAGCTCAAGTTTAATTCCAGATTTTACACCATACAATTTTATACGTAAGGATTCAGTTAATTCACATAACGGTGTAGGTATATTAATTAAACAAAACTTGAAATATAACATTATAAATACAAGTTTTTATGAAACAATTCAAAATCTTTGTATATCCATAGAAACTTCGATGGGAACAATATACATTCTTTGTGTATATTGTCCACCTAATAACAGGTTTGATACAAATAAATTAAAAAAGGTATTACTTGAAACACCTAAACCATGCCTCATCATGGGAGATTTTAATGCACATCACTTATTATTTGGTTGTCACTCGAATAATAATAGAGGTAACAGTTTGTTCAAAATTATAGATGAATTTGACATGTGTATATTAAACGATGGGAGTGCCACCACTATTCAGGTTCCAAATAGAAATCCCTCTGCAATTGATATAGCTCTTGTTAGCCCCACATTGGCTCCATTCTGCGAATGGCGTGTCCATGATGATCCAATGGGCAGTTACCACTATCCAACTCAGGTAACCCTTAATGTGAAGCCGTCAATATATGAAGTACGTCCTGTGGAAGAAAAATATATTTATAGTAAAACAGATTGGACTAAATATAATAAGTTATCAGAAACTTATTTTTCACAATTAAATATAGATTGTAATAATTTGAAACCACTCGAATTATATGATAATTTTATCAGTATTTTAAATAATCTAAGAACAGTAACAGTCCCCAAACAAAATCCGAAAACAGTTTCAAAACCAATGAGGAAACCAGCTCCTTGGTGGAACCGGATATGTGATGATGCAGTTCGAAAGTCCAAGGAAGCTTTAGTTAATTATCGAACTACACCCAGCATTAATAACTTTATTCATTATAAAAAGATAGACGCTCAAAAGAAAAGAATATTAAAAGAGGAAAGGGTCAACTCATGGCATGATTTGTGTAGTAGTTTTAATAGAATGACACCTGTTTCTAGAATATGGGGATATATTAAAAGATTTAAAAGAATAGGTACTTCTCATAATAGATTTTTAAATGATGAATGGGTACCACGTTTTTTGGATAAGATATCAGATTCATCTCAGATCAATGAAAGCAATTTAAATAGTATATTGAGCCATGCCATTGAAAATGATAGTAACTCCTTTATAAATAGACCATTTACACTGAGCGAATTGTACATATCTCTAAAAAGTAGGAAAGATACAACACCAGGTTTGGATAATATACCGTACATTTTAATTAAGAAACTACACCCTTATGTTTTAGAAATACTTTTAAATATTTATAATAGGTTATGGAATAGTTTAGTTATACCAGAGTCATGGAAAACTCAATGTGTCATTCCCATCTTAAAACCAAATAAATCTGCTAATAACCCATCCTCATATAGACCTATTTCCCTATCATCATGTTTGGGTAAACTTTTCGAGAATATGCTAAAACTGCGGTTAGATTATTTTGCTGAATCACAACAAAAGTTACCAGATATTCAATTCGGATTCAGAAGAGGCAAAAGTTGTTCTGGAAGCTTTGTATCCTTTATACACGATTTAAAAAAGGCAAAACTTAGTCACTGTAATGTTATAAGTGTATTTTTAGATGTAAAAGGTGCCTTTGATAATGTAAACATTGAACCATTAATTAAGGTTTTACAAGAAATGGGATTTCCGATGAAAACTTTAAAATGGATTTTTAAATTTTTAAATAATAGAACAGTTTATGTTAGATATAATAATAAATTATATGGGCCCAAACAGGCCAATAAAGGCACAATGCAAGGTGCTACACTCTCGCCGTCATTGTACAACTTTTATACATCTCAAATCCATAATTTTGTAAATATACCTGGAGTAAAGATTTTGCAATTTGCCGATGACTTGCTTTTGTATAGTGTAAATCAAAACTTAAATATGGCAGTCAATCATATAAACAGTGCATTACATCAATTACAACATTATTATAATAATATTTTAAAATTCGAAATCAGTACAGGGAAAAGTTCAGTGTTAATATTTAGTAAAGATCAATCCATAGAGCCTGTTAACATAACTTATAATAACAACATAATTTCTATTGTGAATCATCACAAATTTTTAGGGGTTATAATAGACCATAAACTTAAATTTGATAAACACATAAATTACATATGTCAGAATGCCATGAAGAGCATAAATATAATGAGAAGTTTAGCAGGAACATTTTGGGGCTCTGACCCAAAAACTCTTAACATGTTATACAAAAGCATAGTCAGAAGTCATTTTGATTATAGTTCGTTAGCTTACATGAATGCAAACACAACATTACTAAGAAAATTGGATGTTATACAGAATATGGGTTTGAGAATTATAAGTGGAGCCATGCACACCACTCCTATTGTGTCCATGGAAGTTGAAAATTGCATACCTCCACTGTCCTTGCGCCGCCTACAACTGGCTGAGAGATTTTGTCTTAAGGAATTGTCTTGTGATGATAATTTTATTGTTGATAAAATTTTACATTCTACAGAAATTGTACAGTCAGCTGCAACATCCAACATCACACCTAATAACCTCATTTCTGCTTCCTTACCTGAAATAGCAATATTAATGTTATCAACAAAAAATCTTACCAAAAATATGTATACTAGTAAAAAGTGGCCAATTTACCAATACCCATATGAAACTATTCTTAACTATATTGATGTTAAGTGTCATTTAAATTCTGTTACAAATAAGTTTGACTTTTTACAATTTTTACAACATAAAAGGGATTTTTACACATTATATACTGATGGTTCCAAAAGCGAGCATGTTAAAGCTGCCTACTATGACCCACAAATGAAAGTAAGTAAATGTTTTAAAACCGCATAATTGCAGTATTTTTACAGCAGAGGCTTGGGCAGTATTAGCTGCTTTAACTTATATACATACCAGTGTAAATAATGTAAATATTTTAATTATAAGTGATTCTAAAAGTGTTCTATGTTCTATATGTAATAATACTTTTTCCTATAAACAAAATTATATTGTGTTTAAAATAAGATATATGTTATCAAAGCTGATAGAAAAGAAAATAGAATTTGTATGGGTTCCCTCCCACAGTGGCATACTGGGAAATGAAGTAGTAGACCAGGTCACCCGTAGAGACTATGATGTGGATCTTCTAGAAAGTTTTAAAGTGCCTTTTACCGACTTCTATCAACAATTTAAATCTTCAAAAAAAATGTTATGGACAGAATATTGGAAGACTGTCGCAGCTGAATAGTTTGCATCAACCGCTTGCGATCAGGCCATTGCCTAGTTGCGGCGCATCTCCACAGAATGAATATTTTGGACGATAGTAGATGTAGACATTGTTTTGGAGATGACGAGAACATTAATCATCTGATGTTAGAGTGTTTGAGTGTCCAACGTTTGCCATACAAAGGTTGTTGTTAGACAATGCGATTAGTGGCATAGCAGAAGAAAACTCACTAAGTGTCCCCCGCCACATTGAAGGATTATTAAAAAATTCTGTTTATTTTGTTCCCATTTTTAAATATATTGTCAATACTGTTGGAAAGGTTTAGATCTTTGGTTTAGATAAACACATTGTGTAATTTATAGGTTATATTTAATGTCATTTTGAAAATGTTAAACTTCTACTTCAGTTAATAATGTCATATGTCATAACTCAAAATGCATCCGACTGAAGGACTTGTATCCATGGTCATGAATAAATTACAAAAAAAAAAAAGGAAGGCTATGCCAAAAGAAGAAGAAGAATAATTACTCACTGAGGCCGCGATACATCAAAGAAGAAGAAGAATATATTCATAAAATATGATGCCACTGCTAGAATCGAATGTGCAAAGAACTTAATAAACATAACAATACAGAAATAATGCAGAAACCAGAATAGAATCGCATTGCAATTAACAGGTACAAATATTTTTTCATGACAGTACCAACTTGTAAAATATTATGTTAGAATGGCCAAGGTTTAAGGCCTAGCAGCAGCGCTAGGTCGGCCTCCATGACGTGTTTGTTTATAAAAACCGGTAAGCTTTTTCTCCATGATCTCCAAGGAATGCATGTATCAAAACGGTTCGTTTGATAGGCAGTTTATTCAGTAGACTTCGAAATCTAATTTTTCTTAGTCCTCGCTCCATAGCGCTACATACTTCGCTAGCTTGAATGTGAATAAATTTCAAGGTATGGTCGCAAACAACTTTAACCCTAGAAGCCCAAACATATTTTTCCTGTTTTAAAGCCCAATCATACGTCACAACGACGTGTATATAGTAGTCACTCGATTTCACCTTTTTATTTTAGAATATGCAGATTTTTTAAATTATTTATTTTAAGTATGTTGTAATGAAATGAAAAAATGAAATTTTAAAAATATATAATTTTTATTAATACTTTAATACTACAATAGACAAAAGAACAAAAAAAAATAACAAAAATGATTTTCAGGTTTTTTTCTTATCGTAATAAAATTCTTTATAGATCAACTTTTTAAATGTTTCTCCTAAAAATTAAATCAACTCTTATCAATAATAAATAACAAAATCTATGTTATTCAGTCTCTAAATACAGTCTTCACAAATGCTAATATTATGTTCTCCGCATACCGCTTATTTGCATTTCGAGCACTGCGATTTGGTCATCCGTCTTTTTTTTATAGGAACAAAACCCACAATATCGTCGTTTCTTTGGTTCAGGCTCATCACATGATGTCCCTGGTGATGTCTGTGGTGCAGGTTTTATTATATTTGTTATATTTTGTCGCAAATTCTTCTGCAAAGTAGGTGTTTTGCCATCCACGGTTCCGTCAACTGTGTACTCAATATCTTCATAAAGTCTTTACGACTAACTGGTTTTTCCCTTTGGAAATATATAATATAGGAATTCACAAAAGCCATGTTTAAAATACCATAGAAGACCGCCATTGGCCACCTATTAGTTTTTCTATTAGAAGACATTGAGGAACACATTTGGTCAAACGAGTCGACACCGCCTTTCGTCTGGTTATAAAACATTATCATATCTGGCTTTCCAGTACTGTCGCTAATTACGGCATTTTCATCGCATGATGATAATAGGTAAACCATCTTAGATGGTTTGGGTTTGTACGATACCAGTGTTAAAGGACCATCGAAACAAAAAATAGACGAACCGACCGGGCGAGAATGTGTATTCTTGATTTCTTCTGGAATTTCTCTTTTGTTTGACCTGATGGTTCCCACCAATGTCAGACTGTATGGATTCTTCAACAAGCTCTTAGCTAGTGGGACAGAGGTGAACCAATTGTCACAGGTGATATTTCTGTTAGTTCCATGTACAGTTTTAGTCAACTCTTTGACGTAAAATTCACCTAAGGGAAGACCATTTGGACGTAGTTACATGAAAAGGATCCAATCCACATCAAGTCATTTTCGAGATATTGACATTTTGAAGTTTATGACGTATTTCTTCATAGGTATTAATTATAAAATAAGTTGTCAGTATATTGTTAACGTGTATTATTATATTTATTTTTATTGGTTATAGTACAATCAAACACAATATTGTATTTTAGGAGATATTTGTTAAAATATGCATTTGGATCCTTTTCGCTAAATAACAGTTTATATTGTGCACGCTCAAGACTTAATTCATTAAAACGACCCATGTAAAACATATATATTCATTATTATTATTTTTTCAATAAAACATTAATTTTTATTATTATAACTTTAATTTTATAAAAAAAAACAATCATACAGAATGCCATTCTGAAACTTAAAACACAAAACATGAATTATTTAAAGAAATAGGTACCTAGTACCTACTGAAGTTTAATTTCAATACGAAAAAAAGCGGAGTAACAGTAATCTTATTAGTTAACCGCCAAGTTTAGTCATCATCCTCCTCGGGAATAAAATCAAGATCTCCGTCGTAGCCATCTATGTCTTCTGTGATGTTAGAACTACCCTTTAGAGACTTATAAAAGTCTTGACAATCTTTTGGGGTCAAATCTAACATGGACATAAGATCATCCAACTTGGGTTGAGGGATTACCTTGCCGTTGGGCCACAATAAAACAAGGTCTTTCTCACTTATATCCAAGTATTTACCTTTTAACTTTTTTCCAATATGCAGTTGATGGAAATTATCAGAATCGGCTTTCATGTAAACATGAAATTTATCGTCCTTATCTATTAAAATCAACTTTGTCTTTAACCAATTAACTTTTTCTTTGGATACAAAAAGTTTTCTATTTACTGTATTCTTTTCAAGTGTTTTGGTCCCCATAAAATCATTTTTTTTCATTCGGTAAACTTGTAATGGATGTTGTTTTTTGCAATTTTTAATAATATTAATATATTCATTGACTGTGTATATCCTTTCATGGTATTTCAGCATTGTTTCTATTTTGGAAAAATCTGTATCATTCGGTAAAAATGTGTGTCCCGATTCCAAATATTTAAAAGTTATCGTCTTTAACGTGGGATGGGAATTCAAGACCGCTTTTAACATCAATACTATTTTGATGTTGCGATTTTGGCCCCCACAACAATCGCTCCAGAGCACAAGATGTTCTACTTTAGGGTCCAGTTTATATTTGATATATTTGGAAATACATGATCCTACTTCTTGCGACCCTCGACCCGCTTCGCCCTCAACCCAAACATAACAATGTCCGATATTATCTGAGCCAGTATGTACAGAACAATTGTAAAACCAAAGTTGTCGTTTGTAAAAAACGACGCTTGTTGGGATTCGAGGAAGAGGCAACGTTTTTTCCATATCAAATGTAATACACTCAAAATAATTGTCTTCGGTTTTTGCTTTCATCATATCCTCTTTCATATCTTTCCTTAAATCTTCGGCTCTCTTCAAGTGTATCTCTTTTTCTTCTTGATACTGTTTGCGCTCAACATCTGATGTACAATTTTTAATCTTGATTGATAGAGTGTCACATTTATTGCATGTGTCTTTACGTAAACTCTTACATCTAAGATTGAAATTATCGTAAAATATGCGTTTTAGAGTTGAAAACGATACTGGCTTTTTTGGATTTTCAGGGTCGGTATTTATTATTTTATTGAATTCCTCTAAATATAAATCATATATAGCTTGTACAGTCATTCCTAATTTCAAGAACTTGCAACCATTAGTTTGATCCCTCCTATAATGTGATTCGTATTGTGGCAATTTGTTAATTATATTTTTTATAAACTCTATTTCGTGCACTTTAGTCTTATTCCAACCGCCACCCTGTCTCCCTCGTTGGTCTTGTAAGGTACTTCCACTACGATTTTTTTTCAAACTTATATCAACTTTTTTTGTTGTAATTTGAAAGTTATTAATATACATATCTCGACAAACTTCTATTCCACATAAAGAGTATGTCCGTGTATATTCTCTTGGTCTTTTTTTTCCACTCTTGTTACCCTTTAAGACGGTGTAACTCCTACTTTTTTTGTTTTCTCTCACTGTTTTTGCAATATACAATGCTTGAGCTTCATAAGATCCTAAAGTGACGAATTTTTCAAACTCTTCCTGTCTCTTCTCTAAGGAAACCAATTGGTAACATTGCTTTTGACATAAGCAAGAGTAGTCCTGAAACACCTTTGGGTCAACATACTTTTTCTTGGTAAGGTAACTTTTGTTTTTATACTTTCTTGTCTTTGCTTGTGCTATAGTAAACTCTGGATGTTTTCGTTTTCTACCCTTTTTTGGACGTCCAACTGATGACAATATCTGATCCGTATTAAAATCTTCAACGGAATTTTCTTCAGTATTAGGCTCAAAAGCTTCATTTTGTAAAGTCCTTACAGCTGAACAATCAGTTATGTGTGTAAAATCCGTATGCAATGGAATCAAACTATCTGATGTTGGACTCTGTCCTGGATTGGAATAGTTCTGAAAATTCTCTACATTGTTATCAATAACGATGTCAGATTGTATAGAATATGTAGTTTCTAATGATTTTATAGTTTCGGTGTTCCCGCTTACAGTTGAGGAGGTGAAGAACAAAACCTCACTTTTCCACTTTTTTTAATATTGAAGAAAACAGTAAAATGTAAATAACTAACTGACTACGACATCTGCATTTTGGTTTGATTGTGTCATATTATGCTAGAGTTACAGTCAATCTGATGTGCAAATGGCTGATAAAAATGATAAGAATCTTAGCTAATATTTTGAAATGAAATTTGGAAATGTGAGGTTTTGATTAAATATTTTTGGAAAAGTGTGGTTTTGATCAAGACTAGTGGAAAAGCGAGGTTTTGATGTTTACCAAAAAAAAAGGTGTGGTTTTGAAAATGACTGAAAAGATAACCTTTTAAAAATATATTTTTGTTCTCCTTACTGTATGAGCACACACACATTCTTATTTTAATTATCACAATCATTAATCATCAAATTAATATTATTAGCCTTATGACAAAATCATTCATCACTTTAACCATCACCAATATCAGTATCTAAATCCTAATAATATTAGTATCAGGTTCAAGACAATCACAATCTTCATCTTCACTGACATCTCCAACTTCTATCGTATGTGAAGAATTATTATCCAAGATACCAACATACCATTGAAGCTCTTCAATATCCTTCCACTTATCTCCAAATTGTTTTACCAATAAATTGTCAATGTCTTTCTTTTTAGCATCTGCTATGTCCCGTCCCAGAGATTGTAGTTGTAGCAGTTTAGGATGATTTTTACCTTTTTTCAGTAATATTACTCCGGTGTCGTTGTCAGTCTCATATTTAAATGTTTCAAATAATTTGGTCAAGTAAACTATTCTTTGCCCAGCTCGAGTTTCTTTTAATTCTTTATAAATGCGTATTCTTTTTAAATTTCTGATTTCAGGTACTTTTTTGTAGTCCTTGCATAATTGTTTCAAATCAAACAACTTCCAGTCTTTTCCAAGAAGATTGACATCACCAAATTGTGAGAACTTATCCAAATACTCATGTCACTTACTTTGAAGCTGATATTGTAATTCGTTTACGTCCACGCCGTGGCCTTGTTTTTGTACCACAATTGATCGTTACAACTTCAGCAGTCCCGTCTTCATCCATTTCGATATAAATTTAACAGTAAAAACTGCACTTCAACACCTAAATAAACAACCGAATACAACAAGTTCTAACTCGAAAAACTTTGTTAACCTAATAGTTTTGACAACAATGACAACTTGAAAAGTAAGCGTCAAACGTCAAATAGCTGAAAAAATGTTGCCACACGTATGAAAAATAAAAATTACCGTAAACTATTTAACAAAAAGACCAGACATAGATGTTTAGCACCTTTAATCTAAACTCAATTGTTTTTATGTGGTTTTGATGAAGTCTTAATGATACCGTTAAATTGTACTCCAATAAAGTGAGCTTTTGAAAAGTATCGAGGGAGACTGTTTTTTTTTTTAGTCTAAAGTGTGGTTTTGTTCGAAACTCTATTTGAAATGAATAAATTTTTATAAGAAAAGATGTGTTTTAGATAAGGTTTTACTTATTTGCTTTGATCAATTCAACATTTTTTTGCACATAGACTAAAAAAATATATTTAAAACAAAAATGGTAAAATGAGGTTTTGTTCTTCACCTCCTCAGTTGTTCCTTCATGTATATGTGACACATTTGTATCTTGTAAACGTGTAATCATATTATGATCTTTATGTGTTTTATCATCACTGTGGACTATAGCCTCAATACTGATTTTTCTATATGTCACTGTAGTATCATCATCAGATGAGTCTGAGTTACTTTGTGGGACATAATCTGTATCGGTATCAGTACTGAAATCACTAATATTACTTGTGTTATTCTTTGGAGGGGAAAAATGACTGTTCAAAACACTTTCTTCTTCTAAATCTACCTCGCTTAAGTCTTTAGGATACTCTTGAATCGGAGTATGAATGCCGCTCAAAGTTTGGTACAAATCTAATGTACTTGGAGACATATACGGTACAGGCGACATCTGAGGCTCGTTACCTGTAAGTATTAATTAATTTATTTAACAAGTTATTCTCTAGGCAAATTACAATATCCTGAAGTTAACATATTTGTAATATAAACGTGATGCCCTTTCGTTTGTTACCCCATAGGAGAATATTTGTCATTTTTCGATTATTCATCTGAAATTCCCGATATCATGTAAATGAAAAAAAAAAAACATATCTAAAACGACCTTTTAAGAAATTAGCTTTCATACAAAAAATACCGCTTTTATATAATTCCACTGTTGTAGTAGTGGTGTAGGAAAGGAATTGACTTGATACATACCCTTATTCAAAATATCAGCATCATTTTTTGTCGTTCTCAGTGGTGTCAACGGAGAATACATGGGAGCTTCTGGAGAAATCAAGTCATCTAAAAGATATAAATACACCTTTAAGCCCCAAGCCGGTCAGCTGATCAATGGTTAAACAGTTTAAGTTCGCCTTTGTCACAATAGAAATTGTTTTATTACAAATCCTATTAAAACATGTCTAAAACGACCTTTTAAGAAATTAGCTTACATACAAAAAAAATACCGCATTAAAATAAGTCCACTGTTGTAGTAGTGGTGTAAGAAAAGGAATTGACTTCATACATACCCTTATTCAAAATATCAGCCTCATTTTTTGTCGTTCTCAGTGGTGTCAACGGAGAATACATGGGAGCTTCTGGAGAAATCAAGTCATCTAAAAGATATAAATACACCCATAAGCCCCAAGCCGGTCAGCTGATCAATGGTTAAACAGTTTAAGTTTGCCTTTGTCACAATAAAAATTGTTTTATTATAAATCCCATTAAAAGAAAACTCATTCCATTACATCATAACCAAAAATACATGCGCACGCGCTTTATAGAAACAAGCAAATCAAATCAAAATCAATAGAACCCAAACACGAAACAATTTTTTTAGGTTATAAAAATACCAATATTTTTAGGTTATTTAAAAATATAGTTAAATCAACAAGTAACTTACCTGGCTCAAGATCTTGTTCACTGTTTGAACAATCTTTTATCACATTACACATAATTCTATCTATCCTCTCCATTTTTGAAGTTCTTAATCATCAAATTCACGAATAAGCGCGCACATCTAGTCTCAAAAGTATTGAAGAATAAACTGACCGAACTGGCTGATTGATCAGTTGGCAGCACTGATTTGTTTTTTTTTTAACGGGTCAGGCTACGAAAATTAAAATGTGTAATCCAATCCTACTTATTTAAAATTAAATATTTATACAACTCGGTTTGGGTTGTTTTTGTGAAAAATATTTCTATACTAATTTTGAATAAAATATAATCAGTAAGTAAACACCAAAAACTATGGATCGTTTTCGTTGACAGATTTTTTACAATAAAACGTAAAAATGCATTTATTGAAAACAATCCAAGCTTTCTGGATCGTTTTATTTATTTACTTATAAAATAAGCAATTCAGCAAAAAAATCCAAGCAGAGTGGATCGTTTTTGCGTTTTTATTGACGTGTAATTGATGTTGGTATTCAAATTACGCAAAAAGGATCCAACCTATTTGGTTCGTTTTACTGATTTAGTTTCTAACACGGGGTAAGAACCACGACAGTTGGATTGTTTTAAGTGAAAAAATATACAAGCGGGTATAGATGTGGGTTGGTTCCGATGTTCAAATTCAATGGAAAACAGCTCTTTTGACGTGGGTCTTTTTTACTGACCGATAATATCGATATTTAGCATCTGTGTAAGCTAGGAACTTACACATACGACTTTGAGCTGAGGGAAGTAGGTATATAGGTTAATGTGAGGGCTGGAGAAATCTGGGACTGACCTTATTGTTGAGCTGGTGGTTCTGGATCTGGGCGGAGGTTTCTTCTCACTACACTACACAGCTGTTGAGCGGATTATCGATAGATTTATCGCGGTTCGCCGGCGAATTTGGTATTATATTAACGAGCACAAATAAATATGCGCACACGCGTTCGCGTTCACTAGGTTTCGGGATGAGCTGAAAATGCATCCGGCGCGGAAGGGTATCTAAATGCAAGTGTTCGTCACTCTCTGACAGCGCCCCTTTCGGTCGGCCATGCATCACGTAGTGATGTCCTTTGTGTTTATTCTAAACGTCGCGCTAGTGTTGGCGCGAACATCCTGGGGGGCCCGCACAGGCGGCGAGCTTAATCTTTTTTTTGTCTTTTCCAGTCTTATTCCTATTTTTACAATGGTTTCTTATTATTATTACATACTTTTCTTATTTCTAATCAATCAGTCTTACAATTTTAGTACCATTTCATTTGGTACTTGTCAACATTACATTAATAAATAAGCAAATATAATAATTCCAATCAAATGATAATTCTAATAATAATATTCCAATAAATAATAATTCCAATATTAAGATAAAACAAGATTCAATAAAACAATTACAACCAATTAAATATCACAGTAAAACGACGAAACAAGGTAAAATACTAGCCTAATATCACATAAATTACAAGTAGAGCCTAACTAAATCACACTAAAATATCACAGTTTCTTTTGCATACTGCAACCACAATCTTTTTACAAAATCTGAGGAAAATATCCCTCTTTTTTCCCCCCAGGATGGGAGACAGGTTCTCACCCGTAATCGATATGCCCAATTCTTGCTCAGTATCGTATCTACTGCTAGCAAAAATTGGGCACTCGAGCAACAGGTGAGGAACCGTCTCCTCAACTCCCGGCTGACATGAACACGATGGGTCCTCCTTCAACTTGAATCTGTTCAAGTAGAAGGCGAACCCACCGTGTCCAGTCAGAATCTGTGTGGTGTAGTGTGTAATGTCTATTTTCTTGACTACCCTGTATGCAGCAGCAGCGCTTGGGAAAAAGAGCTTCGTGGTTCCGGCCGTCCCTCCCATTTCGTATCTCCTGTCCCATTCCTCAACCGTATCCTCTCTTAAGATACGCTTGACGAATGAAACAGGACACAGATCATAGTCAGGTTTCCTTTTCGATCTCAGCGCGGCCTCCTTGGCTAACTCGTCAACCCTCTCATTCCCTCTCAACCCTGCGTGCGCCTTGATCCAAATCAGGGAGACCTCCCGCCTCTGCAAAGCAGTTTTTCGGAGGGCCGCCCTTGTTTGCACTGCCAGGGGATGAGGGGAACTAAGGGTGACAGCCTGGAGAGCCGATCTGGAATCGCTAAGGATACCGACCTTCGCCATTCCACTCTTGCAGGCTATGTCTACAGCTCTATGGAGCGCTAGAAGCTCGGCCTGGTAGACGGTGCAATACGACGGCAACGCAAGCTTGACGGCCTTCGTCTCGGCCTCACCCTCCCATACGGAGAGTGCGGCTCCGACTCGACCCTCAATCTTGCTGCCGTCTGTGTAGATCCTATGGACGTGGCTATCAACCACGCCCGCATAAGAGTCCTCGTCTACCAACCCAAACCTCAGCTCTACCTGCTCTGCCGGATGTGGGTCCTCGACCGCCGGAGCATTTCGTTCCACCTCCCTGTCCCTCAATGCCGGATGAGGTACCCCCTTCTTGATCTCATAGAGCCTCGAAGCTTCGAGTATCCTGAGATCAAGAGGGAGTATCCCCGCCAGCAGCATTGCAGAGTTCAGGGAGACGGTCCGATACGCTCTGCAGATCTTCTGGGCAAAACCCCGTTGGACGGAGTTGAGCCTTTTCTGGACCCCCATCTTTTCCACGGTGGGTGCCCACGCTGCCGATGCATACAGAATGGTCGGCTCTATCACGGCCATATATATCGTTTTTACAATTTGGGGGTTAAGCCCCCAACCTACTCTAGCGGCCTTTGCCAGCTGCTTATATCTTTCTATTGCCTTTTTGCATACGTTGCCTACATGCGAATTAAAAGTAAGACCCCTATCTATGGTCAAACCTAACACCTTGATTTCGTCGCAGTACTGTAAAGATACACCCCCCATTCCGAGACGAGGCACGTCATATATTAGCTTTCGGGTGCTTAGTAGAGCGCATGTTTTGTGGGGGGCGAATTTGAGCTTGTTCAGCTCCCCCCACTTACTGATTTTATTTAAGACCCCATTTGCCTTCCTCTCTATCTCTAGGGCAGTATCACCCTCAAATACTAAGACTAAGTCGTCGGCAAAAGCTTGACTAAAAACATTCATCTCCTCTAACATCCATAGCAGGGGGTCCAACAAGAGGTCCCACAGGATCGGTCCTCCTATGGACCCCTGAACGCACCCCTTGTTGGTCTCCCTGCTCACTTCCATTCCAGCATATCTCACATTCACTTCTCTTTCGCTCAGATAGTTGCTGATCAGCCGCCTCAGGTTCTCCGGACACCCAACCTCAGCTAACCTAACCTTTATGGCCGGCCACCAAGCACTGTCAAAGGCCCCCTCTATGTCCAGTGACACCACGACAGAAATTTTCTTCTCCTCCCTCTGTTTTCTGACGTGGTTCACCAACCTATAGAGGGCGTCTTCGGTGCTCCTTTGGGGCATGAAGCCATATTGGTTAGGGCTGATCTTGGGCAGCAGGTAGAACCTAAGTCGGGCGACCAGCATCTTCTCGAAGATTTTGCCGAGAACAGGTAAGAGGCCGATCGGGCGATAGGCTTTTGGTACCCGGTACGATTCCTTGCCCGGCTTCCTTAGTACCACCACAGTCGCCCGCTTCCACTGTTTGGGGAAGCAGGCGACGGTGAGGCACCTATTCAGCAGAGCAAGGAACCATTCCGGGTCACATTCCACAGCGCGTTGGCAGATGTCCGACGTGAGTCCATCCGCCCCGGGGGCCTTTTTGGGGTTGAAGGACCTTACGGCTCTCTTCAACTCCTCCATGATGAAAGGAGGGTCGTCCGGACCCGTCGGCGGTTCGGAGTCCAAGGACTCCGCCCGCCGGCGCGTCCGCCGATGTTCCTCTCTTTCATCACTTTCCTGGTCCCGGGGGTAGAAGGTCTCCGCCAGCCATTCTGCGGAGCTTCGGGCGTCGAGGGTTTCACCGTCCCTCGTAAGGGGCAGATCCTCCTCCCTCCCTCTGACTCTGCTCAACACCCTGTAGATGCCCTCCCAGACCCCTTTAGTTAACCATAACCTTTGAAGAAGTATTTTTGCGCGGAATATGACGGGTGTAACCCAACCGTTTGGGTCATAGAGAGAAGCTACTGTGCTAAGAATTGAACGTTTTGTAATGTGGGTAACTGGTGGTAATGAGATGTGATATGTAAATTCATCAGACCGGGGAATCCATCTAATACCCAAAACCTTAATTGATGGAGACTCTGCGCTGATGTCAAAGTCTTTAGGCATTTCGCATTGATCGTCTGGAAATCTTTGCAAGAGCTGAGGTGTGTTTGATGTCCATTTACTAAGTTTAAATCCACCGAGTGATAACAAATCAATGAGCTGAGTTTGGAGTGCTGATGCTTCTTCTATGGTGTCATGGCCGCAAAGTACATCATCCACGAAAACAAATTTACGCAAAATTTCGGCAGCCTGAGGATAGCGATGACCTTCATCTTCAGCTAATTGTAATAATGTGCGGATAGCATGATATGGACTTGAGCGCAATCCGTATGTAACAGTGTTGAGTGCATATGTGAGCAGAGGTCGATCTGGAGACGATCGCCAGAGTATGAGCTGATAGTGTCTTTGGTCTGGTCTTAAGAGAATATTTCTAAACATCATTTTTATGTCAGTGCTGAATACTATACGATGTGCGCGGAATGATATAATAATATCTACAATGTCTCGTTGAAGTGCTGGACCTGTGTGCAGGCAATCGTTTAAACTGACTCCATTGGATGACTTACAACTGCCATCAAATACTGTGCGGAGTTTGTCAGTACCTGATTTGAACACGCCATGATGAGGAATATAATAATGAGGTTTATGAGTAAATGTAGACGGATGACACGGTGTCATGTGTCCTAAGTTTATGTATTCGTTCATGAATTCTATATATTTTTGTCGCAGTGTGTGATCGGATTGCAACCGTTTTTCTAGATTGAGAAATCTACGTAGAGCAATAGCATGAGTACTACCTAATACGGGTGCATCTGATAAGAAGGGAAGAGTCACCATGTAACGGCCTGAATCGTCACGAATGGTGGTTGAGCTGAATATGTGTTCACATTGCTCGTGTAGCGGGTTTGAATGAGCAGAACGAGGCTGGGGTTCTTCCGACTCCCAGAATCTTTCCAGGCTTTTGCAAATATCGTGAGTAGAATGAGCAGAATGTGTAGAGTGAGCCGACTGAGTATAATGAGTATGAGTAACATGAGCAGAGCCAACTTGAGCTACAGGTGAATCGCATGAGTGCTCAACGAGTCAAAATCAAAAATCGTGCCGAAGGCTATGGGCTTCCCCGGGCCCAAAACAATCTTAGTACCATCCAAAACGTGACCCAAAACGTCTGAGCCTAAAATGAGATCAATGGGCGCAGGAGCATGATAAGCTTGATCCGCCAATGGAATGAGCTGATGAGCCGAGTCTTGTACAACATCTAGTATTTTTTGCAAAGGTAAATAACCTGTAACGTCTTTGAGAATATGAGCGGTAGTAGTAATAGATGGCGTGTCACGGTGTGTGGGCCCAAATGCTATTGTGACCCAACCCTTAGAATTTTGTATGTGCTGATCACCTACACCTGCAATTTTTAATGAACATTGCTTTGGTTGCAAATTAAGATTTCTAGTCATGCGCTGAGTTATGAGCGTTATCATGCTACCACAGTCCAATAAAGCCCGAGCTTTGTGATATTCTCCGCATTTATCAGATATATTTAAAACGACTGTGGGAAGTAACACTGGAGTTTTTAATGGGTTTTCTATGTGCTGAGTTGAATTTACTTGGACTGATTCTACAGGATATTGGGCTGAACTAGATTTAGATATTTTATGAGCTGAATGTGATGCAGGTGTACTATGAGCTGAATATGTGTCCGGCGCGGAAGGGTATCTAAATGCAAGTGTTCGTCACTCTCTGACAGCGCCCCTTTCGGTTGGCCATGCATCACGTAGTGATGTCCTTTGTGTTTATTCTAAACGTCGCGCTAGTGTTGGCGCGAACAGCATCAGTTTGGTATACTTAAGTCATTTTTGACAATGTTGTGGATTGGATCCTTTTCGTGTAACTACGTCCATTTGTCTTAGTGCTTTTGCCAAGATAAGGTATAGCATCTATCATGTATTTTATAGAAGCATCACACATCCTAGGAAATTTGATTCCATATTTATCTGGCTTATTAGGTATGTACATTCTGAATGGACAGCAGCCACGAAAACCTAACAACTGTTCATCTACAGTCAAGTTACTACCAGGTACATAGTTTTGTCTGCATTGATTGATAAAAATTTCCCATACTTTTCTTACAGGAATGAAAGCATCTTCCTGACGAAGCGCTGGCCGTAACAGCTTATCATCCATTCTCAAGGATCTTAGTAAAAATTCAAATCTTTCTCGGCTCATCACTGAAACATATCGATTGCTGGAAAATGAGGAATCGAACAATTCGTCAGTAGACAAGTGGTTATGTTTCATAACAGCCGTCAACGTCAATATTCCTATTAGGGCATTGATCTCCATTTCGTTGGTATCCCTGTAACTAGCTGAGATTGTCTTCAAATTTTCACGTTTTCGTATCATTTCTACGTTCGTCCACTTAACAATTTCTTCGATGATCTCGTCTTTGATAAAAAGTTGAAAGCACAACAAAGGATCAAGAATATTTCGACAGGGTCGAGTAGGTCCTCTATTGGTTCGTACAATATTTGAAGCAGAAGTCTTGCCCGTGGATCGTCCTTTTGTTGTTGACCATATGTGGTTATTTTTTCCACGCACTGAACGCTGAGGTAATATAATGAGTCTGGTTGAAGTTGATGGTGTTACCTCAAGATTAGCTGATTCCGGAAAAGATGCAGGATTCTGTGGGTTTTCTGGTCCATTTTCTGGACTTGTATTTTCCACGTAGTCCACCACTTCATCTTCTACGTCACTCATGACATCGTCATGAGTAACACAATCTTCATCTTCAGATTCTGTATCAAGTGCCAAAACATCATCTTCATTTGCCAAAATAGCAGCAATTTCATCTTCATTGAGCTGCCGACTGGACGTCATGGTATGTTTGGATCTAAAAAGTGAATATCGAATGAAAAACCACTCAAAACAAAATATAATTAAATAAAAATCAGAATAATAAATCATCAAAGCTATTACCAAAAGTTACAAAAAGCCCAAACATACGTCGAATCGACGTGCAACATGTGTGTAACAACAAAATGGCGGCACTTACCGAAGCGACAAAACCGTCCCCTATTTCGTCTCGGCGGCTACTGAGTTGGTTCGGGAGTTTGCGGCGATCCGATCTTGCGTGAGAAAGAGAGAGCAGATTTCGATCATCGGAGTATACGTCGAAACGATGTAGATGGGCTTCTAGGGTTAAAAACGTTTTTCTTGAATGTGTCATTATGTAAGAAAATCTTGAAATGTGATTTTTATTGCTTAAGTGTGGCCCTAAAATAACTGAAAACATAATATGTTAATAATGACTTTAATCTGTATAGAATGCTATCCTTTTCTGTTAATATAATATATTATATTAACTCTATATATCTATCTATTCATCTATTAAATATATATCTATCTATTTATCTATTAAATATGCACTCGCATATGTGTCGCTTAACTTCAAACCCAGTTAAATCCATTAAACATACTTTAGAGATATTTGAAAGAAGTTATTAAAATTCATAATTGATGGTTTAATGCAGTGGTTCCCAGACTCTTTTGTTTCATAGACCACTTTCAAATTTTTGCTGGATCCTAGATGGATCCTGGATCCTGGATAGAAAACGTCCCATTCGGAGTGGTAAAAAGAAATGTAGTAATTTCCTTGTGTTGTAGGTATATATATTCAAATATATAAATTATTACAATAAGAATAATTATTATTGTTTTAACAGTCGTAATATAATCAAAATTAAACACTTATTTACAACGTAATGTATCTTCTACAACGGTAATTAGAAAAAAAAAAATTTTTTTAATGATATGGATGTAATTGATGGATTGACAGCAAATTTTCAATATTTGGCTTGAGTTTTGTTAGGAATAACCGCAAATCTCCCCGTTCTGTGATATTCAATCTGTTCCTTTTTATTGTTTGTAACGGCACTAACACTTTTTTCAACGAGATATGATGAGGGAAACGCTATCAAAAGCTTTTGCGCGATTCCCCACAGTCCGGGATATTTTTCGGGTATTTCTGCCTGCACCCAAAATTTTTGATACACTCTTTTAAATGTCACTTTCAGCTCCTCATTAGTGCTAAGCTCGAGTAGCTCCTCTTGTAATATTACATTCTCCACTTCCGTTTCATCAAATGAATTTATGATCCATGGTGATATTTCCATCGACAGAATGTCTTCAAATCTGATTTTAAAATCATCATGGAGGGCAATCAAATGTTGAACGTATGTCTGAATATCTTCATCAAGGCATTCTACCTGCGATAAGTTTGAAAACTGTGACAATTCGCGCCAACGAATATTTTCCTTCATAAATTTAAATGTACCAATAAAAGCTGAAATTACACTCTTTGGTTTTATTAAATTAAGGCTGGCCCCTTGTAATTGTAAGTTGAGGTCATTAAATTTTTTGAACAATTCTGTCAAATATGCGATGTCTGCTTTAAAATTGATTAGGTTTTTTTTTAAATCAGGGTCTTTACTTTCCATAAATTCTGAAACTGAGTCAAAAAGTGAATAAAATCTTGATAAACATGCACCTTTCGACAACAAGCGTACTTCGGTATGTAACAGCAATTGTTGGAAGTTTTCATCATTTTCATTGCACAATTGTGCAAATAAGCATATATTCAATGCATTGCTTCTAATTTTGTTAACTGCATTAATCACAAACTGAAGCGATTGGTGCAATCTATCACTCAAATTTCTTGCTACTAGATGTTGTCGGTGGATAACACAGTGAATTGCAGTTACCTCTGGTATAATTCTTTTAAGATGGCCTATAAACCCACGATATCGCCCGACCATGGCAGGAGCTCCATCTATTGCCACCGAAATAACCTTTGTAAATGGGAAAAATCACTCAGGAGATTAAATATTGATTCATCTTTAGTGTCCATCTTCAAAGTTTTCGCGAATAGTAGCTGTTCATGAATTTCTTCGCCGATAACAAATTGAACATATGCCAATAATAATGCTTCATTGTCAGGTAAAGTTGACTCGTCCAGTTGAATAGAAAAATGAGTTATTTGCAGATAATCACACAAGAAACTTTCAATATCAGAGCTCATTTCATCAATACGTCTTTGTACAGTGTTGTTACTCAAAGGAATTCTTTTGAGTATGTCAAATGAAGATTTGTGCAGAACAGTTGTTAAAACATCTTCAACAGCAGGTAAAATTAACTGTTCTCCAATAGTGTGCGGTTTTCCAGATTTTGCTATAAGTAATGAGATATTGTAAGATACCCGCAAGCCATCATCATTTCTTTCAGACGTTGAAGCGAACATACTGTGCATGTTGGGTCTCTTTTCATATTTTTCCTTTAACAGCTTCGCTGCCACATGGAAAGTCGAAGTTTTGCCCCCGGGGCCAAAAGTGTTTTTTTGTTTAATTGATTTTAAAAGTGTTTGATTTTTTTTTTGATGTTTAATTGATTGTAAAAGTTTTTTGGTTATTATTATTACATTTATTTATTATATTTATGTATTTTACTGTATTTCGAAGAGGTGAAAAACTGCACCGCACCGGTGCGTGCTTGGCACTGGGAATGGACATTCCCAGTGCCGAACAACGCACGGGTGCGTTGTCAGTTTTTGTCATGGTTTATAGTTTATTAGGAATAAAACACAGTTATTTGTTATATAAATCAAATACAGTAGGGCCTCGTTAATCCGGAGAGGGAAAAACAAGACACATGTTTATCCTTAGTTTCTTTAATCAATTTTTAAATTATAGCATGAAGACAAAATGTACATGTTCAAAATTACAACCATGTAAGGAAATCAGTAAGTTAAAATAAAACATTAGTTAATTCTTCTTGAAAAAGTATGTAATACTCTTCTGTTTATAATTTTCGCACTTCATTTCGAAAGCCCGGTCTCTAAGTCGACGGAGAAACATAACTTTGTGGCTATCAAATTCGTTATCATCAGCCCATTTTAAAGCAGTGTTTAAAGCTCCTACTGCCTCTGAATTACCAACTTTTGTGATTTCTAGAATTTCAACGCTATTGTCCTCATCTTGCTCATCGTCCTCACACATAGCCGCTCGCACAATCTCCTCATCAGTTAACACTTCATATCTTTGTAACTCGCTTTCGGCACCTCCAGCAGCCCATTCTTGAGCTTCTGCCTCACTTATTTGAGGATCATTGGGTCCCCTCAACCTGTTAAAAAGCTGGGCTAAAGGGACATCATCTTCTGGTTCGTCATTATCAGTGAGAAATTCAGGGTGCAAATTCTTCCATGATTTGTTAATTAGCCAAAAGAAAAACTGTGTCCTTTAAAGTTATCGATTTTAATGAGTCCATGAGGTTTTCAGAACATAATGCAAGACAGTTAACCAAAAGTGATTTGCGGTAATTTAACTTCATATTTTGTATAACGTTCTGATCCATTGGTTGTATACACGCCGTGGTGTTAGGTGGCAGGAACATTGCAAAAATGTGGCCGTCTTCAGAGACAAGTTCATCTGCTGATGGATGCCCAGGACAATTATCCAACAATAACAGTGCCTGAGGAGGCAAATTAACAGACAAAAGATAGCGGCGGACCGCGGGAACGAATTCCGTTTTAAACCACTAAAGAAAGAAGTCTTTCGTAACCCAAGCATTTTTTTGTGCACGATAACAAACAGGAAGACGTGTTGATTTAAATGCCCGTGGGTTTTTTGATTTTCCGACAACAAGCAATTGAAGTTTATGAGTTTCAGCCGCATTTGCACAAGGCATGAATGTCACTCTCATCTTCATCATTTTCCTTCCGGAAGCCGACTGCTCATTGCCAGAGGCTAATGTATGATCTGGCAATAATCGCCAGTACAAACCAGATTCGTCAGCATTGTAAACCTGTTCCGCTGTTAAATTTTTTTCTCGAATAACTTTCTGTAACTCTAGTTGGAATGGTCCGATAGCGGCTTCATCATTTGACAGTTTTTCACCGGTCATTTTTAAACGTCTTATTCCGTGGCGTTTTTTAAACTTGTCTAACCATCCCCGGCTTGCATTAAATTCGATATTGGAGTTTGTAATCTGGCGATGAAAAATTCGAGCTTTCTCTCAAATCATATCACCACTTACAGGAACATGCAATCGCCTTTGTTGCAAAAACCACGTAAACAAAGCATCTTCTAAAACAGGATTTTCCGATTGCTTCAGTGTTTTTCGTACACCGGGACCACGTTCTGTTAGGCTAACAAACTTCAAGAGTTTGTCTTTGTTTTTCTTTATGTCGCCTACTGTTGACCTGCCTATCCCAAACTTTCGAGCAATGACAGGGTAGCTGTCACCCTTATCTAACATTTCTATAATCCGCAATTTGTCTTTTATTGTCAATGAAGAATGTTTACGTGGTGCCATGATGTTAGCGAGCGCGCTTAATTGACACTACGTATTACACGAAAGGCGATAAACAAAAGACTGACGGCGTCGCATTGGCTCATGACAGCCCACACCTTCACCCCGCCCCGGGCCTCCCCCGCGAATCCCATTGTCCGGCCGGATTACAGCGATCACCGAACAAGCGGGAGTCCGGATTACCGAGGCCCTACTGTATAATAAAAACTAGCACTATTTTTAGAATAATCTACAAAAAGAAACATTTGGAAAAAGGAAATATAAAATCAAATAAAGTAAAAACTTTCATTATTCTTACGATACTTATAAACAATAAAATAAACATTTTCAAAAAGGTAACAAAACTAAATTCTTTCTAATTGAACATTACCTAGACATGGCATTACACTTTGGTATTGATATAAGTCGAATATAATAAAAACTTGCAAACTGTAAACTAAACATTTTCAAAAAGGAATAAGTTTGTTTCAGTTCACGTTAGTTACACACAGTTCACGTTACAGTTCACGTTACACTTTTTAGTTATACATCAAGTTCTAAGTGATAATTGTCAAAACATGACACACAAGTCCAGGTTTGTCAGGACATGTGTCACAAAACCACGGAGAGTCAGTACGTTTTTTATTTTTAGTGCACTGGCGGCATGTTTTACGTTTGAGTCGCCCATTGGCAGTAGTTTCAGTAGCTTTTTTTATTTGATGACGGAGGAAATGCCGACTTCTATCAGGTGGCAAATTTTGAGGGAGAAGAGCATTTATTACACTCAATCGGTAATCGTATAGAGACATTTTACGTCGCCCTGAATATTTGTTGAACATCTTCATAGAGTTCAAGAGAAGTAATTGAAAAGTGTGGATGGCTACCTTTAGATACCACCGTAAAGTTTTTCGTTCGCAAGGATAAAATGCCAAAAGTTGGTCTTGCCTATCCACTCCTGACATATAATCATTGTATTTTGCAATAGCCTCTGGCTTTTGTGTGACTTGGCCACCTTTAGATACCACCGTAAAGTTTTTCGTTCGCAAGGATAAAATGCCAAAAGTTGGTCTTGCCTATCCACTCCTGACATATAATCATTGTATTTTGCAATAGCCTCTGGCTTTTGTGTGACTTGGCCACGTTTATTTGCAACTGGGACCATTCTGTTTTCATATTGTGTAGTAATTTAGGGCACAATACGTTTGTCTTTCCACACGCCAACGTGAACTCCTTCTCTAAACATTGAATCATTTTCTCCTCTTTTCAATTTTTTATTCATAAGTTCAGAAGGATTTTCTTTAAGATTTTTGGGTAGAGTGCCCGTGCAGTACGTCTTCTTATCAAGTAACTTCTTGGCTAAACCGAAACTGTTATAAAAATTGTCCATATATAACTCATGACCACTATTTATTTTTTCATGAAGTAGATCCATGACAACTTTTTCTGCGTGGCCCTTCCCTGCTACTTCTGAGTCTTTCCCATCTGCATACACTCGAAATTTTAAAACCAAGCCATCTGGTTCTGTCAGCATGTAAAGTTTGATGCCGTATTTGTGGCGTTTATTTTTTATAAATTGACGAAAGCTCAGTCGCCCTCTCCACAGCACCATACTTTCATCTAGAGATAATTGTGCTGCCGGATAATAGCATTCAACCATTTTATTGTTGAAATAATCAATGATACTTCTTATCTTGAATAACGGGTCCTCACTTTCCATCTCCGAGGTAAAATGTAGACACCTCATTATAAGAAGAAATCTATTTCTGCTCATTTGCTGAGCAAAAATTGGTATAGAAAACAGTCTATCCTTTTTCCAGTAATCATTGAGACGACTCAGAGGTATAGTCCCCATGTGGAATAAGAGGCCTAGAAAAATTCTCATCTCAGAGACTGTCACATCCATTCCAAGAGTTTATTCTCGAGTAATCTCTACCTCTATTTGGTTCCTCCTCGTTTCGTGGCCGTTTATGAGCACCTAATAATCTTTGAGCCTGGGCATTTGTTTCACTAAAAATCAGGGTAAACAAATCGTCATTGAAAAAAATATTAAAATAATCAATAGGCTCGACTCCCATTACTTCGCCATAAAATTCATTAGATTTCGTAAAATCAAATTTAGTTAGTTCTCCCGTAGCTGTCCATACCGAAGTTGAGCCTGTAGTAGAGGCCTGAAATGCCTGACCTTGACTTTGATTGTCTTGTAATGAAGTGACAAAAAGCGAATTATCCTGTAGGTCTTGATCTTGAGCTACGGGCGAGGATGTTCGAGGTTCCGGAAGGCGTAATTCTATATTGTAAACTTGCACCTCACCTTCACTTTCAGACGCTGACTCTTCATCACTAGGCTGATAGTCGTCTTCCGAATAATCAGCGAACAATTCTTCCTCTATATCACTGTCGCTTAAAATCGTAAACAATTGTTTTCGCTTTCTATTAGTACCAGAAGTTCCTTCACCGGGATACATTCTTATTGATTTTATTTAGTCCACACAAACACAACCGTTCAACTTATCAAAAAACCAAAAACACGTTACGAAAGTTCGGAATTTCAAGCACAGTGCCACTACAAAAACAACGTCTCTCGCCCTATGCCGGCAGCGTACTGAGTGTAGGAAATTTCCAAGACGCTAGCCCGCACCGGTGCGTGGCCGGCACCCCGCGCCACACTCCCTACCCCGCACCGGTGCGTGCTCGGCAGCGAAGCTGTTAATGTTTGAAAATATTTTAAATCTTTACCTATTTTATCAGGATGGCACCTTCTTAGGTGGTCTTCCAGCTTTCATGGTTTCATAGAGTCATTGCTCAAAACTTTGTTGCATAAAAGGCATGTGGTTTTTGTACAATGCCTTACGATTTTTTAAAATATCTCGCCTTGCGAATTTGTTGCAATGAAATTTGCTCTTTTCGCTATGATTACAAGGCTTCTCAAATGCAAGTGCACATGGGTCACAGTCCGAGTAGTCCCTGAAGCAAAAATATAGACCAGGTTTATAGAAAATTACATTGAATTAACGCATAATCACATAAATTTTATGACAATAGATTCGTAGCTAAGTTTAAACACAAAAACTTACTTCGTTCGATTTTGTCGTCGGCGCTTTCTACTTCTTGAACCTGTATTTATATCTTGTACTGTTGTTTGACACTCCATTTCTCAATTATTTTGATCCTCGAAATGCAGAAAACACAATTCGCAACACAAAAGGTTAATAAACTGCAACTGACCGCGACAGACAAAATTTTTGATTAACAAAATAATTTACGTCACTCTCTGATGTCAAATAGGATTTTTTTAAACGTTTTACGGCTCTGGGTTCTTGCCCTTTCGAGCCTGACATCAACCGTTCAAAAACTTGGCAGATTTGGCACCAATGAGAACATAAAAACTTTAAACTACCTGAAAAATATGAGGAAAAAACATGTTTTGTTACAATTTCTAGTAATAAAAAAAATATCTTCTGGATTAATCATGTTTTGTTGCAATTTTAAAATCCTTATTTTGAACATGTTAATTCGAAGAGGAATAATCTACTTTTGTCGAAATCATGCGTTTTGGAATATTTTTTTCTAGTGGATTGATCACGTTTTGTCAGGATTTTGTTTTCGATGCATATAGATTTCAATGTTACCAACTTAAAAAAAAAAAAAACCACATTGGTCGCAAGTGGAATGTCAAGTTTTGAAAAGAACCTCCTCACTTATTCTTAGATTCGGTCATGTTTCGTATCATTTACCTACCTGTAAATAATAAATAAAAAAATTCAAGTTTTAATACAAAATGTTGAAAAATGCGCCCTTTTAGCATTAGGCACGCGATATTATATTAAGGTGCGTATCGATTTCGCGCGGCGGCCGCGCGAGCATTGTTCGACCGCGGCAAATCTGTGTTTTGGTTCGCGAGCCATTTTTTGCGCACTATTTTATTATAGCCGCGCGCGGCAGCTGATCCGTGAACGAGCTGTTATCCCGGATCGTTCTAGGGTCTTTTTAAAAAGAAACTTCATATTACCTAAAGATTTAATTACACTTTAACATGGAAACAGGGATAACTTTCAGGGATGGTTTGGTAAGATATGGGATTGGTTGCTTAGATCTAACATGTTATTATAAATTTTACAACAGGATACATTGACTAAACTAAAACTTAATCTAGGGGATGTTACATTTATATTTCGAATGTTTTGTGTAGGCACTTAATTTTGTTTTTCCTGTATACACAACGCACTTTTCCGGTGTGTTCAGTACACCAGCACCCGACACTATTATTTTGCGCACTTCTGCATTATCGGAGTCTCCATACACTTTAGTTGGCAGGGGTTGTATATATAATACATCGATTGTTTGTGATTAATTGCCAAATATTCAATTCTCCAACAATTGTTTTTACAGAACACTGGTTTGGAAGATTGCTTGTGGCTTTAGTTGAAAGTTCACTTACACACGTTGGATTTTCATTCACGATTTTAATCAGGGACACTTGGCATATGAACTCAGAATCCATTTCTTTACACATCTCTAAATTGTCTAAACTTATATAATTAATTTTATCATAGGAAATAGCAACATGTGGACTAGTGGGTTGTATCATTTTGTATACATTTGGATCGTCCGATCCATTAGGGGTTGGTAAAGGAAAACTATGATATAAATTGAAGTCGTCATTAGTAATTAATGGAATTTGTATTCTAAACACTAAATTTTTCCTAAAATAATAACATGCAACATTAGAAATACTTATAATTAGATGAATATTATCTAGATTTACGAGTAAAGGAACTCTAGTGCCTCTTGAAAGATGTTGAATATTTTTAGACAACTCTTGATAAAGTTGGTTAGGTGTCAAAATACTTGGATGAAGTATATTCTGTTTAGTCAGCATGATAGCATTTGTCAAGTCTTTTAGTTGGAAGGACACCGTCATCAACTTTTTCGAAAATGTTAAGTAATGATAAGGTTTGTATCGAATTCTACTGTATTTAAATTATTGGATAATCTATTCGTTATGTTAAGTAATTTTGTTATTTCTGCGTCTAGATATTTTTGATTGGAGTTTAATTTATTGATGTTGTTTTCGAATGATTGCAACGTGGTGTTGGTAATTAAAATATTTTCTCTCATTAATTGAGCTAAGTTCTTTTCGTCGTTCTGAATGGAATTAACAGCTGTGTCATATCTTATGGCGTCGTATTCGTCTAAAGTTCCGAAGATGTTTTTAAACGCTGTCCCTACGAAACCGAACCAGGCTGAGCGCCTACTGCGCTTAGAAAGTAAGTGAGATATAGATTCATAGTCTCGAGATAGGTCGTCATATCTAGTAATTAAAGGAGATAGAGCATTTAAGCATTGTTGGAGAAATGATTGTCTACAAATGAGTTTAATTGCGTTTAATAATATCTCTTAGGTTATCAAGCTGAGGATTTACGTAGGATATGTCTATGTAGCTAATTACGCTTAATTGTCCATTTATTACTTTAAGCTTTCCCAGGCCATCAAAGTAGATCCCTGTGCTGGTATTTAATGGCTGCACAATATTCGGTTGTGCACCGGTCGAGACGCTGAAATAAGGTGAGTAATTGTTAGATATTACGGGATTAAACAGGTAAGTAGATTATGGAATTTATTCAGAAATTAGAATAGATAGATTTTATTATTTGTAGGATTACGTATGAGTATTTTTTTAAGTATATGGATTTTATTTTTTATTTAATTGAGATAGCAATGCTGTGTTGTTTCAGCTGGTTTCATTTGGTCAAAGTGATGGGTAATATGACGCCTATTTAATAAAGAAGGGTGGCTGTGTGATTATTATTAACTCTTATGATTTTGTACCTTTCCATACCGGTGATAGGGCTTTCCTAAGTCTTAAATGATTTTTGATATAAACAAAGTCTCCTGCTTTGTATCGGGGCGCTGTTTTAGCGCTATTATCGTAATATAATTTAGAATTTTCCTTTGATTTTACTATGTTTTCCAGCGCTTTTTCTTGGCTATATTTGAGTTTATGTTGCAATTTTCTAATGTAATCTGAGTATGTTGTGTCTGTTGCGGTTTCGTAGATAGAGTTTGGAAGGTGAGGTTTGTGTCCAAATACTAATTCATATGGAGTGAATTTTGTGGCTGTATGGGTAGTAGTGTTGTATGTTAACATAGAGGGTATATACATAAGTTGGCCAGTTGTCTTGGTTTTCGTTTACAAAGGATTTCAGGTATTCTTTTAGTGTGGAATGGCTACGTTCTAAAGCTCCTTTTGTTTGAGGGTGGTATGGTGAAGACCAGAGTTGTTTAATTTTAAAGAATTGGTAGTAGTTTTGAAAAGATCGGAAGTGAAGTTAGTGCCTTGATCACTTAATATGGATTTGGGAATACCGAACAGAGATATGAAATGAATGAGACAGTCGCTAGTTTCTTCTGCTGCGGTTCTACGTATAGGATAGGCTACGGAATATTTAGTGAGATCGTCTTGTAGGGTCAGCAAAACTTAAATATATACTAAATATATTTAAGTTTTGCTGGACCTGATTCTGGAAGGGGACCTACGATATCTAAGATTACGCGTTGAAAAGGGGAAGTTGCAGTAGTCGTTATTTCCATTGGAGCTTTGTTTATTTTACGTAGTGCTTTATTTTCTCGGCAGAGTTTGCAATTTTTTGCGTAATTCTCTATGTCGCTTTTCATTCCCTTCCAGTAATATTGTTCATGTATACGATTATACATGCGTGTAGATCCTAAATGCCCTGCAAGTGGGATATTATGATTTTCACGAAGTATTTTACTTCTCTCACTTAAGATAAACAAGCAATATACTAGTAATTATTGCGGGATGAGACTGTATAGCCGGGCTTTTTAAAGACAGTAGAATTTTTCTGGGGCTTCATATTTCATCATAATATCATATCATATTTTATCATAACCGGCACACTTCAAAGCAAACCATATTCAAAGCTAAATAATGGTTTCAAAATAATATTTCTTTTTAAACAATCGAACAGAATCCAACTTATTTCAAGGTATTATCATCACCACTCAGACACACATCAGGACTTACAATCAAGAGGTCGAAGCCCGCTACATGGTGTCAGAAAAAGGAGTAAAAAATAAGTTGTCAAGAAAACGAAAATCATGAACGCACAAGGGGGTACATCGATAACTCCGGAAGCTTCGAGACAATCTGAGTGTGGGAACTTAACAATGGCGGGAAACGGAGTGTAGAAGCTTGAGATCTCTACAGAATTTATTAACAATAATGCTGAAAATTTCAAGAAATGGACCCAATCATTCGAAATATTCCTACTGGCGTCGGGCATGGAGAAAACGGAAGACAAAAGAAAAAATGCAATCATGCTGCATTCCATGGGGACTCTTTACTTTCGGATTTGGTTTTTAAAAAGAACACAATAATTAGTGTTGATTCGTATTGGCACCAACTAAATGACTTTTTAGTTTGGTACCTCTCTTTCTTTCAATATCATTAAGAAAAAGATACAAAGAATTCTTTGTTTTTCATGTTTAGTTTGACATTTACGAGCCGTGTCACCTGAATGTCGTGCGTTGTTTTAGTAAGTAAAACAGCGTATGCTTTGAAAACTACGATTTCACACTTGTTTAAACCCAACCTAAACGCTTAAATATCGTCTGAACAAATAAAAAAGAAATATTAAAGAAAGATAAAGATATATTTTAGCTAAATTGATGGTAGTACTTGTCGAGACCTTACATCACAACACGAGGGGTCTACCTATGCTGGTTTTCGAGTTATATAGAGTGTGCGAAATTCTCGCTTTGTAGCAACGGGCCTGCACGCGACATACGCGCCATACACCGCATGAAACGCTAGAAGTCCTTGCGGCATTGGTCGTGGATTTTTCCTTAATTCGAGATATTTACCCTGTAGAGTTGTTGGGATGAAGGTCTGGTCGTCCGACATGAAGAGGATGTTTTGACTGGTGTTGAGTGATGGAATGCTTATGAGATCCACATTCGTAATGTACTTGATGCAGCTAACATAGTATGTTACGAGCGCCCTATTGACTGCGCTGCGTCACCTGGCTCGTCCGAATATTTCGATGACTCTTTCTATTGGATCTCGCAACATGTTAAAAAAGGCCATTATGTCGCCTGCGGCGGCTGATTTCTTAATTGGAAGGTAAATCGGTCGCCTTTGAGCTTTAGTAAAAGGAAGCTCCAAGCTATTCTTCATGTTGGTTCGTATGAACGCATCTATTATAGGTATCATCTGACAAGTAATTCGGGAAATAGCTGGATCGGATAGGGATCCAATCTGTGAGTCCATTAATATAACTTAATGTTGCTGTATTCACAATACCTGTTAATTGCGAGCCTGTCACATGTTCCCCCTGATGAACTTGTATCCGGAATTTCACCAACCTTTCATCTGGAGTGGGTATAGTTTTGTCATTGATCTTCTCTATCAGATTTTGTGCCTCATCGTCGGCCATTCTCTTTGGAATGTAGGCTCTAATATCCATGTTGACTTTGTGCTGGTCGATAGACAGTTGAAAATTCAAAATAATAATTAATCTTAAATCGAGAAAGTGTTGCATATTGACAAAAGTAAGTGTCAATGTCATTTTTGACATTGACAGATGTCATGAAGTAAAGCCCATCTAGTTGATTTGTATGTCCTTCTTGCGCTTGAGCGGTAATGATAATAATACAGCAACAATTCTTATATTCTCCTTTATTGGTGCTTAACACAGATACGTATTACATAATATGAGATATGCCTAACACAAAATATACGTCTACACTATGTATAGCCTTTTGGCCAACTAAAATAACTAATTTTTCACCACTAAAAAGTCACCAATGGTCGTATGTCCTCGGTTCGAGGGTACATCTTTAACCATCTCCCCTAGCATTGAGATACTTGGCGTCAGCATATCGAGCGAAGTCCAGTTCCGATATCATCTAGAGGGTAAGGCCAAGTTAGCCTCGAAGAAGCTTGGTGTTCTTAACAGAGCGAGACAGTACTTCAGTCCGGACCAACGCCTACAACTCTACAAGGCGCAGGTTCGGCCTCATATGGAATATTGTTCTCATCTCTGGGCAGGGGCTCCAAAATACCAACTGCTTCCTCTGGATCGTATCCAACGAAGGGCCGCTCGAATTGTTGACTGCCATAGTGTTTCAAACAGCTTGGACCCCTTGGAATTACGCCGAGATGTAGCTTCACTCTGCATCCTCTATCGGTTGTATCACGGGGAGTGCTCTGAGGAATTGTTCGGAATCATACCACCTGCAACTTTTCGCCATCGTCCCACGCGAAAAACATACCATCCTCATCACCTTGATGAGTGGCAGTCTTCCACCGTGCGCTTTTCGCGTAACTTTCTGCCGCGCACTGTAAAACTCTGGAACGAACTGTCACCAGCAGTATTTCCGGACCTATACGACCTGCAAACCTTCAAGAAGAGAGCGTATTCCCTCTTAAAAGGCCGGCAACGCACCTGCAGCTCTTCTGATGTTGCGAGTGTCCATGGGCGACAGTAGTTGCTTACCATCAGGTAACCCGTTTGCTCACTTGCCACCTTATTTAATAAAAAAAAAAAACTATATAGGCTTTACTTCATGACATCTGTCAATGTCAAAAATGGCATTGACACTTACTTTTGTCAATATGCAACAGTTGCAAAAAAAATTGACGTTAGAAACGTGTAGTAATTGCCGATACCTTTCGTTTGAGTACAAACACGAGGGGTCTACCTACGCTGGTTATTGAGGTATTGCCAAAAAACAAATTGATGGTAGAAACGTGCAAGGTCAATACAAATTCTTAATGATAATGCAAATGATAGAATTACGTTAAAACACAAAGACTCGCACTAAGTACACATTACGATCTTTATGGTATTTAAAATCTGTAGAAGCAAAATACTAGGGCTGTAATTTTAACTTACCGACTACAATTTGTAGTTATATTCAACAATGTGTTTTATATTTACATCATCATTCGGAAACATGTGGTGGATATACTGTGATGAATGTGAGGAAATATATTCATCAGTCAGTAGGTATGATTCTACTTGACGCCGATGTCTACGTCTTGGCCCTCGAACCGTGCTTATTCCACAAAATAAACAATGTGTAGCACCAATATGGTCCGACATGATTTTTTAAAATTGAAACACAAATGCAACGATAAAAGGTTCAACAAAATAATAACAAAAGGAGATCTTGGGAATGCAAGAAAAACGCGTGCGCACAGGGATAGAGAAAGTGTAACACTGTCGTGTGACGTGTCGCTGCGCTGCCGCCCGCGCCACGCCCGCCGCGCCGCGCCGCCGCCATACGCCATCGCCGCAACTTCCACCCGCGCCCTGCACAGCGCAAGTGTACATCTCTTTTCTTAGTACTGCGCCATCCCTTTCACTCGGCCAATATTGATGTGATGTGATCCGATTTATACAAACACGATCAGTAGGTTTTTTTTGAGGTGTACGCAAGGGCTACACACAATTTGGGTTTTAAAGACAGACTTAAATATTATAGGGCGTTGAAATGACGCGTCTTTCTCTATCCCGCATTTCCGAATAGGTACAATGTTGCCGCTATAACACAAAAATACTGAAATCATCACATTGATTGTTAGTAACGAAAACAAATGTATAAATGCGGTCATCATCAAACACATTGTTTAAAAATTATCACATTTGTAAATTTGTTTTCGTCGTTTTTAAGATAATGGCTCGGAAGTCACGGAACCCCTCGTGCACGATTCCAAATCGCACTTACCCGGTTTTTTTCGTAACTACTACTGGGTTCCACGGACTTAGTTATAGAAAATTCGAAATAGTGTAAATGTAGGTATCGAGAGTTGGGTAATGAGTTCATTCAGGAGATTGTGGCAAAATTCCTTTTGCATGCCGTATTAATATGCTATGCAAAGGTATTTGTACATCATTAACCAATTATCATAAAGTAATATATAAATATTCATATTGACTCGCGAAACCACTACATGAAGGAACTCGAACGAACATTCGATCGAGCCGCTGGTCTCGTAGTATCGCCGGCGCGTGGGCGGCTCTGTTGAGAATCGAAAACGAGCAGAGGATCGAAAACGATCAGCGCGGCGCGGCTTTTAGAGGGAATAATAGTACGTGGTCGTCCATACAAAAAGAGAAAACGTCTTTCCACTTCTAAATATTTTCCAATCTTCATGATTTTTTTGTATGTTATTGACACAATGAATGACCAGGTTAATAGCTTTTTCTTTTTTCGAAATTTGTGTGAAACTTATGTTTGAATCTATAGCAAATATGCCTATAAAGGCACCTCAAGTAACGTAATTTTTGTGATCAAAACTGTGTCGAATTAAGCCGTTTGTTGAACAAAAACAATGTATTTTTTTTAAAAGCGAAACCTATAAACCTAGAATATATTATGCTGAAGCGATCGACATCAAAATCAAAGAGATTTGTTGATATTTAGTTAGTGCAAACCGTTTTGTCCTAAAATGGGAATTTCATCAAGAAAAGTACCTATAGTCACTCGCGAGCTGCAATCGCACGATTGAGGGGGGGGGGGGCAAAGCACACGTACGTTAGGGATTTCGATGGTGAAGTCGATAGTAGAGATGGGATCTCACCTGCGTTCGATATCTATCTGTTTAAAAAAGGATGGGAGTAGGTAAAGTTAAAAGTACTAGTAGGTTTTGAAAAAAAAGGATTGACTAGTGATTATTAGTATGTTTCGTTCTCATTAAAAATGGATTACATTGCTCTTTTTGGTGTTAACGAAATCCTACTCTCTCTCGAATCGGCATTTTTCTTGGTACTCTTGGATCTATGAGCTCGGGCAATAAACATTTAAAGTAAAATGTTTCCAGCTTTGGTAACATTTTCTGATTCCAAAATTCATCATCCTTTTCTATTTTCTCGTATTCTAACCCATGAGGCGTCCATACAATTAAATAACAGAATTTTCTACCAGTCACGTGAAGCTGGCCCTGTACTTGAAAATAATAGTCATGATTTCTTTTTCACACCACAGCAATATGTACGTAAGAAAACACTCCGTCTTCGGTCGCAATTTCTCGCCTACTGGCAGCGTACGTCGATGTGTGCGTGAGGCTATTTGATGTCTGTGCGTGATGCCCGGGGGCATGAGCGCACGAGCGATAGCAAATGTTTTCTTAAATACCTATTTCGCTAGGATCGCGAAGCTATTCTTCCCTCTTAACACAGCGGCTCTCGCGGACCATCATTACGTTGACGTCAAAGATTCGAAACGCAGCTCTAATCATATCATTACACGTAGTTCTCTTATATTCTAGTTCTAGTTACTTACAAGAAGTAATGACTCGTTACTTCTTGTAAATAACTAGAACTAGAATATAGTTACGTATCTACGGCGCCGGCGTTGCCGAGTTAATATGGCATTGTCAAGTTTCAGATAAATAGGTGCAGAAAGAAACAAGTTATTTTTACTCTTAGAGACCCCGCGCACTAGGCAGCCATGGCTGCGCAGCCAGGCTGCGGCAGCCAGAATATTTGCGCAGCCAGTTATAACAGCCAATCAACGACTAGTCTAGATCCTTCCGTCGAGCAATATGGACGTGGAAGAACTTATAATTATTTCTTACCTATCTCGTAAAAAACGCAAAACAAAGAAAAGACACTGGATTCATTCTCTTTTTCTAGAAAGACACTCAAAAGGCTTATTCCAAACCTATTTCAAAGATATTCATGCATTCCCAGACCGGTTTTTTAATTACACGAGGATGTCAGTGCAATCGTTTGATAACCTTTTGGAAAAAATACGAAATTCAATCAAGGGCATTGATACTTCTATGCGAGCTTGTATAAAACCTGAAGAAAAACTGGTGATAACTTTGAGGTGAGTACGAAAATGAAAGATATTGTTAATTAGTCTTAACATTTATTATTTATTTCTTACATGTATGGTAATGAATTACCTAGTTCAAGTTGTCCTGTGTAGTAAATAATTCTATTAATTCAGAACCCTGAGACATATCATCAGTATAAACAGTATTGTCTTGCCTGTCTGGAACAGCCGTAGAATACCTACGGTGGCCTTCAGTGGTCGAGGCTTCTGGTCTATAATTCGAGTGTGTCGAGTATCCATAGCGATGCTGCCCACTGCTTGTGGTTTCCGGTCCATATTCAGTCGAGTATCCTTGACCTTGGCGATATTGTCCACTGAACGATGTTTGTGGTCTATATGATCTGGCGGCCGATGTCCCTGGTTCATAATCAACATAACGTTGGCGAAACGGACTAAATTCGGAATCGTGAGTTTCCATTTGAGCTCTTTTTATAACTTCAATTAACTCCATTTTTGTAGAAAGCTTACGATGTGTCGGGATTTTTTTAAAATCATCTAGAAGTGAAAGTATAAACAGTCTATCTGAATCAGACTCTTGCTGTCTTTCACGCTCTTCTCTCATTACAATACTTTCCCTTAATACCTGCACCAAATTATCGTCGTCACTTGTCTTCTTCTTTTTGGAAACAGGTCGTTCACCTTGAGTACTACCGCTGTTAGCGTTGGTTTCGGCAGTGCGTGTTTCATCCATGCTATTTTGAGTTTCATTAATTACCACGGTAGGCCGAAGAAAATGAAGTTGTTCGAAATATACGTATGGACTCTTACGCGAAGCTGCTGATCCACTTTTAATACCAGCTCTGCGTTTTACTTCCCTGCTGTAACTAGTCCTGATGTTCTTCCACTTGCTCTGTAGAGATTTACCTGAAAATTATATATGTTCTTTGTTACAGATATCTTGCTACAGGATGTTCTTTAATGGAATTGAGTCATAATTATCGGATTGGACATACAACTGTCCGAGATATCATACATGAAGTTTGCATGGCGATTTGGGAGAATATGAGACAGTCATCATTTCCGGAATTAAATGAAGAGAGGTGGCTTGAAATAGCAAAAGGTTTCAATGAAAATGCAAACTATCCCAATTGCGTTGGTGCCATCGATAGCAAGCATATAAGAGTGATAAAACCCAGCGATTCAGGGTCACTGTACTATAATTATAAAAAATATTTTTCCATCGTATTACTTGCTGTATGCGATGCAGATTACAAGTTCACATATATAGATGTTGGGGCTTACGGAAAATGTAGTGACTCATCGATATATAAAAAATCCATTTTGTATCAAAAACTTGTCAACAAAGATATACAAATTCCGGAGAAGCGCCCCATATCAAATAATGGAGTAGCGATGCCATACGTCATAGTGGGGGATGAGGCATTTGGCTTATGTGAAAATTTAATGAGACCTTATGGAGGTAGGAGTTTCAACAGCGGAGAAAAGAATCTTCAACTATAGACTGTCTCGGGCAAGGCGATACATAGAATGCACATTTGGGATATTAGCCAACAAATGGAGAATTTTTCACCGCCCACTAGATGTCCGACAGGAACTTGCAATAGCCATAGTACAAGCTTGCTGTGTCTTACATAACTACGTGCGCGAAAGAGACGGGTATAGGTTTCAAGACACACTGTACGTTCCACCAGAACTGGAAATAACCGGTGGACCCACAAATAGAGGAAGCCGATCAGCAGCATCCTATAGGGATTTATTTGCGGATTATTTTATAAATGCAAATCCGTTAGAATGGCAAAACAGATATGCATTAGAATAGTGCCTACCTATTTATCTAAATAAAACATTGAAGTGAAAATACCTAGTTAAGTACCAAAAAAGAACAATAACGAATACATAGTTATTCTGCGATACTTTACAAAAATATTGATTGGTGTTGCAGAATCATCCTGTATTATACTGTATAATCCAGATAATAAAAATACATGCTTACCAAATTCTTTTTTTTTTCATTTTCTGATAAACTTTCCGAGCACATTTTGTTCGTGAGTTCTTCCCATCTTCTTTTCTTTAAATCCCGATCACTGTATTCTTCCGATGTTATATCCCAAATTGCTTTACGGCTTTCAATTTCCCGAATAAATTTCTCTGTATCGAAAGTCATTTTATCAAAGTTCGGAACGCAAAATACGTCTGACTGCTACAACTAGTGCGCGGAGACTGACCGCAGCCACATACATTCGCCTACACACGTTCTGGCTGCGCGCAGCCAGCTGGCTGGCGTGCAAACAGGCGCGTTTCATTGGCTGCCGCAGCCGAGATTTCGTGGCTGCCTAGTGCGCGGGTACCCATACAACGTCATATGTCTGTCGCACTGGCTGTCGCAGCCTGGCTGCGCAGCCATGGCTGCCTAGTGCGCGGGGGCCCTTAGGTAACGTCCAAGATAATACTACAAACATTCATGCTAATTTGATACATTCTGAGAGGTATTTCAACGATTAAATATAATAAAAATTGGAATAGGGGATCGGACTACATCTGAAATATTTAGTTTCATTTATATATTCAGAAATATTGAGGCATTACTACTTGGTAAATGTAAAAAAATATATTATATTATGTGTAGTTTACTAATTAAATATATTTAAAAAGTACCAAAAAATTTTTTTATTTTTGCGAAATTCGTAAACGAAAACTACATAATTAGTTTACTTACATCATATACAAAAACATTCATTATGGTAAGTATGAACTTAAACGCACAAATATCGGAGATATTTACAAATGTTCCTGCGGCCGTATACTTCATACCTACTTCATACACTCATGCACCCAACATACACCTATACTTGATACCATACTTCATACACCCAAGAGTGACGTCACTTGTAGCCCGACTTTAGTATGGAGCGTTTTTACGAGACTTGCGAAATTTTGTATAAAAATCACTGTACCTTTGAAAATATTGACTTTTGATATACGGTTTCCTCTGATAAGTTACTCATATTTAAGAGTACTATTCATTTATACAATAAAAAAAAAATCAGTCCGCTTGCCTATTATTTAGCAAAATTGTTTTCCATATATCTCTAAAACGTGACGTTTTAGACCCATATGTTATAACATTTTTTGCTCGTTTGTATGTCAGCAATCGAAATATACTATAAGTTTTTATAGTGCGACGAAAAATTAAAAAAAAAATCAAAATGGCGGACAGTAGGTGCACCAAAAATTTTCAAACCCCTTTATATATATTATATATATACAGGATGTATTCAGAACAGTCCAGATAACTTCGTGGGCTTATATTAGGCCATGAGATAGGTCCATTGGTACTAGTCATTTGCTTTTAATAGATTGTTTTTGTAAAAGTTGACATTTTCAATGCGCAATGTACAACGTACATAAACACACGGGTGATCGGAGCGAGCGCGCGCGGTGTAGACCGCGCAAACACGTCCCCCGCGTCCGCGCAGGCGTGAATATGCGAATTATAGAGAAAGTCAGCTGTACCGTATGTAGTAAACCACGAAAATTACATAGAAATTCTCGAATGCCGCGACTCATTATAGGTCGTTTCCGTGTGCGCCGCAAATTTTCGCTTGAGAGCGGCTGTACGTAACTGTGTTGTTTATCATCAAATATTTTATAAAATACAGAATGAGTGTATACCATAAGTGTTATATTTTTTAGATTATCCGTTAGTTTACGATTCATGCAATATATATTGTATTTCAATAATATTTTATTTAAATTAGACACAGTCTATTTTATTGAATGATTCTTACCAAATGTTACTATACCTCAGAAAAATACGTCGAAATAAAAAAGTAACACATTTCTAGAATTTTTTATTATTTTTTTACATACTTGAATAGATATTTAGACCAATAATACAATATAAACATAACGCTTCTTGAAAAATTTAAGAGAAATACACGTTTGAAAATTATGAAATTTGAGGGGCGTGGATCCACGGTCCGGCGCCGACATATAGTTTTATATACAGGCTGATTCGATATTGTAAAAGAAAACTAAATATAAAAAAAATATAGGTTAGGTTTTTAACAGACAGACGGACGGACGGATAACAAAGTCATCCTAAAAACAGGGAGATAAAAAAATTTTGCTTTTAGAGCCCAAAAGGATTATTCCTTTTGGGTTCTATGAGCATTTTTTTTTATTATTATACTTACTATACATACACGGTTACTTCAAATGTATCTACCGCTGCGCGTCAAGGACACCTCGCCTCACACATATTGTTAGAAATATTTAAACGCGATCGAGATATTTTCAAAACGTGTAAACATATACTAGAGGTACTGATGCAAGTCATCCGAAACAGTCAGTAGTCCTATTGGCAGTGTACCTATTCATTTAAGACTATGATGATAGTCACGCCAGCATTCGCCGACACAAAGAAAATCTTGACATTTTGTGCAAATTATGTTAGACTCGGTGCGTTTTTTCTTTGTTAGACACGCGCTGACATGATCAGGAAAATGATCATCATGGTGATATGCGCGAACACTCTCTGATTTAATGCGCTGTTCAGTTACGTGCATTTTCGTCAGCGCCTCAGCCAGAGCTAAGCTAAATTGCTTATGAATCAAAATTTTATTTTCAGCGTGACATTTGTATATTATGCAACTATTCAGTATACTACAATTTAATAAACGCCGAAACACCTTCACATACCACTTAAGGCCTCTTTTCTGCTCCAATAAATACATGGATAGCTTTTGATCCTTTAGATCAACGCCACCCATGTATTTATTGTAGTTGTGGACGACTGTCGGCTTTTCACACTCAACACCTGCTCTAGTGCCAGGTGCTGTGTCTGATTTATGAAATGTAGAGATTATAGATACTAATTTTACGTCTTTCCAAGTTAAGACGGATACGTCACCACAGTGTCGAGCGACTATATCGCCACGTCTCATTACCCTATCATTTAGTTGGCGAATATCGGCTGGAGTATCGACGCGACGGTGATTTAATGTGCCGACCACGTCTAGTGGAGCGCCTGGGGCGTTAAAAACACGAAAACCTAGGATTTCTGTTACAGTGAATAAAATTTTATAATTCAAAGTGGAATGTTTAGCTTATAATATATACAAAAAAGTTTACCTATTAAAAAATTGTGATCTCGATTAGAAAAAAAAATTATGAAATTACTATCATTTTGATAGTTTAAACGATACAATAACTTATAATATTAGGCTGTAGAACAGTTTTCTACACCAAAATTAAATTAATTTATATATTCATATAGAGATATTAATTAGGAAAAAGAAATAAATGAAGGAAAATGAAAGAAAAAAAAAATTATTTATAAATCATATGTTTATTTAAACAATTTACATTATTTTCTATTTTTCTTCAACTTCACTTATTTCAATGATTGGTGGAGTATTAGAACAAGTATTTTCGCTGCACTGTAGACATGCTTAAAGATTTTGGAATAGATTCATCAATATCTTCAAGCATTCTGTCACTTGGTGTATACTTTTCACTATCGTAAACTTGAGCTCTTATATCCCTCCTAATAATCTCACTAGCTGCTTTCAATATATGTAACTCCTGTTCTTCTTTACTATTATTTTGTTGATTGTACCAACTTTCTTTTAATACATTATGATTAGTTTTTTTAAAACATATAATAGTATTAGTTCCAAATTTACTTGATAAAACAATATCATCATGATAGCGGTCTATTAGTCGTTTTCTAATAGTTTTTTTCATCCGGAGTATACTGTGAGGTGATGGTATCTTTCAACTCTTGCATAGAAAATTGGCAGTCGTCATTCTCTTCTATATATTTGTATATTTGCTCCATTGCTGCATCTATCATCGAAATTCTCGAACCAACTTTCTTCTCAGCAGAGCTCAGATGAATGGAATTCTTAAGAGAATTATAACAATCAGCATGATATTTTGCTTGGACTGTTTGTAAATCTGCTATACCAGTAATTCTTTTATGAATTTCTCGACAATAATCATTCTTCTGTACAGCTATAAAGTTTACAATGGAGTCACTTAAAGTTGGAGTATTAATATATGAGATTTGTCTTCGTCGTTTTTTATTTAATTTTGCTTCTTTTTCTTTATTAGCTTCTTGGCCACAGATGAAACAGTTTTTTTCCCACTCAAAGCTCGATAAATCAGTGCTACTTCGGAGTGTCTTTTTCGGAGGCGAAAATGGAGTTTCATTAGACCTCTTCTTATATATTTCAATATATTTTTTATGGATATATTTTTGGCGACAACCTGTATGAGCGTAAATGAATTCAGTTTCAAGATAAGGTAACAAGCCATCCTTTCGTTCGCTTGAAGCAGCTCGTAACGTTGTTATTCCTTTATTTATTTTTTTAATAACACCTAAATCTGAATTGGTTTCGGAAGATGAACCCAATTTTTCACAGATAAGGCAGCTGTGCTCATTACTTGTACTACTGGTCCTTGATTCATCCATTGTTAGAAAACTGTGATAGAAAACAATATGATTAATTTATTACATTTTTTTTTTCTGTTACTTAAATTAATCTTTAATTATCTATGTACCTATTATTTAATTTATTATTTAATAATCATTATGGTCATATTATAACCATCATGATCATATAATAAACTGCAGATTTTTAATGAGATTACTTACCAAATGAACAAATAAAAAATCTAACATAGAAATTCGATAGAAAAAAAACGTCTTCAATAAAAATTTTATCAGAAATAAACAACAAAATACACAACTTTTACTCTCAAATATATACAACATGCGCAGAACACGTGTCATTTATAACTAAAAAGTAGCTAGAAAAATGTCGTTTAGTTTTGGAGCAGCTGGCGTTGCCGTTCTCCCCTCTCCACGTTCTACTACCTGTCCAAGGTCGTTATGACCCTTCATACGCTCCAACATTTAAAAAAAATATTCATTTATGTCTATTTAGGTATTATTCAACGTATAGATACGAAAAAAAATTTACTTCAAATAAAATTACATGCTCAAGTATTAATTTTTTATAGTTTTTGTTTAAATAATAAAAAAATCAAACGCACAAAAAAATTTGGGTAAACTTTACACTTCATAGTATAAAAAAGAAAACCCCCCCTCGACCATTTAAATTCATTCACTGTAACAAAAGTCTGAGGTCAAAACCCCCAGACACTCCACTAGTCTGTCTTTCTTTGCTTCAGGTATGGCGTCAATTTAAATGAGTTATAAAAATTATCCATATAAAGGCCTTATCTAAATCATCTTCCACTAATTTCAGAACTAAAGACATTGGAACCTTTACTATGGAGAAAATACCCACGGCAAACACTGATGAGTCATACCTTATTTTAAAGCCCTAGACGTCTACATGTACTGGTTTTAAGCGCATTATTGTGGGGTATGGGAATTTGAAGCATTTTAAATTCAAAAAGTGACTCAATTTATCAGTTTAATATCAAAGTAAGATAAATATCATTACGAAAGCTCTTCGTTTTTGTACAAAATCAACAATAATCTCAATAACAATGTAGGGATTAAAGAAAAAAATGTTTCGTTTTTATGCACAAATCTTTATTATTCATCGTAATCTACAATAATGACAGTATCTAGAAATGCAGCTGGTTCTAGGTTGACATTTTCGTGTCTCGCCCACGCTAGATAATATATCATGCTGGCAATGTGTGCACAACATCCAACTGTGCGGCGGCCATGTATGCAGGAGCAGTAATAGCCCACTATCGCATCACGTCCATTTAATGTAGGGTCTATTAATATGTATGTGTAGTACTGCCTCAAACGCACATGTCGTGATTGTATGCGGCCTCTTATTAATGTTTTGTTGTCAATCAGTTCTGGGTGACGATACACTTCAATGACATAATTGTCGTTGTGTCTTAAATGTTCATGGCAGTATGAACGAGCCAGCTTTAAATGGTATATGCCCAGAGTTATTAGGAATAGCTCGTCATACGCCCATCTAGGAAAATCCACCAACTCTGGATTATTAGCCGCCATGCGTTCAAACCTCGCCCTTTGTCTGTTTATGTTATTATTTAAAACATATTCTGCCAAATGGTTTTCCACGTTCATTTTTTCTTGCATTATTTCTATGTACTCTAGCACCCGGTCATTATCTTCGTAAGGTAACTGGTAGTCATTTATTAGAGCCGCACAGATTCTTAAATCAATAATCATGTTCTTCGCTGTTATATTAAAATAGTTTTGGCGAAATATTTTAAAATCTCTTTTGATTCTCCCGTTAATTGCCTCTACCACCCAGCGGCATATTGTTACGAGGCGGGATTTGCTTCTATTGTTGTTAATAGTTGCCCCAGTGTCCGTGTTGGTGGCATGTGCGGAATAAATTCACATTCTTCTATAATGGGAATGGCATCTCTAAACCCTCCGTCCAGTATAAAAACATCTCCTGGCATGAAAAACCACTCCAGGCCGGAATCAGATTCATCGCTTAGAAGGTTACGGAGAATCACTGCGTCTAATGTGGTTGCTGCGTAGGGCCCGAATACATCTATAATGTGGCCATTAGCACAAACTATCAAAAATGGCTTCAAGAGGTTTCGATATTTATGAAGGCTGTACGATTTTCTTTGGAATAAAAAATTCATGCTTTTTTGTAAATATATATACGTTCCATCGCATATAACGACAGCATTACGATCATGGCCGTAAAAAAAGTTTGGTATAGTCAGGTTTCTTGCTATAACATAATTTCTCGTCAGGTGATCTATGCCAAGGTGTAAAGGGACATAGTCAGCTGTTAAACAATTCCTCGCCAACTTGAGCTTTTTTTTCCAAAGCCCTTCTTGACATTTTAAATAACGTAGCCAACCATTCATTTGGCTCTCCTGTTCTTACTTTATAAAGGAATATTCCCAGAGCCGTGGCCGGAGTTCGTGATCTCGCTCTTAAGGTTGGACCTTGATTCAAAATATGATTAAATTGATTTTTTGTTAATGACGTCCAAAAATGGAATTCGTCGTCATCAAAACTGTCGAGATTTTCAAAATCTTGTTTTCTATTTAGGCCCCATTTGTAGATGTTTATAATGTCCAGCATAAAATCGCTGTTGAAGTCACGGTGGCCACCTTGCAACAAAAGTTCTTCCCAAACATTACCTCGCAAGTGTGGGTGACAAACACGAGCAAGGGAAGGGATATAATAATTATTGTTTTCCAGCAGATTGAGCTTCACATAATTAGGCACGGTGCTAGCCGGCGCATTACGACAATTGTCAAATATACAACGCCTCGCCGTGTTCGAGGCGCGAGAGTGCCCGCCTAGATTAAAAGGGCCCAAGGGCAATTGTATCTCCGGCTGTACTGGCGCTGGTGGTGGCTGTTCTGCTCTTGGTGGTGCTGGTGGAGCTTGTAAAAGCCGATCTGCTCTTTGCCAACAAGGATGACTAGTATATCTTGTACCGTTATGTAAAATCTGGAAAAAAAAAAACTTAAGTATAGTTTTTGCATGGACGTATTATACAAACAGGACCGAGCACTCGCAGCTAAAAAACAAGCTGAGAGATATAGGTAATTCAGAGGCTGCGTGTCACTTTCTAACAAGGTGACAATAACATTTAGCTTATTTGAGACAAATTAAAACTTGAAAACTACTTCTTTATAATGAAGTTTTCTATCATGATATAACTACATCCATACTAATATTATAAATTCGAAAGTGTGTCTGTCTGCCTGTCTGTCACCTCTTCACGCCCAAACTGCTGAACCGATTCTGCTGAAATTTGACATGGAGATACTTTGAGTCCCGGGAAAGGACATAGGATAGTTTTCATTCCGGAAAAATGTACAGTTCCGCGCGATAAACGAATTTTGGCGCAACGGAGTTGCGGGCGTCCTCTACTTTTGTAATATGTATGTATGCTTAAATCTTTAAAAGTATAGCTTGTCAAAAAAGAGTAGACGCTGTACACAATTTTGAAATCACATAAAAAATATGAAAACCTTATTAAATCAAAATAAAAATGTGCAAGGTGATAATATTTAAAGTGTATAAGCGTTCTCTGTGGAAATACAAACAGAAAAAACCACCTTTTGAGCGTGATTACGTTTAGAAAATTTTGTACTGCGTCTACTCTTTCTTGACAGACTGTAAGCAACGGATTTTGATGCGGTGTGGATTTTTTTAATAGATAGTGATTCAAAAGAAAGGTTGGTATTTATAAACCATGCATAATAAAGGGGGGCCCATAAGTCTCTTGAAATGTAAAAAAAATCATAAAAAAAAACTAATTACAATATGAAAAAGGTTTTTATTTTGAAGTAATCTTAATAAAATGGGAATTATTTTTTGAAAATTACATCGTCTAAATGTAATCCGTTACGGTCGTGGCACTCCTGTAAGCGACGTCTAAAATTGTCCATCACTGCGCGGCAAGTAACTTCTGTAATGCTTGCCATTTCTCGTCGAATATTTTCTTTCAAGACATCGATTGACCGCGGGTTGGTTTCATACACTTTACTCTTAAGATAACCCCATAAGAAAAAGTCCATTGGGGTCAGATCCGGACTACGTGGTGGCCAGGCAATATCTCCTCTTCGAGAGATAACTTTACTAGGGAAAAGTTGACTAACGACGGGCATAGCGGTGTTAGAGGTATGGGCAGTTGCTCCATCCTGTTGAAACCAGGTCCGCGTATTGAAGACTGGAAAATTCTGCAACTCTGGTGCAAAAAAGTTCTCGATCATTGCCACATAGCGCTGCGAATCAACAGTAACCGCGCGACCTCTGCTGTCCTCAAAAAAGTAAGGGCCTATGATGCCATGCGCTGACATAGCCGCCCAAACTGTCACTTTAGGGCTATGTAAGGGCCTTTCATGTTTGCGATTCGGATTTTCGCAACTCCAGTAGCGACAATTCTGCTTGTTGACATGGCCGTTGATGTGGAAGTGAGCCTCATCAGAGAATAACACGTTATTAAACGATGTAAAGCGGTCGAACATTTCATTTGCAAAATTTAGTCTGTGCATAGGGTCAGTATCTTTTAATTCCTGTACTAATTGAATCTTGTAAGGGTGAAGAAGTAAATCTTTCTTTAAAATCCGCTGTAATGAAGTTCTCGATAAGTTTAATGCACTGGAACGCTTACGAGTAGACTGGGTAGGATTTTCACGAATTGACTGTTTCACTACGTCGATGTTTTCTTCCGTGCGTGATGTCCTTGGTCGACCTGACCGTTTTTTATCCAACGTAGAACCACTCTCCTCGAACTTAGTAACCCAGTTCTTAATCGTTTGAATACTTGGAGTGTCGTTAAAGTTGCGTAAATTGTGATGTTCTCGAAATTTACGTCGCGCAACGGTAGCAGAATTATTGTTGCGATAAAACTCGCGCACACAAAAAGCACGGTCCGCACCAGTGAAACGCTCCATGGCGACTGAATTCCGAAAGACCGTTGGTGCTTCCCCCCTACCCCGCGCGCCATTCTTGCGCACCGTTTGAATTTTATTCGAAATTTAAATTTCAAAGGACTTATGGGCCACCCTGTATAGTAGATTTTAGAGGTTCAGTCGATTTTTTTTTGCGCTTACATAGCAAACGCTGGCTGGCTAAGATGTATCAGATGCTAGATAAATCTGACACCAGTATTTAGAACACTTACACAGACCACACAGGAAACAAACATTACATGATAAAATTCTGGGGTTGAGGGATGGATTACGAAATAAATAATACGAATCGTATGTACAAGGTATTTATTTAGATATTGACCTTGATTACAGTTCAAATAATGCCAGTACCAATTATTATTTTAAACTTATTTTAATACCAAAGTACACATTTCTCAAGCATGGCTAAATAAAATGGTTTTGGTAAGTTTCTGTCTTAACCCAATTTTACTTACGAAATTTCGTAACGAATTTAATTTTGTTTGATGAAATATTTTAAAATTCAGATATGAATTAGACAACGCTTTCACCAACTGTAATTCGTGTGGTTCTTCATCATTTGCAGATTGTACCGTGTGGGCTGGAGAAAACAAATGATTTAATTTAGTTACAAACAGTTGCTTTACCATTGACAAAATAACGTTTTTGCTAGTGTATCTGAATGTCTTCTTAGCTACTTCTGACATAAATAACTTTTCGCTACTCTTTATAACCTCGAAGCGTACTTTAAGGATCCCCTGTCCACAAATGCCGTAAAAGACGAAAAGTTGGTAATATCCACAAAATAAGAGTAATCGAAATGATCCTTATTAATAATCAATGCATCGCGGCATTTTATTTACAAAATGACCTGCAATGTAATAAAGGATATTGTTTTTGTAATCACTTAAATTGTTTGATGTCATAAATTGAATAAATGTGTTTCATTTTTATCTTGAGAATCATCATCCTCTTGATTTTTCTCCGTAATTCTTTTTTGTCTTCGAAATTCTAAAATTGGCGAAAGCTCAAAATCATCGTCTGTGCAATTTGCATTTATGCTAGGTTTAACACTATTTCGATACAGGAGTTTGCGCATAGCATACCCGAATTGTAGTGCATTAGGGTTGTTCCACCCTGCAATCGAATACAGGAAAAAAACATCTCCAAATAGTCTTGGGAGAATTTATATGGAAGAAAATATTCTAATTTGTTATCCAAAGCTTCCAAAAGATCTCTTGCTAAATTTGGGCAGCTGTAAGTATCAACAAAAAACCCAAAAACTCTTGAAAAAAAGAAAAGATCTTTCGACGATTTAATAAAATGTTTTGACTATCAATAGTTAGATTTTTCAAATATTCTCGTGTGTCGGTAAAAGCTTTCGACCAATACATTTCATTACTTAGTCGCAAAGGAGACTTAAAACCTGTGCCAATAGGGGATTTTGCGTTTAATAAATCAAAAATTCTATCTATTATTCTGATATATTCACTACTTGCTTCACTGCCCTGAAAATTTTCATTACCACTACTTCTTAAAAAGTCAATGGCATCAGCGACTGAAGAACTTAATGTCTGTGTCGCAAGTTTCACATTAATTTTTTTCCCTATAAAGTTAAGATGGTTAGCATTTAATTTATTCGCGAGTTTTAAACCTTCTTCATCTTGTAATTTGTGCAATTCTTTTATAAAATTAAAATCAACATCACCGTTGGGAGAACTTAACTTAGTTTCTGCAAAAATATTCCTACATAGTTTAACCATATGAGCGGGGTCAAAAATACAGTGTATCCTGGTGTCTTGTTTGGGATGCTTAAAATTAGTGATCATATTATCTGCATCACTGAACTTACAGCCCAAATTTTCATATGTTGTAATATTAACATTTGTCCCACAGAGGTTAGGTTTCAAACTGTTATTCCTATTTCATGTAACATACAAATTGCTGTAAATATTAATTGTGACTGTATGGCAGCTGATATTTTACAAATAAAGAAATAAGCAATAGAGCATCTGAATTTTCGTTTGTATGAAACTATTTGCAAAACCAATACCTCAGTAGCTAGCCGTTATGATTCATCGGTAATAATGCCAGCCAAATCAACATATCCCTACTTTTTGTCTTTATATTTTTCGTAAACCTCTTCAGATTTTATAGACATTGCATTATACATATATCAATGTTATATTTTGTAGATCATATTCTTTGATTGATAATTTTAAAAACTCAAAAACTTCTGATATGAAGCCAACATTACAATCATTAGTGGCTAACATTTTTCACAAAGTTACAGGATAGGGCAAACTAATATGATTTCTTAGAAATAAATATGCTTTTGAGGAATAAAAGTATAGAGACAAAGCAAATTTTTTTACTTCATCTGAATATCTTAGACCTTTGTTGCTTTTATCCGTATTCAATAGAGTGTAAATGTTGCTAAAATTTAATTTTATATTTTGTTCCACTTCTTCAAAATGTTTACATTTTTTCTTCAGTAATAATAGATGTGATTGCAAGTTTTTTAATCTTGTGTCACGCCTATTTAGCCTTTGTGATAAAATTTTTACCTTCCTCTTTAATTCATCTTCCACAGGGCTACTCTACATTTAAAAGGTACTGTTTGAACAGCAACTTCTTGAATATTAAGACGGAGCTTCTTCCTTTGAGGTTCTTCTGTATCGCTTAAACTAGTTCCCGCAATAGGAGGTGTTGATAAAGAGGTAGTAGGACTTAGGTCTTCTCTTTCCGAGTTGTCTGATTCTTGTAGCAATATATTACTGAGAACTACGATTTTTTTACTTTTGACCTGTAAAATAAACATAAAATTATATATTGGGTATATTTCAACTCGAAAAAATATATTAATGTAGTTTAATGTATTACAAACAGCATAAGACATATAAATAATATGAATATAAAAGCCTGTTCCAAAATTACGCCAAATCCTAGTAGGTAATTAAAGGTAATATATATATATGTCGTCTGAGGCTCATGAATTTGGATCTATACCATTTAGACACACTGTGGGCTTACGTAGGTATATCGTGCAAAGAGAAGTAACAGACTTACAATATCACTCGTTTATTCGGAATCACAATTCTTTATAAATTTACTACACTTTATAAAATCACTGCACTAAGATGGAACTAGGACAGTTCCGTGACGTGTTGGCAAGTTGGTGGCTCAGATTGAACTCTCAGCATCCAATGTCTGGTTGCCACAGGAGGGGACGCCACCCACTCCAGCACTTCTTTCCGACACGTCCTGACTCTGTCGAAGCGCGCCAAACAAGTTTCTGATAGATGGCGCACTTGTAGTTCCGATTTCGCTTTATGGCTTTATGACCGGATGCGACATATATATATATATATATATATATATGACTGCATACGACACAATTTTTTGTAATTATTTGCCTGACGTATATACTGCTGATCCATTTTTGTCACAATTCTTCATTTTTTGGGAAACTGTAATTATAGTACAACAGTTATGAACTTTCTCAACCACACAAATGACACATTACTGGAATTCATGGTCACCATAGTAGTCAGATTTATAGTTATGTTATTTTAGCTTACCTGTGGAACGATATATTGCAACCACTGTAAGATTCTCTTGGGCAAATACGCAACACATTTTCACCATTTCAACTGCGGGGATGGCCTAAAATTGCTAATTATAATATTGTTTAACAGTGACAAGCACACACGACAAGACGCTGTATGACGCCATGACGCTTTACAGGGCTACCATTAAGAAAAATAAAATAGACAAAATAATAATTTCAATTTTCTTTTAGACTTTATGAATATATTGAAAGTAATAAATGCAAGAGTAATTTTTTGATTCACAATTGTTAAACAATATTTAAAATACACGTACTTAAACTGAGTTTATGATCAGGTAAGATTTTAGATCAGAAACATTTTTCATGCTGGCAAGATGAAAGAACGAGACACACGGCATCTCACGTTGCTATCTCTGTCGGCTCGGATTAGCATCTGTGCAAGGAGCACAGAAAATTACACTTTAATACCTTCGAATAGTGTTCGTTTTCGGAAATGCAATTTTTCCGAGTTATCAGTCCTGTTTGTATAATACGTCCATTAGTTTTTGTGTCTGACAAGCACCTACATTTTTATAATATTGGGGGCGAATGGGGTCAGTTAGTAGAAACTCGTCGTTAAAATGGCTAAACCAAGAACTAATAAACATGAAAAGTGACTTCGGATAGTAAACACAAATCAGTAGAATTAGGCCCAAGATAATTCATCTTCCCAAAAATAAGGTAAATAAAGAAAAAATAAATAAATAGACATGAAGTACCTATTATACTTAACAGTTATAGACATTGGAATACAAATCCGATACTACTTTTTATGAATATTAGAGTGGCATAACAAAAATCATTGTAAGAAATAATTCGTGAATCACTCCGATAGCCCTTTCAATGGTTGGTTATATGTAGAATCTATGAAACCCAATAGAAAATCAATACATACCTCTCGGGGCGCTATTTGTTGTAAAAATAATTCCACATCCTCTCCACCACAGCCTCTGTTTGTTTCAAGTAGTGCTTGAGTAAGTCTATGTTTTCTACGCCGTAATACAGACCTATCGCACACAATACAACGGTTAGGTCTTTCCATTTCAACTTAATTCCAATCCAAAAGAGAAAAATCGAAAAGTCCGTAAAACAAAGCCACAGGTTGTATGTAATAAATCCAGAAACGGAAGGAACGCACAGATCGTAACGACAAATGACGAAGGACTGCGCGGCGGGCGGGGAGAAGCGCTGCGATGACGTGCTCACGCGCAGGTAGCGAAACCAGTTTTTTTTACCTACCAGCCCCCGTCCCCCGTCCCCCGTCCACACAGCATTCCCCCGCACGCCTATTCTATGATGGTCTTAGTTATTTATCTTAATTATTTTCTAATATTATTGAATATTAAAACCTGGAAAAAGTACAACATATTTTTGCGATTATCTCTAGATTCCCACTACTTTATTTAAAAAAAAACTACTTAATTACAACTAATGCAATGTTATCTATGTAGCGAGCTTCGACCTCTTGATCGTATGTCCTGATGTGTGTCTGAGTGGTGATGATAATAATACAGCAACAATTATTATATTCTCCTTTATTGGTGCTTAACACTGACTACGTATTACATAATATGAGGTATATGCCTACCATAGCGATATACCTACGCCTACACTATTTATAGCCTTTTGGCCAACTGAAATAAACAAACTAAATAGGCTTTACTTCATGACATCTGTCAATGTCAAAAATGACATTGACACTTTTGTCAATATGCAACATCTCCCTTTTCGAGAAAAAAGCAAACTAATATTAGTATTAAGTAACTTACATAACTAATAACAGTACATTACTTATCTACTCAAATTTCTCATGTATGTACAATTTAGGACGTCTCACACTTCTACCAGACATGGTTACGTAACCGGTATTTTCTAGACTTTCCATAGGAACACAGTTATCATCGATAATGCAATTTTGAACACGACCGTCTCCGAGCTCTGCCGAACTCATGGGATCTATACTGTTTATGGGAGGCATATCGTCAGTGCTGCCGTTGCCATAAAAAGAAGGTGGAGGATTTGTATTTTTTAAATTCTTTTTTCTAGGTCTAATGTGTCCCCTATTCCTCCTATACACAACACCATTTGGATCCACTACATAATATGATCTACCACAACCTAATTTCTCTTTAATTATTCTCGGAGAACAAAAAGATTTTGGATTTTTTTTGAAATAAATGTCATCTCCAGGCTGAAACAAATAGGATGTATACTTCGCATTCCTGTCAAAATAAAAAGACATTCTGTCTCTGCTTTTATTATGACATCTTTCAAACGTCGAAAATTTGACAACTTCTGGTCTGAGTTTTCTGTTTAGAATTGGTAAATTTACTCGCAAGTTTCTAGACATTAATAATGCGGCCGGACTGGGAAAATCTCCCTTAGCAGCGTTGCGGTAGTGTAGTAACGCCAAATGTATATCCGAGCCATCTTCCTTGCATTTTCTTAATATGTTTTTGACAATTTTAACTCCACTTTCAGCCTGGCCAATAGACCTGGACCAATAAGGACTGGTAGTAATGTGTTCTACATCCCAATCAACAAGAAAAGACTTGAATTTGCAAGAGTTAAATGGTGGACCATTGTCAGATATCAATATTTTCGGGATACCATGTCGAGCAAAGAAGGATTTGAGGGTTTTAACAACGTTATCGACAGTGTAATTCTTATGCAAAGAAGCTAGCTCTATGTACCTGGAATAATAATCCATGCAGACAAGGAAATTTTCTCCATCAAAATATAATAAATCTATACCTACCTTCTCCCACGGAAGATAAGATATCTCATGGCATTTTAACGGTTCCTTGGGTATGTTTGCCATGAATTTTGCACATGCTGAACATTGATCAATTAGGTTTTTAATATCCGCGTTAATATTTAGCCAATAAACTGTTTCTCTAGCTATGTTGAGTGTTTTATTAATACCTAAATGCCCACAGTGTATTTTATCTAAAATCTGTCTTTGCAAGGATTTTGGAACAATAAGCCTATTGTCTTTAAATATTAAGCCGTTCATTATATGTATTTCATTTTGAATGTTCCAATATGGTTTCACAAGACAGCTTACTTTGTCTTTGCTTCTTGGCCAACCATTCTGAATATAAAGGGGCCCATACACTTACAGTCCGCCTGCAGTCTCTGGTCCTAACAGGCGGCCTGCCGTCCAAGGTCTGCATAGCTCACTCACTGTAGCGATTATTGCCTGCCGGCAATGGTCGAACAACGGCCCTGAGTCTACACACTAGCAGGCAGCAGTCGACAGTTTCACACCGCAATGCCGCGTGCCGGCAATCGTACACACTAGCAGGCGGCAGTCGGCAGTTCGTTGCAGTTGCGAGTAGTTGTCGACAGTTTTGAAATCGTATCAGCTCATAAAGTGATAATGTTACGTAAAAAACGATGTGCTATTTTAATACTTCATTTATTATCATCATCAGAAAGAAGATATTGGATGAAGAATTGGCTGCGTGGAAGAGAATCAAGATCTCATATGACGTTAGTACGTGAACTGAGGCAATCGCATCAGGAAGATCTATTTAATTACTTGCGAATGTCTTCAGAGACCTTTAACATGTTATTGACCATGGTTAAACCATAAATCAGTAAAATGAATACAAAAATGCGTCAGTCTATAAACGCAGAAGAGAGATTAATAGCAACTTTACGGTTTTTGGCAACAGGACAAAGCTTTGAGGATTTAAAATTTCCTACAAGAATTTCACCTCAATCCCTGGGTGTAATTATCCCGGAAACATCGAAATATATTTGTTTAGTGCTAAAGGATTTATGTATAAAGGTAAGCAAACAACATTAGAAATTGTTAATCGCTTTATTGACAAAAAAAATACAGTAATATTTATTGCTGGTTTTTAAAAAGTACATACTGCGTTATATCATCAGTGTCATTACGTACATTGTAATGCTCATTAATCATAATCGTCTCGGAAGTTCCAACATCCACAGGAGATACTTGTAATATTGACTGAGATAAAGATGGGTTTATTGGTTGACGCTGTAAAATAGTTTCAGTAGATGTTGAAGGCACCTGTGTTAAAAACGAAGAACGTGTAAATTGCGACTGTGTGGGCACAAGACCAGAAAGACTAGTTTCTTCTTGCAGCCTATGTTTCATTCCGTATAATAGTACTTTATTAATCAATAATTCTGCATATAACCTTTGCTCTTCGTTCATACGTCGCAACTTACACGCTACATTCAGTCCTATGCCATCATACTCATCGTCTTCCTTTAAGGCTTTATAAGCTTCATTAAGTAATACACTTTTCCTTTTATTTGCTGACGAATTTTTGGATAACACTGTAGGCGTTGATTGTCGTGATTGTAAGGAAGGCTGCGGCGAGTTTGGTGGCAGCAGCGATTGTGATGATGATGAAGTAGACGGCGATGGCATTTGTGTATAATCTTCGCAAACCTGAAAAATAGTAATAGTTTGTTTTTATGTTCTTTTTTCAGTTACCATCGTCTAACGAAGAATGGCAAGAGATTGCAAGAGGTTATGAAAGTCGATGGCATTTTCCTAATTGTGGAGGTGCTATTGATGGTAAGCACATCAGAATTCGAAAACCAGCAAACAGTGGATCTTACTATTATAACTACAAACATTATTTTAGTATTGTGTTGATGGCAATTGTAAATGCAGATTACGAATTTCTATATGTTGATATCGGCTGTAATGGAAGAGTATCAGATGGAGGTGTTATTGAATATACTAGTTTTTATAACAAGTTGCAAAACGAGCAATTGAATTTACCACCTAACAATATGAATAAAAACAATATGAACTTTGTATTTGTAGCCGATGATGCTTTTGCATTACATGAAAATGTTATTAAACCCTACCCACAAAGAAATTTAACTCGTGAAGAGCCCATTTTTAACTACCGCTTGTGTAGAGCTCGACGCACAGTAGAAAATGCTTTTGGCATATTATCTAGCCGATTTAGAGTTTTACATACAGAAATCAATATGAAACCAGAAAAAATTGATTACATAGTTTTAGCTTTATGTTGCCTGCACAATTTGTTAAAGAAAAAAGAAAGAGCCAGTTACCTACCTACTCGAGCACTGGTTACTGAAGATTTAGATTTTGGTAGGGTTGTACATGGAGATTTAAGCGAAGATAATCCCCTGACCAGTTTACAACAGGGGCACAGCAGAAATGTATGTGAAAACGCAAAATTAAATCGTGACAAATACAAAGAATATTTTATGCATGACGGAGCTGTATCGTTTCAATATAATTTTGTAAATTAAAATAAATATTTAAAAAATGCTTACTGTTTCATTTTGATTTGTTTCATTTTCATCAACGATGCTGTCGCTTCCTATACTATTCCGTGGCATTTCTTGATCTTAGGTGAACATCAACAAGTCAAAATACCATAAATTTGATGTATATACGTCGTCAGCTTGTTACGGGTAATAATTAAATAAAAGATGTGTTACCAACGTGACAAATTTATTCAAATTAAGAGGTAGTGGGCAGAAGGCCGTATGTATCTGGTTTAGCCTCTAGTGTCTTTAGAGATTGGTGGGGCTTTTAAACCACACGGCACTTAGCTGGATCTGTCGACGGTAAGGTATGACAACACGTGGCGCTTTCGGGTCCTGTGTTCGGGTCAGGAACTCGTCACGACGTGGTCGCCTAGGAGCGGACAGTCCGTGGCACAGGCCAGATAGTCATCCGTCTATAGGATGTAGATAGCGGTGCTTGTACCCGTACCGTAGTTCCCTGGAAACATTCATACCAGCGTGTGAAGAGTGTGGACCATAGCAGCCATGGTTCTAGCCCCTAACGATCCAACCATGGGCTGTGTATCCATCACAAAATAAGGGATAAGCAAAAAAAAGATAAAATTATAAAATGATATAAAGGACAATTAATTTGATACAAACATCCTAATAATATCTAACAATGCAAGATCGGAAAAAATGAAACTACAAATTGAGCATATGGCCAATCAAAAGGTTTGCCAACAAATTCTACAATGGTGCTAATTCACAGGAAAAAATAATGTGTTTTAATTACAAGCGTGATTTAGCAAACATTCACAACACAGATATTTCAAATTACTCACCGTGAACACGGGGTTATAATATTATAATTATTATAAACGACTACATCTTGAAGAAGTTGAACAACAAAAATTCGGCAGGGAAAAAGGGCGTTGTCCTGTCGCGACAACCCTTTTATACCCCTACTGACATTTATTGTTTTTTTTTAACCGACAATTAGCGGTAATGCGTAATACAAATGCCACAATAAAGAAATATTAGAGATGAAGCTCTAGTTAGAAGCATTTGCCAATAGATGGCGTTGTCTAGCACAAATTAGCTATTATTAATATCGACAACTGCTAATAGATGACGCTATACGCATCGTTATTAGTTATAACGATACGTTAAAAAAATGTAGCTATGCTACAAGCTGACGATCCTGACTTTTGGTTCTTGACCTAAAAAGTTAGATAGAAAATAAACTAAAAATATGTAGAAATAGATACAATTAAATTAAATACGAAGTTGATCCAAATTAGTTTTCCAAATATATTTCCTACTGTGTACCCAGGGCTACCAGTGTGCAAAAAAAATACAAAATATGACAGGATAAACCAGATAGGTAAAAAAGCCACACTTACCTTTTTTAATTCTTTTCGGAAAGAACTTTTTAAATTATTAATTAAAAAGACAATTATCGTAGACATTCTGTATGGAGCTAACCTCTGCGCCTTGAGGAAGAGAGATGGTGGCATTCGTCCGATTGCTGTCGGCTCCACATACCGGCGCCTTACAGCCAAACTAGCTTGCAAATCGGTAACTTCCCTCGCGTCATACTTCCAGCCAAAACAGCTCGGTTTTGCCTGCAAAGGAGGTTGTGAGGCCGCCGTTCACTCTTTCAGGACAGCTATCCACAATCAAGGCGATGATGTGTTTCTGAAGGTCGATATCAAAAACGCTTTCAACTCAGTTGACCGAGGCGCCTTGTTGGCCCAAATTAAATCTAAAGCACCTGCCATTTTACCATTTATGCTCCAGTGTTACAACGACCCCACCAAACTCATTTACAAAAACCACCTCATCTCATCCGAAGTGGGCTGCCAACAGGGCGACCCTCTAGGTCCAGCAATCTTCAGCCTTGCTATACACCCGGTCATCGAGCTTCTAGATTCAAAATTTAATGTTTGGTATTTGGATGATGGGACCCTTGGAAGCGATGCACCCACTGTACTATCAGACTTCCGCACTCTGATCCGCGAGTTCCAAAAAATAGGTCTGCAGCTGAACCTAGGTAAGTGCGAACTTTTTGTGCCAGACCGTTGTGGGGATAGAAACGCGATTATATCCAGCTTTAAAGAAATAGCTCCACAACTGTCTGTCATTGATAAGGATTCGCTCTTCCTTTTGGGCTCACCTATTTTAGACGAATCTCTTCCGGACTTCTTAGATAACAAATTACAAAATTTTAATGAAACTTTAGACCGCCTCCTCCAAATTAACTGTCACATGGCCTTTACCCTAATCCGTTTTTGCATTTTCGTACCTAAATTGACATATGTCTTACGGTGTTGTCAACTGTGGAAGTTCCCTCAACTTCTCAAACAGTTGGATGATACCATAAGACAAACGCTCTCCACTATTTTGAATACAAATTTCGATGACCGCGCATGGACTCAGGCAACGCTTCCAGTTAGGTTCGGTGGCCTGGGTGTTCGAAAGCCTTCTGACATATCGCTTCCGGCCTTCTTGTCCTCAGTCCACGCGAACCATAGTCTTATCTCCAAAATACTACATCACCCATCCTACTCCAATACAGTTACCTTTCTGGACGAGGCCAAGGACGCCTGGAGCATAACTAGTGCTTGTAGCGAATTGCCTGACAATACTTTTTCCCAAAGGCTCTGGGACGAGCCACTCTGCAGACTGGTACGGAATAATCTTCTTAATACGTCCTCCAGTCCTGTGGAGCAGGCTCGCCTCTTAGCTGCGGAGAAGTGGGAGTCGGGCCTTTGGCTACAAGCATTACCGTCACCCAATACGGGCACATTGCTGGATCGAACAGCTTTCCGGTTAGCTACTTCCCTGCGTCTTGGCACCCCCCACGTCGTCCCCCATCGCTGTGTTTGTGGTGCAAATGTGGACAGCCTCGGACACCACGGGCTGTCCTGTCAACGAAGCGCCGGCCGCATCTCCCGACATCACTGTCTGAACGATCTCATCCGTCGGGCTCTTGTCACCGCCGGAGTGCCAGCTGTGCTGGAACCCTCTGGTTTGGCGCGCGACGATGGCAAGAGACCAGACGGTATGACCCTGGTCCCTTGGAGAGTGGGACGGGCTCTTGTATGGGACGCTACTTGCGTCGATACACTTGCTCCGTCCCATGTCCAGGGCACCTCGAGTTCTGCAGGTGCGGCCGCCAATCAGGCGGAAAACCTCAAGCGGCGCAAATATGAGAACCTTAGTGGGGATCTCATATTTGAACCGTTTGGGGTTGAAACCTTAGGTACATGGGGTCTGGGTGCGCACAAACTTTTCGGAGAAATCTCCAAAAAACTCATTGAGGCCACCCGAGACCCCAGAGCCGGCACCTACCTGGCCCAGAGAATAAGTATCGCAATCCAGCGAGGAAACTCTTTGAGCCTTCTAGGTACTCTGCCTGGTGGGGATGACCTGGGAGATTTCTTTTTTTTGTAGCATTTTAAGTTTTGGAGTAGTTATTATTTTTTTAGTACTTACCTACTTTTATAGTACAATTGATTTTGTTATCATAACTGATTAAATGTATACCTAACTTAGATAAAAAAAAAAAAAAAAAAAAAAAAAAATTATTAATTTTTCTTTTCACCGTATCAATTGTGGCTGAAGGTACTGTGGTTTGATAATATGCTAATAATTTGGCGTAAGCGTCATCTTTCAAACTCCTGTTGTGGTAAGAATCGTCCTTAACTTTCCATAAACAAGGAAAACGTCTGTATAATTCTATAAAATGTGTAATAAATTGCGGCTTGTTGTCCATTTTGCCTTGATTTTGCCTATAAATTTACGCGATGTCGAAAAACAAAGAACTGTCGGCGGTTAACTGACACGTGGTTAGGACCGAAAGGCCGCCGGCCGACTACCTGCTAGTGTGTGTTCGATTCGCCCTTGAGATCACGGACTGTCCGGCCGATACCTGTCGACGCAGACCTGTGACGGCAAACGGCCACATACTTTGGGTTCGCATTGACCGTCGATACAAAATCGTCAGGGGAACTGTGTGTCTGTGATCTTTTCCGGTTAACTGACAGGCTGATATCCGCCGGCGAACTGTTAATGTGTGGGGCCCTTAAGACTTGAGCAGATTTAAAGATTCATCATTTTTACTTTCTAATAATATTAATTCTAAATATGGCTTACTCACTGAGAGATTAGAAAATATTGAATTTACATGATATTGTAAGTCTTGTTCATACTGAGGTATGTATGTATCACCGAGTGAGGCTCTTGACAAAGTATCTGCTATATACATATATTTACCAGGTACATAAACCACTTCTAGGTCGTAACCCTGCAACGATAACATCATTCTTTGTAGTCTAGCAGGTACTTCATGAAGAGGTTTTTTAAAAATGTAAATTAAAGGTTTGTGATCAGTATGAACAGTTGTTTTACTGCCATAAATATATTGGTGAAATTTATTACATCCAAATTGTATGGCAAACAATTCCTTTTCAATCTGAGCGTAGTTTTGTTGAGAGGAGGTACTTAAGTGTTCTTGAACTATATGCAATGGGTCGTTTGTTTTGCATCAATACCGCTCCCAGTGCATTCTTTGATGAATCTACCGACAAAATCACAGGTAAGTTGCAATTATAATTAGTTAACACAGGTGCTTTGGATACGACTTCTTTTAACAAATCAAAGCACTTTTGACAATTTTCATCCCATAACCATAATGTATCTTTTTTTAACAAATTTCTTAAGGTATTAGTTTTCTCTGCTAGATTTTCTATAAACGGTGCTAAAAAATTAATCATGCCTAGAAATCTCTGCAAATCTTTAATATTTTTAGGTATGGGCATATCTTTTATGGCTTTAACTTTCTCTGGATCAATTTTTACACCTTCTTTACTAAAAATATAACCCAAATATGCTATTTCTTCTAGAAGAAACTTGCACTTGGCTTTATTTAATTTTAAATTAACTTGCCTAGCCCTTTCCAAAAACATTTCTAAACTTTTATTGTGTATTTCAATTGTTTCACCGTATACTAAAATGTCATCACACCAAATTATTATACCTTCAATGTCTCCGAAAAGATCTATCATGGTTTTATAGAAAATTTCTGTAGCCGTGTTTATTCCAAAAGGTAATCTTAAAAATTTGTATCTGTCAAAGGGAGTTTGAAATGTACATAGATCACTACTTTCTTCAGTTAATTTTATATTATAAAACCCAGAAAACGCATCTAAATGCGAAAAATAAGAGGCTTTGGACAATTTAGTTTGACTTCATCTATATTTTTAATTGGAAAATGACATCTCAATAAATTTTTATTTAAATTTCTAGGATCTAAGCAAATTCTTAATCCACCATTCTTTTTCATGGCTATAACTAAACTACTCACCCAGAGAGTAGGTTTGTTCACCTTCCGTATGACTCCCATGTTTTCCATGAGTTGAAGCTCTTTCCTTAACGGTTCAACCAACGCGAAGGGTACCTTTCTAGGGGGGTCAACGCACGGAATAGCATCCTTCTTTAGCACGATGCTGTGTTCGTATGGGAGGCAGCCTAGACCCTGAAACACATCATTATATCTGGTCACAATTTTGTCACAAGTTTTTTGATACACATTATACACATTTTGCTCAACATTTTTGACATTTTCATTCTTTATATGAAAGTTTCTTGTTATTAAATTTAGCTTTATACAAGTGGGTAAACCAATCACAGTTGGACAATTTAATTTAGTTACAACAAAAGTAATGTTTTCTGGTTTTGTTTTGTTTTCAACTAAACAACAAATGTTTGACACTGAAATTATCGGAATTCTGTGCCCACTGTAGGCAAAGATATTATATTTTTTACACATTTCTTTACTCTGTTTGTCAAATTTAAGATTCCATTCTTTAAATACTTGATAAGACATCACATTTATGTCTGCTCCAGTGTCAATTAGGCAATCTACATTTTTGTTGTTTATTTTAAGAGAATAATGCCAGGAATTATTTGTGTTAATCAAATTTGTACTAGCATTTTGTGACTTTATGTTTTTAATGTTGAATAATGCCCCTATTGTAAATCTCTCAGCCTCAGCACCTTTGGGGCTTGATTCATCATCGAGTCAGCAATACTGCTAAACCGACGTTCGTCTAATCGTGATGGAATCGCTCGTCTCACATTTCTATTTGCTATCCATTCCGGTGGAATTGGCATAGCCTGCGTAGCTAGTATACAACACCAATTTTGATGTGATCCTGCAATCGCTTCTTTGTGCAACTGAAAACCCATATAATATGTGGAACCCAGAGCTGTCTCCGACTCTCGATTGGCACAGTAAGGCATGACTACGATCTCTGTCCATTTACTGTTAACGTTAACATTTTCAGCAGTTGGATTAGTAGTTATCGTTAGTGCAGATTCACCTTCCATTGCTAATCTATCGATAGACATTTTCTCAAAATAATAAAATTCACTCAACCATCTCTGCAATTAAGTAGATTAATGGTTCGGGGCGTGACTCCCTTAAATAGAATGTTTAACGGCTCGTTTTCAACATCCGACGTATGATCGACTCGGTTCGATTCTTTTTAGTTTTTAGATTGTTGCATATTGACTTTTGTCAATATGCAACAATCTAAAAACTAATATAAGTTTCATTCGTGTTTGCGGAATTTCGTAAAGCGGGTCATAAAGGTCCCAATGTCAATTTGGAAATGGAATTCGTAAAACCATGTATTGGTTCCCTTAAATTTGTATTTTTGCCAGTGTAAATTATGAATTTTACTGAATATCTGGCAGCTCGTTTTTAAACCAAAACGACATCACGTTTCCTTCCTTCCTTCCTCGCAACCTTCGAGCGTATGCCCTGAACCCAGCTTAGACGCCCTTTCCACAATAACAACGACTCGTCTATGCTTATTGCTCTTTGATGGGTATATATCGTCGGTGTAAAGGTAAAAATCATTATCTGCTAATAAGCGATTATGAATAAATCTAGTTTGAAAATTTTATAAGTATTTTTTTAATTTATCTTTAGAAGTTGAAGACTTATCGAGGGTATAGTGCTAAAACCCAATAAGTGTGAGATTGTTACTTTCGAGATATTCAATGTTAAAGGTTCAAGAACAAAAATAAATATTTAATTTAAATAAAAACATTAAAATTAATATTTGTTTTAAAAGCGTATATATTCTTTTAAAATAAAAACATATTTTTAAGTCTCTAAAGCGGTTAATTTTTTTATAAAAAATATATAACTTACGTAGGGTACCGACTTATTGGGTTTTCGCCCAAACAAATAAGACATATTTTGTATTTTAATCAATTTATTTTGAAGAAATTTAACAAAAAAAGAACAGTATTTATTACTCCTCCTCACTCTCAAAAGCCGGTTGTTGGCTGTGTGTCTTCATATCTCGTATCCACGCATGGAGTTCTTCGGGTATAATAAGTTTTTCGCACATTTTCATGAGATCCTTCTTTTTTGCAATACTTATAGGAATACGAGTAGAATATAAAAGCTCTATTTCAGGTAATACTTGTAAATTAACCGAAGGCGGGTTCGAATATCGTTTTGCTCTGGTTTTTGGTGTATTGATATAATTCTTCGAAATATCAATACTTCGAAAATTGTTAGACATTGATATCATAATTATAATACAGTTTTAGGTCTCCTTTCACGTATTTAATTCGTTTTATTTTTAGCCAGTTTACAGTTTCATTCATATTATCCTTATTTTTGTTTTTTATAATAACAGCGCTTAGGTTTTTCAAGTCTAACATCTCATTGAACTTAAATTCTCTGACTTTATAATTATTAATCTCTATTGTTTGCTTTACCTCTTCTTTTGTGATAATTTTCGACCTCTTCTTCCTAGCGGCTGTAAAAATGTTCTTCCATTCACTCACACTATTAATGGTTTTATTTTTAGACGCTGCTTCAATAGCTGCATGCATGGAGTCGACCTCCATTTGAGTATGACCACTTTCCAAAAATTTCTGTTCAATTATATTCAAGTGGTCAAGTTTTTGAACAGCCCAGAGCAAAAGTGCTGAAATGTTTTGATTTCTATTTTGTCCACTGCAGGTATCAGAAAAAATGCTTATTTCTTTGACGGATTGAGGTTATTCCTTTGATAAAAAGTAATAAAGGCACGTACCTATCTCACAACTACCTTTTTTACCATTTACTTCGCTCCAACACAGACAGTATGCGTTGTTAGGTAATTTTGCTTCATAAATAGTAAAATTATACAGCACTAACTTCCTCATGTAATATAATATGCTTTCCCCTCCACTTGGTATCTGTAATACTGCCTGCAAATCCATGGTAATAGACATAAACGACTCGTCTGTATTAGCGCGAACTATGTCGGCATCTTTTTCTGCTTGACATATTTTTTTACGTTGTAAATGCTCCTGGTATTCTTCTTTAAAATCTTCTTTTGACTCAGCTTTATCATATTTTACGCAAATATTGCATAGATCTTTTTTAGGTTGGAAAAAGCTAAAATTATACGACTTATTAAATACGTTACGATACATAAACGATGAAACTGCTACCCTACCTGAATCTTTGCATAATTCTTGGTATAATCTGTACATGTTATTTATAGATTTTACATCAGGAGCCAAATATCTTTTTTTGCTATCTTTACGACAGTAGTGAGACTCCATCACAGAAAAGGATTCTATATGTTGTTGGACAAATGCAATGTCTTCCGGGTTAGTTTTATTAGGCGGTTCTTTTTTTCCACGTTGATCAGCACTATTGTAAACTCCAAGTGAGTCTGATTTGTTTACAGCGTCAGTAATAACATCTACACTAATACATAAGGTTGCTTTGAAAAAATTCAGGCAGACTTGAATATTTTCATGATTCTTTCTAAAAAAGTATTTTTTGCTGGTCATACGATCTTTTTTATTGGAGGTTTTCTGCAATTTTCTGGTCTTTACTGGCTGCATTTTTAGGCATGAAAGAATAAAGTTTTTCTTAGAAATAAATTCCAAACTGTAATAATGACGACACAAATCATTTCGTTCTTCAAAAGAAAACTTTTCAGTACATTTAAATGAGCATTTAGCACATTGTATGGACTTAGGGACTTTGGCCGATCTAGTAACACCGTTTGTAATGTACGATAACCCTTCAGCCTTTCTAAGCTTATTTATATTACGTTTCCACTCTTTAGGCTGAGCTCTCTTTCGTCGCGTTAAGGGTTTGACGGATAACCAAACTCTGTCCAAAATATTCTCAAGAATTAGCATAACGCATTCTTCATCAGCTTCATTGTCAGAATTTTGTATATTTGGAGACTCAGGAATGATCACATTGCAGTCAGGTGCGGAATCATTTTGAATGTTTTCGTCCGAATCCGGCACGTAAGTGGGATCTATATCTGAATAGTCGCTGCCAAATAAACAGTTTTTATCACTAGATTTATCTGAAAAATAATATAAAAACAAACAGTATAATAATAAAACAAACATAATATTAACATGCTTAAAGTAAGAGGAAATAAAAAATACCTTTATCCTTGAAAATATTCTTCGTATTAAAAACCATATCCAGTTGCGCAATATTCAGATCTGATGAGCTATTTGAAATGATGTCAATGTCATTTAAGGACATTGAGGGCCCAGCTATATCTGAAATTAAAAATAATAAATTAATAAAAAAATATTTATATACCTACAAACTTACAAAAAATAAATTGTTTGTAGATAACTTACCAGTGAAATCTTGTATACTATTATTTCGACATAAAATCTCCGTAGGCAGTTCCATTTTATTATTCACGTCAGTATCATTTCATTATCATTTAATTATTTTGATAAATAATTAAATAAAATAAAACAGTAAAAAGACACTGAAATCCAATTCAATTCAAAACTGTTGAGTGCATCTTAAAAAAATAATAAAATAAGTGGATACTCCATACTAGAAACTTACAAAAAATGCTTGTTAACTTACCAGTAACATCTTGCATGATACTATTTTGACGTAAATTCTCCGGAGGCAGTTCCATTACATTATCATCAGCGCCAATATCTAAAAATAGATTTTTTAATAAATTATTAAATAAGAAAATCCAATTCAATTAAAACTGTTGACTGCATGTTAAAATCTCAATAAGTGTTTGTGGTAAAAGTCAGGCCAAACCGCGATACTCGTCTTGCTATCTCGCTTCTTTGATAGCGCATGGAATGAAACAGCGGCGAGAGTCACTCATACTTCTCCGAACTTCTAGGTACATATCAAACCAACACTATTTATATTACAATTATTTTAAAATATTGATTACATTACATTAATTACTGTTTTTGCAAGTATGATTCGTTAGGTTCATTTCATTGCGAATGAAAATTAAATGAAACTACTAAATAAAGTGTGAATTTACCTGTTATTAGCTGTGTATTGCAAGCTAGCTGCACTAGTCTTCTTCCTCGATCACCCATCTTGTGTTTGATACAAATAAACAGCACTAAACACAATACTTTTAAGAAATATTCGCGCGTCACGTGCCCGTGTACGATGCTCGTTGCAAACTGTCAACACTTGCGCGTGTATTGTAGATCAAACCGAATTTATTGGGTTCTTCCTCAAACAAGATTTAAAGAAAGTCGGTTGACGAAGCGAGCAAAAACCGTATAACTAAATATTAACTGTTAATTTCGAAATATAAATAATTAAACAGTAAAAGCCGACAAATATTTTTATTTGGTTTTAGTATTTTTGGTTTGTGTGTTGTCTTATTTATTTAACTAAAGGTAAAATCCAATAAATACGAATAATGGTTAGTACCATAAGCCTTTAAGTAATTCTAATTGAAATATGTAAATACTAAATACAGATAAATCATATTTTGTGGTTTTAGCTTAAAGGAAAAAAAGGACTTAGAAAGTTAACACGCTTTATAGTTTTTTAGTTTTTCAGTCATGGCTAAACAAGAGCAATTTATTGGGTTTTTACCTCAACTAACTTTCTTTACACTGTGAATTCTGCTTATTTGATTACACTACTAGAAAGAGCGCAAAAAACATATCAAGATAGACTAAAAAAGCATTTTTTTATTTTTTGACACTTATTGGGTTTTAGCACTATACCCTCGATATATAAATGTTTTTTTTTGTTAGATATGTATGTCATCCTAAATAGGACCGTAAACTGTTTTGAGACCCATTTTTATTATTTTAATTATAAATAAATAAAAAGTAAATAATTAGTTTTACCTTTTTCATAATTACTCCATCAAAGGTCACTTAGTGAATAAAAAATATCATTATAGAGAAATTGTTATTTAATTTAATACGTTACTGGATTTATTTCTTTATTAACATTCATTATAATTTAATCAAAAAATACTTCATCCTCGGGCAATGTAGACGAGACAGGTAAATTTTGATACCAGCCATGTAGTTCCATAGGAATGAGTCCATCTTTGCACAACTTTTCTAGATCTCTTTTTTTTTGAACAGATATAGGAAGCGGATGACCATAGGCCGGTTTGAGCTCGACATTTTGGTTTAGTCTGCGACTGCCACGAGGAGTTACGTCAATTTTTTTGTATGGAGATTTATGATCGTATCTATAGAGTATTGTATTAGGATGGGCTTTCTCATACCTTAAGCATTTTATTTTTAGCCACGATACTTTATCGCGGTCTTCATCCACTGTTCTATTCTTTATGTTTGCTGTAGACAATGAATGCAAATCCCAAAAGTCTTTAAAAGTCAGCTCATTTACTATGTATGGCTCATTACTTGATTTTTTTCTTTTTGATCTAGCTTCCCTGAAAACATCAATCCAATCTCTGAGCATAAATATCTCCCGGTTTTTACTGGCGTATTCGATGGCAGCATGCATTGAATCACATTCCATATTGCTATGGCCAGATTCTAAAAATTTTTGTTCAATAATCTGTAAGTGGGTGTTCTGTACAGCGTACAAGAGGGCGGCAGCCATTTGTTGATTACGGTTCTGCCTTCCGCACGTATCTGAGAACATAGACAACTCGGTCACAATTTCAGGAATTTCAGATTGAATGTACTTTAAAATAATAGTGCCAATTTCATTACTACCTCGTTTTCCGTTAGTCTCACTCCAAACATTGCAAAAGGCTTTGCCATTTGCATCATAAATTGTTAAATTATAAATACAGAGCTTACGTAAGTAATAAAAAGTTGACACTGCAGAAAAGGGCACCTGCAACACACTCTGTAAATCAAAAGTGATTGATTTAAATGTTGGGTCAATTTCTTGTCTATTTTTATCCAGCGTTTTTGCTTCATTACATTCTGTTTTTCTTATCATATGCAGACAGAAATCAGCTTCCATCTCTTTTTTTTTCTCTGCATCTGCCATGTTATACTTACTACAAGTTGCACACTGGTCTTTTTTCGGAGTATGAAAGGATAAATTAAACTCAGTACCAAAGATACGCCTGTATATAGGCTCTTTCACAGGGTTACAACCTTTTTCTTTACATAAATCAATGTAAAGCTCATACATCTTTAGTATACTTAGCATAGGATCCAAATACAGTCTCTTGGAAGTTTGTCGAACATAATGTGCCTCGACACTTGGAAAACTTTGGATGTGTTCTTTAACGAGAGCCACACTGCAATCTGGAGTTTTATTTCCAGGTCTTTTTCTTCCTCTACCATCTGGTTTCTCAAAGCAACCAGAATCTGACTTATTTCGAATCGCATTTGTTATGGGACCATTGGAGATGCAGAGAGTTTTTTGAAAGAAATTTGCACATACTCTATGCTTTCCACTATTATTTTCAAGATAATAAACTTTAGCAACTTCTCGTGCTCTCCTACTTTCATTCGGAGTTTTTCTACGCTTTGGTATCATACATTGAACATGGTTAATTAAGAACTCTTTTTGTCGATTATAATTATTAAGGCCCCATTAGCTTTTGCAAATACTTTCCCGATCTTCTGCTGAAATGTTTGTAGAGCAGTCAAATCTACAACGGGAGCAATTAACAGGTTTCGGTTGTTTAGATGGACATTCTTTTGACTTAGTTGTGTATGGCAAACAAGCAGCATGATTTTGTTTCGTAACGTTGACTTTCCACTTTCGTGGATTGCATTTTTTCCATCGTGTCAATGCAGTCATATTTTCGGTATCAGATAAGTCAGAAATAGGTAAATCAGAACCAGATGGCAAAAAGTCACTATCCGAATCTTCTGGAGAAAAATCATTGTTACTTTCTTCAGAATCACTGTAATTGACTAGACTTGTTTTTATAATCCTCTTTTGCTTTTTCATTTCAGATTTTTTCATAACTTGTGCCTGTAACAGAACATTACTCTATTGAAAACACTTCCTTGCTGAAAAAATACTCACATTTTCATCAAACAATACATCCTGAACATATTAAACACTTTAAAACTTATCGAAAGATATATTTTCTGACAACCGAAGGTCCTACATCATTACTTAAATAAGTAACTTATACTCACATAGAAAGGTAAATAAACTGCAAAACTGTGTATCTCAACAGAATAACATGGGTACTACTTGCATACTATAAATACTTACTTGTTCATTCAAAACGGGCTCTTCAGAAGATGTAGGCATATTCCAAACAGATTGATCACTTTCAAGATCATCAATAAGTACATCTTCTATCAGCTGATGCTCCTGAAACATAGCAGTACTATATAAGTAACGCACTCACACATAGAAAGTTTAATAAACTAAAAAAATTGTGGCTTATCACAACAACATAGGCACTTCTTGTATATTATAAATACTTACTTGTTCATTCAAAATGGGCTCTCCAGAAGACGTAGGCATATTCAAAACAGATTGAACACTTTCAAGATCATCAATAGGTACATCTTCTGTCAGCTGATGCTCTGCAACATAGCAGGATTATATAAATAAAGCACTCTCACATAGAAAGATAAATAAACAAAAAAATTGTAAGTTGTGTCTTATCACAACATAGGCACTCCTTGTATACTACAAATACTTACTTGTTCATCCAACACGGGCTTTTCAGAAGATGTAGGCATATTCCAAACAGATTGAACACTTTCAAGCACTTTAATACGTACATCTTTTGTCAATCGATACTCCTGCAACATTTATATTGATTTAAGAAGACATATATAGAAGGGTAAGGTGCAAAACTATGTCTTATTACAATAATTAAACACTCTTATGTACTGTAAATACTTACATTTTTATCCAACACAGGTAATTCTGAAGAAGAAAAATTTGGCTTCGGTTTGTTCCTTTGAAGGTCAACATCATGGTTAACAAACATATTGTCATGTTTTGCATTTTCTATAGAACGACGATTCTGTGAAAAGATATTGCTAATAGTAATCTCATTTATAAACAAAATATACCTAGTGAATTAAAGGCGAACAATGAAGTATTTGCTTACCAATTCTTGAAATCTTTCCTCCTGGTATTTATTCTTTAACACAGCTTCCACCATGCGAATACTTCTTGAACACGTCTTTTTTCTAGGCATTCTAACTTATGCTTCACTTTTACTGTACTTTATCAAATAAAACTAGAAAATCAAGAAAGAAGAATGAAAATCCGTTCAAAGCAAACTAGCAAGCGTCACTAAGTACCGCGAAATTTGACATTTCATTTTTGACAGCTCAGAGTTGTCTGCAGGTAAAAATCCGTAAAGTCACTTAGTGAATTTTTCCATGGTTACTACAGACAAAGCACCTAGTAATAAGCTGTGAGGAAAATATCATTATTAAAGTAGTTATTTTTTCCATTAAACGTTTTTTTAAATAATGTAATTGATGACTTTTTTCACGCTTCTAAAAAGCAAATGGTAAACATAATGAACTTGGACACTTTTGCCTCTTAAAGATTATCGTCTTTTGCACATAATGACATTCATAACTCAATTTGCGTAAAAATGTCACTTAGTGAGTTTTACCTTTACACCGACGATATTTGAGAAAATATACTATTACAATGTTCCAATATTGGATTGATTTTAATAGTTTTGCGGTCGTGTCCGTGTACAAAATCACTTATTTCGTAATTATCAATGAAATGTAAAAACCTCATTAGTGACATGAATCTATTCCTGCTCATTATTTTCCTAAATTCTGGCATGCCCAATATACCTAATATCCAATAGTCATCAAGACGGCTTCTTTAACACAAACCCATGTATATTAGGATGCCAAATAATTAATACATCTCTTCGATTGATGTTTCTTCCCAGTCATTCATACGAGACCGAGACCTTTGGTAATGCCACCTTCGGTTTCACTGGCCCGAACTATATACCACGCGTACATATTGGTCTATTTTACAATTGTCTCCATTGTAGGGCGATTCCAAATTGCAATACATATATTCAATGGCGTTGTTTTCTGAATATTTGGTACGGACTGCTCCTGAAAAATCTCTTCTCTGCCAGTAAATTCTGCAAAAATTCGACCAGGCAAATGTATTATCTTCTACAATTTCTTCCGCTGCAGGCAGATCCATTTGTATGTCATCTTCAAATTGTAAAATTCTGAGTAAATATACATAATCTTCTTCATCATCATATTCACTCCCGGAATCAATTATTAAATCCTCAGCCAATGATGGAGTTAAATATTAAGTAACAACTTGCACATGCTGCGTGCCTGCTTCTCTGTCTTCGTCTAGTCTCATTCTGCGACGAGGTGGCTCATATTCGGTAGTCAGGTTAATCTGGTCACTAAGTAATGGCCGTAGATTTCCAGACTTTTCTGTGTATAAGTACGTGATCATTCGATGGGACATGCAAAGTCTCATGAGGTGACATCTGTACTGGTAAGGTCATAACAATTTGTATCTCACCTGGAGTTGGTGGCCGAAAATGCTTGGGAATGTCGTGCTAATGTGATCACTTACGGTTCCAGAGGTGCCCCTGGCTTTCAGGGGTTCACATCAATACCATACTGACCGCACTTTCTTTTTATAATTTCTGCCATGGTCTTGTCGCTTTTAAGCAAGGTCTTGGCGATGTTATTACCACGCTCTCAGAAGAGCGTGATGAAGAACGCCAGGCCAGTCTGGGGATGGCTCTTTTCGCAGAGCGTGACCGTGGCATCACCTTCTTACACAGACGCCATCTTGTCGGTGTCCGAATCGTTGTCAACCTTGGCCTTCTTACAAAACTCCATCATCACTTTCTGAGGATAGAATCCCTGGTATGCCAGGGCCTCCCGGGTGCTCGGAATGGAGTCCCATTGAGCCTGGGTCAAGTCAAGTCTGAAACAGACTTCATCACCGCATCAACGACTCCAAGAGCCGCAATCACGTCCTTAACATCCACTGAAAAACACACCACCCATGTTCACACTAGAAGACGTTCTCAGTTCGTTTTATTATTTATTTGTATTACCCGTCTTTGTGTGAGACTGAATGTGGTGGTTGGTGTGGATTTTGACGTTTGTTGGGTAGCTTCGTAAAGGAGAATGGGCAAATTTGTATGGAGCGTGGGCTATCCGCGGCCAAGAACAATTCTAACATACAATTACAGTGTAGAAATCTCATCGCCGAAATATACTTAAAAGTGGATAAAATACATTTTTATTTTTGAGGTCGATATGTTTAATTTAATAAGTATCTTAGCTTATGTTTACAGCAAAAAAGGGAAAGTAAGGTGAAATAAGAAATCTTTGATTGTACCATAATATATTTATTACATAATAATACAACACAGTACATACTTATTGCATTATTCATGATCACAATAATAATTACATATTATATTATGTTTTCATTACATATTATATTATGTTTTCATTACATATTATATTATGTTTTATAAGGAGGTCCAGCGTTTATTAGTGCTTACTCGTGTTCTATAATAGCACTTAATTCCGCTGCTGGTAACCGTATCTCTTCGGTTTGGTTTCTTGCCCAACCGAGGTACCAGACTACGCACATAACGTGTGCGCAGCATCCGACCGTACGACTTCCACTGAAACAAGTACAATAATAATGAGCTATCGCTTCTCGTCCATTCCTTTGACGGTCAATGACGATATATGAATAATAAACCCTGGACCTTACGTGTCTAGATTGAATTCGGACTCGTAGGAACGAAACATCTTTTCTTCAATATACTCGCTAAGTTCCCTTATTTGTTGCTCTCGGTACACCTCTATGTTATACAATCCCTGTACAAGATGCTCCGCATAATAACTACGGGCTAGCTTGATTTGGTATGTACCAAGAGCAAACAAAATAAGGTCTTCTTTTGAGAGATTTGGAAAATCTTCAAACATAGGCTGATCACCAGTCATACTAACGAACGTTGCTCTTTGTCTATTTATGTTATTGCGAGTAACAAAATCCGCCAGGTGATTTGGACGATTTAAGCGGTCATTTATCATGTCCACAAATGTGGCTGCATGCACACTGTCCCGGATGGGCTCCTGGAAAGCATTAATTAATGATGCTGCTATTTTGAAGTCCTCAAACATATGGCTTAAAGCCCGATTAAAATAATCCTGCCGGAACAACTTATTTTTTTTTTTTTTTTTGCTTATCACTTCTACCACCCAGCGGCATATGGTGACCAACCTAGACCTATTTGCTTGTTCGGTTGTGAGCTGATCGGCACCTCGATCTTTAGTTTCAGGCATATAAGCAGAATAATTGAAACTTGTTAAATCGAGCAAGACGTCTCTAAATCCACGGTCTAAAATAAAAACATCACCAGATCGAAAGTACCAATGGAATGTACATTCCTCGTCATACACCATTCTTTATACGATTGAGGCATCGGAGTCGGTAGCCGCGTGTGGCCCACAGACGTCTAATATTTATATAGCCATCACAGCTCATGATTAAAAATTGCTTTAAAAGATTTGAAAACTTATGTAAACTATATGTTTCTCTTTGGAACGAGTAATTAGAGATTTTTGGATGTAGACGTATGTTCCGTCCATTATTACGATTGATTTTCTATCTTCGATAGGTGAGTTTGGGTTTCCAAATAAGGCATTTGGCACTTACAGGTTACGCTCCATCACCTCTCTTCTGTCTATGTGATCAAGACCTAAGTGTCTAGGCACGAAATCGACCGATAAACAATCTCTTGCTCGTTTTAAGTATCTCTCTAGAGTTCTTCTGCTCATTTTAAATAACGTTACTAGCCTTTCATTGCTTTCGCCACTACGCAACTTCATCAAATAAATGGCTAAAGCAGTTTTTGAGTTGACAAATTTTCAAAGACAATTGATCTTGACAAAGTAGGCGTTTGTACTAAGACCTCAGTGAAGTGTTCTCGACTGAGACCTAGTCGAACATTTATTTCATTTGTGTCCATGTTTTCAATATTTTCAAAGTCCAAAATAGCATTTCTTGACACAGCTGCTTTCATGAGACCCATCATATCTACGAAATGAGTACTATTGAAGTCGTGCAGTATATTTGGACTGTCAATGATCTCGTCTCAGTCATTGTATAATAGATGTGTTTCACATATTCTGGCTTCTGCTGGTATGTACAAGTTGAAATCTACCAAAAGCGATACCCGAATGTTTTCTGGAACACGATGACGTGTATTTCTTATACATCCGCCAAACATACATCTGACTGCGGTATTAGGTACTCGCGAATATTCTTCAACCTGCAGTACTCATTCGTGAGGGGCAGGGTTTGCATTAGGCTGCACAGCACGTTGAGCTCGCTGCCAGCATGGCCTACAAACGTACTCCAAGCCCTTGTATTGAATCTGGAAAGAAGATATTGACTTGTTATCTATATCTAGACTACTATAGAGGTGAATGTTTGTTTGCATTGAAAAGGCTCCAAAACTACGGGACGGATTTCAAAAATTCTTTTATTATCGGATTCCTGTACTATCCCTGATGAACACAGACCTTTTATTTCGCTACTGAGCACGGGTCTCCGCTAGATCATATAACGTTTCATATAACGTGTAGTCAACGCGGGTGTAGCCGCGGGTGGAAAGCTAGTAAGCTAATACAGCTAGTAAACTATATATTTGTTAGCGTGTTATATTTTAATCTAAACAAATACCAAAACGAAAATGACCTTATTACGTTAAGCACATACAGTGAAGAAGTTCAGATGCATAACCTAAAGGTTCGAAAAATCCTTCTTTACTACGTAACATTGTTTTTACTAAGTATATTGTTATTAGTAAGTACATACAACAGCACATGAAGTTATACATGTTGACCTTGAGCTCGCTCTTATTGCGCTCGTAATTGTTACTGTTTTCGTAGTGCAACTGTTTAACCTGATGTGCTGCTGTGTGTACATAAAATATTAAAATAAAAACTTGTTGTGGAGCAATAGCTTCAATAATATATTGAGCGTTTGCGGCATTTTCCTCAAAAAGAGCGTGAGTTATCTCTATTGCACAAAATACAGATCGGTCAATTTTGTGCCATATTCAACAAATTCCACTTCACAAAGAGAATCAAAGTCCAAAAACGAATGCCAAGTAAACAGGTGAGGAGTAAACAAAGTCCGGGAAGAAAAAACAGGTCAAAGGAAAGCGCAAAACAAACAAACAAATCGCACAGTACTCAGCGATGCAAGCGTAATCGAAAGACTGCCCAGCACATCAATAAAAAGAGAGCGATGCGCGCGCCGACCCGTCCTATGTCATTGTTATCACTCGGCACTGATTGGTCATTCGCCTGAGCAGGTAGTCGAACTCATCTAGTTGGTTTTATTGTATTGATTGATTTGGAAGTTTAGAATGATGCATTGGCATTAGGAAAACACAAATAATAAATAATTATTAAGGGATATTGTTCTTTGCGATTACATTATTTCGAATTTTATTATTTTCTAAACTAAATGGAATGCAATAACACGTCCAAAGCAAAAGTTGTTCCTAAATATCAGTACTTTCATTTGACACTAATTTCATCAGTGGCCGCCAATAGCCCAAATCGCCCATTGTCCTTTACAGCTCAGCCAGCTCAGCTCAGGTAGCTCCAAATTAAAAAAAAGTGAATTACAGCAGAGTTGCCTCTCATGCCTAAGCACAGGTTTAAGCCATTGTATTCACGAAGACCCCACCCCACCCCGTTTTCACGTTTCGCTCCACTATGGGGTCTAGTGTCTTTCGAGTTTAGTCAAGGATCTACTCTACATTTGTTTTTCTAAAATCTTTTTCCTAACATTCAAAAAAAGCTTATATTACATATAAAGGAGTCTTAGGTATTCCTTTACATATGTTGAATGCACAAATTAAAACTATGTACTACTATTAAAACTACAAGTATTATAGAATAATAATGAAAATACTACATAAAAATAATACAAATAAGTTTTTTGGGCTAGGTCCGTGTTACTACTCGTTTGATTTTCCAGATTCACAACTTGATTCTATTCTAAAAAGTGCTCATCGATCTGACGCCTGGAAAAATTTACTCGGGGCCAAAGGTCACAAAAATGGGTCTTTCGCGATTTTCAAGTTTAGCACTACATCCTTTTTTACAGTTGCAAATAATTGTTTCGCAGTTTTTCTGGCGTAGGTCGGAGTAAAGTTTGAACTGGTTCTAATGTATTGTCGACCAATTTCCAAACCTAGTCTTTTGGGTCTAGCTGATAATTAAGCCACATTTGAACTTTGTAATATACCCGAAATGTTGGAAGAAGGCAAGCTAAGTGCACTTTTATTTCGAGTATTTTTACGAAACATGCGTATCGAAACTTATCTAAGCACGTGGTTTTTTTAGGAGCTCCATACATGGAGAGAAGAAAGTAAATTCCGTTGGTGATAACTTCTTGTATCACAGCCAGTTATTACGTGTAAAAATAGTAAAAATAGTACATGATTTTGACACTGTACAAAAGTAGATAATTTTTTCGATGAATATATTACCGATGGATGTTGAGCTTTCCAGTTTTTAAAATTATTTTTTTTTTTTTTAATTGAAGTTAGAGCAGTGAGTAATACGAGTAAGTCTACATCTTCACCTACCAGAATAGTTGTATGTGTTAAATTGAATTGCTCTATTGCTGTTTCAATTATTATTATATCAGCATCATTATTTGCTTGTTTTACCAATAAATATTGAGCAGTAACCTTTTCTTTCAACATTGAAATGAACCGAGATTTGTTGTGAGTATTTTCTAGAAATTTCTGTTGACTGGTAGTAACTGTCATTGATTGATCAAATAAAATATCAGAAGATGAAGATGTTGCTGAAGTACTGCGGCGTATTATAACCATCAAATACGACGTTAACTCTAACCATAATGTACGTACTTATCTAAGATAACGTTGAATGTTTCTTCTTTATCCCACACAATGCGTTGTAATGAATATCCTCCATTAATGATGTATGTCGCATTTATGTTGCTAATATACTTCTGAAAATAATCGTATATGGCAGACTTTTGTGTTTTACGTGTTCCAATGCCAATAATACAGGGTCAACAAGTAAATTTTCGTCGTGAACTTTTATGGTGCTATTCACAGCTAAAAGATACGACTTCTTTGTCAGCGCATTTTATTTAAATATTATTAAATTTTTTCCTGTTATTTTTGTCATATACTCAAGCTCAACATCACGATTGTAAAACAATTAATTTTACTATAACCAACGACACTACTTGCAATAGTTACAATTTGGTCCACCTCTAGTAAAGTATCATGCGTGGAGAACCACTGTAGAAGTTTTCGTATATCTTTTGCATCTTTTCTTACTCGTGAATCACTTGCATCAACATGCTGTTCATCGTATCTATTCTAACATTAGCGAGATCTTGTAATCATCATCATTATCATATTATTTACAATACCTATGGAAGCTTGGCGCGTAATCAATTATGCATTCAATCGTTTATTTTAAACGTTCTTCAAATGTATTTATTAATAAATTATCAAATATCACTAAAAAGGAAAGTCTTCCAAAGTGAAAATGCACAAAAAAGTATGAAATAAAACTTACTTTCTAAATAATTCCCCGTTTCAATTTGGATAAAATTGTAACTAGTTCAAAAACTCATTGGAAAGTCAAGGATTGATTTACTATAAGTTGATTGCTGATTGAGACTTAAGTACTTACATGAAAATATTGGCAGCAAAACCTTATGGAAACCTACTGGTAGAAAAAATTGAATCCACCAATCATTTGTTACCGATCTTCAGCACCAAACTTGATGAACTGACCAAAAACACTAACCATCCTTTGAAGTACCGCAAAATTGTTGGCAATAATATACTCCGGTCGCGTAAAAGTAGTTAAAGGTGCTTATCAGACATATCATTCCTCCTCGCTCATTACAAGTCTTCTGCGTCATCGGTCGTTGCGGGAGGTAGTGATGCGGAGCCTATGGATACCGCTCAATTGGGACCAAACAGATGAGGATCAAGAGTAAATTCGGCTGCTTCGGTGTCAGGCTCAGGGGGTTTAAGTGTGATTTTACCTAACCTACGCTTGAAAACAATGCATAACCATTTTTATATAGCAGTTACTTTGTCAAGAGCCTCACTTAGTGATACGTATATACCTCAGTATGAGCAAGACTTTCAGTATCATGTTAATTCAATCTTTTCTAATCTCTCAGTGAGTAAGCCATATTTAAAATTTATATTATTAGAAAGCAAAAATGATGAATCTTTAAATCTGCTCAAGTCTTATATTCAGAATGGTTGGCCAAGAAGCAAATACAAAGTAAGCTGTCTTGTGAAACCATATTGGAACATTCAAAATGAAATACATATAATGAACGACTTAATATTTAAAGGCAATAGGCTTATTGTTCCAAAATCCTTGCAAAGACTGATTTTAGATAAAATACACTGTGGGCATTTAGGTATTAATAAGTCTCTCAACATCGCTAGAGAAACAGTTTATTGGCCAAATATAAACGCGGATATTAAAAACTTAATTGATCAATGTTCGGCGTGTGCAAAATTTAGGGCAAACACACCCAATGAACCGTTGAAATCTATGAGATATCTTATCTTCCGTGGGAGAAGGTAGGTATAGATTTATTATATTTTGATGGAGAAAATTTCCTTGTCTGCATGGATTATTATTCCAAGTACATAGAGGTTCTTTGCATAAGAATTACACTGTCGATAACGTTGTTAAAAACCTCAAATCCTTCTTTGCTCGACATGGAATCCCGAAATCATTGGTGTCTGACAATGGTCCACCATTTAACTCTTGCAAATTCAAGTCTTTTCTTGTTGATTGAGATATAGAACACATTACTACCAGTACTTATTGGTCCAGGTCTAATGGCCAGGCTGAAAGTGGAGTTAAAATTGTCAAAAACATATTAAGAAAATGCAAGTAAGGTGGCTCGGATATACATTTGGCGTTACTACACTACCGCAACGCTGGCAAGGGAGATTTTCCCAGTCCGGCTCCATTATTAATGTCTAGAAACTTGCGAGTAAATTTACCAATTCTAAACAGAAAACTTAGGCCAAAAGTTGTAAAATTTTCGACGTTTGAAAGATGTCATAGACAAAGCAGAGACAAAATGTCTTTTTATTTTGACAGGAATGCGAAGTATACATCTTATGAGTTTCAGCCGGGAGATGACATTTACTTCAAAAAAAATACTAAATCTTTTTGGTCTCCGGGAATAATTAAAGAGAAATTAGGATGTGGTAGATCATATTATGTTGTGGATCCAAATGGTATTGTGTATAGGAGGAATAGGGGACACATTAGACCTAGAAAAAAGAATTTATAATAGAAACACATCCTCCACCTTCTTTTTATGGCAACGGCAGCACTGACAATATGCCTCCCATGCAGGAAAGTATAGATCCCATGAGTTAGGCACAGCTCGGAGACGGTCCTGTTCAAAATTGCATTATCGATGATAACTGTGTTCCTGTGGAGAGTCTAGAAAATACCGGTTACGTAACCAGGTCTGTTAGAAGCCGACTAATCGGCCAAGCCGATCATGGTTCCGGAAGTTTCCGTAACGCTTTTTTTACTGCTGATTCGCGGGTAGCTCGCACACGACGCCTGCAAACGTGTCAAATCGTGTTATGCTTACTTCGCGTACGCATCGCGTACGTAATTTTTTTAACCGACTTCAAAAAAGGAGGTTATCAATTCGACCCGTATGTATGTAATATTTCCAGAATCGCCTAATTTCCGTTTATGTTAGTCCATATCAGCGTCTGAACAAATGTGCCTTTCAAAAGTGTATGTATGTATGTATGTATGTATGTTTTTATGTTTGTGTTCGCATATCTCCGGAACTATAAGTCCGATTTGAGTAATTCTTTTTTTGTTGTACTAGGTATTGTTTAACTTAGGGAACACTGCAAGTTTTATCAAAATCGGTTCAGTAGTTTTTGAGATAGGGAATTTTAATTCTCAATTACGTACAATTTTGAAGTCGGTTTTATCTTTTTAATTTGTTTCTATGATACAGTTGATGGTTTGGATGGCTTTTTGCCGACTAGTCGCCGACTACAAAAGTGGCCGGATAGTCGGCTTTACCGACTAGTCGGCACATCTCTAAATTTTTTTCGCATTAACTCAATGTATACAATGTTCTTACTAGCTGTTTAAAATATTTCGACCTAATTTGTAGTACCCTATATATTATTTCACATTTAAATTCATATAGGATTAAGTTAATAAAAATATTTTCACCACGACAAGTAATGTAAAAACTTACAGCGTGTCCAAATTTATAAATGAACAAGACGACTCCATTGTACTTTGTTCCCGAACAGACTCAGTGCTTGTACTGGCGGCATTGTCTTTTGTATTTCTCTTGTTGCTGTAAGTAAAGTAAGTTATTTAAAATGATTGTATAGGTAGGTACATATAATATAATTGTGAAAGTTTGTTGGACTAACTAAAGAAACATTTATAAAAAAAAATTGTAACGTAAAATAATAAACAAGCCCAATAAATTGATTTTACATTTTAAATACAATGTACAAGATACTTATAATTAAAAAAAATGTTAACGTATAATTATTACTTACTTACCTTGTTTTATTTCGCATTCTAAAGGCAACTTCTTGTAAATATTTTTTACGTGCATTTTTAATCATTTTTTTGGGCTTCATATTTACACTTATATAGATCTAATCTTATTTATCTACTATTTACACTATTATACAAACAAAATAATATCCTAGTAATATGCAATTAATATTTACACAACTAAAATGTTCGCAATTCAAAAATTCAAATAATCTTCTTTTGGATTCTCTGAGGGCGCGATCAAGGCGCGATCGAACATAGGTCCACTTCCTAACAGGCGCTCAGCCAGACTTAATGACTCGATTGAAGGAGAGCGCTATTCACGTTCCACGTAACAAAAAGAGATAGACGATCTAGTGCGAGTTCACAAAAATTTGTCGGAAACGACAAAATAAAAACTAGGAATAAAAGACGAACTATAATGATTATGAAAAAAGTATTTTGAGCAAATTTAGGTTTTATCAATGCCTTTTTAGATATTAAAAAATATTAAAGAAAAGATAACAAACTTCGAAGATCCAAGCAAAAATGTGTCTAAAACTTGTTTTAGAACCTTGGTTTTTTGTAAAAAAAAACTATCGAGCATTTTTTCAGTAATCGTGTTTTCGTCTTGAGCATTTAATCTTCATGAACTGAAGTTACTTGTGTAAAAAAAACAGTTTTCTAGACCTTACAGATTTTGAGATCTAGGTTTAAGTATGTAGTCAAGTTAGGGTCAGGTGCATTCTTAAAGAAATGTATAACAGGTATTATTACATTTGTTTAACATCAAATTAGTCTGTTTTTACTTTTTTGTCCCTTTAAAAGTTCTTAAGGGTCACCAGATATACAATTTCAAGTTGGCCGACTATCGTAAATGGCGTAGTTTCACAATTTAATTGGACAACTTTTTAATTTGTAGGTAATCAGAAAGTTTAGTTGTACAATTTAGTTGGATACTATGCGATTTAGTTGGCCACTTTCTACATAAACTAAGTACATGGATCGCTTTTTAAAATCATTAAGTAAATAAAACGACTGACATATTTTCACTTATTAAATGATTTATTTTTTAATTTTCTCCCATATTTATTATATGCTTTACTTTGTATCATTGGTAACTGTCGATTTTTCAGTCGTATTATGTCTGTGCCCTTTAAAATTTTATTAATAATATTGCACCAATTCACAATCGAAAATCTAATTGTTAAAACAACAAATAGGTTCAGCAGTGTATCTTTGTGTTCGGTACAAGTAAAGAAAACAAATGAATATTTGGAATCGATTATATTTTATATTTTTATAGAAATATTATCTTCTTCAGGATGGTTTTCCAAATATTCATTTGTTTCCTTAACAACTGTACCGAAACACCTAACTGCACCTTCGGATGGGTAGTTCAAACTATGCTTCGTTTTGTTATATTCTCTTTGTCTTATCCAAGTATGAATCGCATTTGGCTTTTGGCTAGTTAAGCAATTTTTGCAATTAGTGCAATTGATTTTAGACTTTTCAAAATTTTTTTGAACTACCCATCCAGCAGTGTAGGCCCGTGAGTGTACATTAATACGTTCCCGCCGGGCCTGTTCTATAATTTTTTCGACACTTGTGATGTTGACCTCGAAAGATCCGGTCCGACACTATTTTTTATTTCTTCATTAAACAATGATTGTAAATTTACAACTTGGTCGGCCGCATCATCTTCACAATTGAATGAGTCTTGGTGGAATTTTATTATTCTAGTTATTAAAAGAGATTTAAATGTACAATTAAAGCTGTGGCAGGTAGGGTTATTGCTTCTATAATTGTAAGCTCTCATTTGCCCAAAAACATTTTCTATCGGATCAGAGTTAAATTATCTCGGCCTTATTATTTTTATACTCTGATCCCTTAAATTCTGCCACAACCTTATGTAACTGTTAAGAGTTATTATAAAATTATTTAAAGATGGCACAGACTTCACCTTTCCTGAAGCATCGACAAATTTAATTTTTTCTAATTTTAATATAGCTTCTCTCCAAAAGTCGAGATGGGGCGATTTCGAAGTAACGGCAGACCGCAAAAATTTGCCTTTGCTATTTTTTGAATATGTGGTTGACCCGTTGACACTGTCGAATAGCTGGTCGAAGAATAAAACAGTTTCTGCAGTATTCTTTAACGTCTCACTGACCGGTGTACCATTTGCGTAGTGTGCTGCAAAAAAGAAGCATTTGTTTATGATTCTAGTAAAACTATTTTATGAGAACGAAGATCTAAGTTTGGGCATGGTAAGATGGAAAATAATAAATTAGATGTCATTATTTAAAATTGACATAGTAATTAAGCACTTCTTTGCCTGGTGTATCGTCCAAATATTATGTTTTTTGTGGTTCCGAATATTATATGGCATAATCCGGCCATATATTTAATTATAAGGAGAAACTAGACAACATACCAACTTGTGATGCTAGTCGAAAGGTATCGCTGAGTACCTTGTCCGCGAGTTCATTAAATGTAGAATCTCAAGTTCATAGAACCATGTATTATGCAAGATGTCTTGATAGTCTAAACAAGTTAAAAGACGGAATCGCGATGAATCGTCATGAGTTAAGTTATTTCAGACCACACACAGCAGGAAGAGGTATAGGTTACTTCATAAAGAATAAGACTATATTATCCGGCAGAGTCAACTATGCAGATATGCGTTCTATTAACGTCAAGTGCTCTAATGCTGCAACATGTAGTTATTCCGGCGTTGCAGACAATAAGAGAAGAGTGATACAGGTACCGCATTCTCTGTGTACAGATGATTATGGGGTTGTCTGTGATATAGGAAACGGTATATCCATAGTAAACAACACATTAATGAATCCCAAAAATGGGTGTCCGAGAACTTGGAAAACCTTGCAATCAAAGGGAAACTGATTCCGCGTTATGAGCATAACATAATCGTCAAACTGGACATGGACAAGACGGTTGAGGGAAAATTTTAGGGATTTATCGGTATCCGATCCGATCACCACCGTTGTTTAGTACGATTGATGTAATTATCGGTTTATGTTCAGATCCGGGTTTTTCGCGGACAAATTTAGAGCGGATTTATCAGTTTTCGACCAGGTCAGATTAACCATATAGCAAGATATGTACGAGAACACCCAGCTGCCATCATAAAAAAAATGTGAAAATGTGATTTAATTTGTAGCTTCTATGTTCGGGATCGGGACTCGCAAGGTCTTGTCCATTGGGGGACACAAGGGACAAAAGGTTCAGCTGTTGATGTAAAATTATATATAACATAATTTATATATATATATATATATATGTTGTCTATAAAACTAATATATATGTATATATTTCCTACACATTAGAAATTATTCATTATTTTAACAAATCGTTTTCAATGTGGTACGGTCCGTAACATTTCAGACAGAGACCCACATTGCACATATTGCTTGCTTGTTTTCTTTTTGTACTCTACACTCCAACACCTAGCACACCTGCGACGCTTATAACAACCATCAGAGTTTCGTCACTTAGGCATATGTGTTGGAAACACTGGGCCACGAGGTGGAGGAGGTGGAGGAAGGAGTGCCATGAGGATCTCTTCTCTGAAATCTTCCAGATTTATGCTCTTTTCTGTACCCTGTTTGTACAGAAAATAGGAATTAAGGAGCATAGTCTGATAGTCATAGAGAGATATTGGTCATGTCGGTCAACACCCTTTATGTGTTTATTATATTGAACAATCATGACGGGTTTTGAAACCGCTTGACCACGTCTGTTCACTACTGATGTCATTTGGTGGGAATGTTCAGTGGAGATCGATAGTACATCTATTTTGTCTAGCCACTTCATAACGCAAACGCCTTTCCGATTATACCAGTGAATGACACCACCTTTGCATAGTTTTTTAGTTGTTACTACTGTTGGATTATTTTTCTTGTTTGCTAGAAGGGATATTTTTTGTGTGCAATATTTTTTCTTTGACTGCAAATATTCGGCTAGATTGACACTGGTATAAAAGTTGTCTGCATATAAAGCATGGCCTTAGTTTATAAAATCATTTAATAGTTTGATAACTACTTTATCAACATGGCCTTTTCCACCAACTTCTCCATCAGCTGAACCTTTGTACATGTGGACCCTATGGACAAGACCTTGAGAATCTGCTAATAAATATAGCTTGATCCCGAACTTGTGCCTTTTGTTTTTGATGTATTGCCGAATCTTTAATTTTCCTCTCCATAAAACCAAAGATTCGTCGATAACTAGTTCTTTCTCGGGATAAACTATTTCTTCCATTATCTGGTTGAAATAGTTTATCAAAGGGTCGACAGCGGCATAAATATTCTGGGACACATCTTGCCCCGTAAAATATAGCATTCTTAAAATATATGAAAATCTATTTCTACTCATGTAATTACCTAGATTAAATTTATATAAGTAATGTTTTCTCCAATAATCATTAATTTTGCTTAGTCTTACTGTACCCATAAAAAAACAAAATTCCTAAAAACGTTAATATTTCTGTCTCGTTTGTATCGCGCCATTTATTTACTCTGCTTTGAGGTTTTTGAGGCCTAGTCTTTACTACACTCGCATGACCGTTTATCCAATTGGCTAAATTTGTTAAAAAAAGGGTATTAAAGAAAACCTTAAAATACTCTAATGGCGTCATTGTCTCGGCGTTCGGGATTTTAAGTCCTGGGGGTATAGGAAATGACTCATTCCTGTTAACAGACTCCTCAACCCAGTCATTCAGCCCTCTCTCCGAAGCAGTCTCTTTATCGCGATTCGCATCATGATAAGGGATGCCATAGCGAACAATCCAACCTTCGAATATTACTTTTGAAATAGTCTCAGCAGATATATCTTTAACGGGAAAAGCTTCCGGCCATCCAGTCTCTCTATCTATAATTGTAACGAGATACCTGTAGTCATGCAAGGTTATCGGCAAGGGGCCTACGATATCAACGTGAATATGTGTAAAGCGTTCTGCTAACGGAAAATGTCCTAGCTCTGATTTATTATGTCGATGAATTTTAGCTTTTTGATACGAAATACACGACTTTGTCCACATACCTACGTCACTATTAATGTTTTCCCAAAAAAATCTTCCCTTTAATAGCTTGCGCGAGGTACGAATTCCGGGGTGACTAAGGTTGTGAATATTCTCAAAAACCAATTTCCTAAATGCTCTAGGTAAATAAGGTCTAGCTCGATCGGTGGACATTTCACACCACACGGCTATGTCGCTACCGGATAAAATTACCTATTTAAAATTAAATTTATTATTTTGACGTAACTTATTTAAATCATCATCGTCATTCTGCGCGCGGCTAACTGCGGAGTAATCGAAAAGTCCTGAACAGGATATACTCTCTACGCGAGACAACGCATCAGCTACGGTTTTTTTATCACCATCAATGTGATGAATGCTTGTAGTAAATTCACTGATGAAAAGTAACTGTCTAACGCGCCTTGTCAACTCACTATCGCTGCCGATCTTCGAAAAAGCATAAGTTAAGGGCTTATGATCTGTATATATCACCAAATCTTGACCTTCTACCATATTCCTAAAATACTTAACGGCTAAATAAATTGCTAGTAATTCTCGGTCAAAAGTGCTATATTTTTGTTGAGTAGATGACATTTTCTTGGAAAAGTAACCAAGCGGCGTCCACGCGCCGTTTTTGCGCTGTTGCAACACCGCTCCCACGCTCGTATTTGATGCGTCAGTCATAAGTGCAAGCGTAGTGTTAGGTTTCGGGTATGATAAGTTTGCAGCTAGTTGCAACTTATTTTTACATTGAATAAATGCTTCGTTTGACTTTTCGGTCCAAATAATTTTTGTCTTATCCTTTTTCTTAGAAGATTTTAAATATTGATTAAGCTCATCCTGATATTCTACTGCATTCGGCAAATGTAATCTATAAAAATTGACCATACCTAAAAATCTACGCAATTCTTCGACCGTTTTAGGCCTAGGAAAAACGCAAATTGCAGCAATTTTTTCTTTAAGGGGGCTTATCCCCTTCGCAGATACTTCAAAACCTAAAAATTCTACTTTAGGCTGTCCAAATGAGCATTTGTTTAAGTTAATACTAAGGCCGAATTTATTTAATCGCTCGAAAACTAAATTTAAATGTTTCTTATGGGTAACTAAATCTTCACTTGCTATTATGACGTCATCGATATACGACGGTCTTTTCGACGGTCTACAAATCCCTAGCTCTTGCATGAGCTGAAACTCCTCCTTCACCTTGGTATACCTATGTGGTGGCAATGGCCTCGCTTTTGCATGAACGGGCGGGCCACTTGTCTCAATATAATGGTATACTGAATGCTTAGCGGGTTCCTTAAACGAAACGGGCTTGGTGATGTCAGGGTACTTAACTAGTATGTCATAATAGGGATGACACTCATCGATAGTTTTAACCGATTGTTCGTTACATTGAACAATCTCGGCTGAAACATTTAAGTGCGTAACTTCATCTATTAATCTACGTGACGCTATATCCACTAACAACTTATATTTAGACAAAAAATCTGCGCCAATAATTGGCTGACACACGTCAGCGACAATAAATGTCCACTTAAAATTTCTGCGCAAACCAAAATTTAAATTTAAAATTTTAAGACCATAAGTTTTAATAAGAGTTCCATTTGCGGCATGCAAATTATAATTGTTATTTTTAAAATTTTCAGTCATAATTCGCACTTTATTTCGAGGAATAACTGAGACATTTGCGCCAGTGTCTATTAAAAATCTTACGTTACTAAACTTATCTTTAATCAACAAGCGGTGATTCACTCCTATGCAGCTGGCCACCGCTGCTGGCTGCACGACGAAGAGTTTCCGTGATCGTCCTTCCAGGCGCAGGGTAGAACGCACCTGTAAGCTTTCTCCTGGAACTTCGCATGGTAGAAGCATAGGTCCTTGCGCGCTGGGGATTCGTGTCTCTAATCTTGACGACGGCGTCCAAAAGAACGGGATCGTGCGCGACTTCTGCCACGGAAAAATCCTCTTCTCGAGCACGGCAACGTCATCTGGTCGAGACGCTTATTGAGCTTAGCGATCTCAGCTATGATCGAGTCACCCGATGAGGAGGCGATCTCGTCTACTCCTGTAGGTCTTACAGTCTCCATGACTTTGTCAGCTATTGAAGCTAAGGTGTTCAGCTCCTTCGTGTCTGACACTACCAACACTGCGCGAACTGGAGCGGGCAAATGATTCTGCCATAGGATGCTCAGAGTATGGTTACTGACCTTATCTCTAGCAAGCTCACGCATCCGCCTTAGTAGGTGAGAAGGCTTCTGGTCTCCGAGCTCCATCTCGCCGATGAGCTTCTGAATTTGGCGGGACTCGGACTCCTCGTAGATGCTAAGAAGAGTGGTCTTGAGTAGCTCATATTTACCCTCTTCTGGCGGTCTCACCATAATATCGGTGATTTGCTGCACGACGTTCTTGCCCAACTTGGCTATGACGAGGTGATACTTGGCTTCGTCCGTCAACCTCTGCTTAAATAGCACAGACTCCAGCTGAATAAACCAGGTCCGAGGCTGGTCTTCCCAGAAATCAGGAACAACGAAGAAAAAGAAACGGTAATTTGTAATACCTCTAGAGCGCCAACCGCAACACTTTCATTGTCCGACATCCTCACGATTTAAAATTGTCACATAAAAAGTTTGGTATTTAAAATTCACAAAAGTCAAAAAAATTTTTGAAACAAGGCACGGCACCTATTTAATCATGGTATGGTATGTAAGTATCAGGTGATAAATTAAAGGTTTATATTTTTAGACTTCATATATTATTAATAGCGCGTGTACATAGGTGCCGGCAGGGCAAAATACCCTTACGGATACTAATTAACAACTGTCCTTACTGAACTAACTCTTAAGACTAACTAGGGGCAACATACATACATGATACATGTATACAAGAGACATATGTGCATAATTGCTTATGCTGCACGTTACAACTATGACTCTTGCAGCTTAATCAGAAAATAATAAAATGTGTGGAGACCAGAGCGCCCCGGCTGCCGCGCATCCTTGTGAGACACCGCCTTGTCGTAATACTGTCTCTCCGCTTCGCAACCACAGCCAACTCCACAAGCCCACTACCCTCAACGTACTAGCAAAACTTATCAAATGACAAGGTCGCTGGAGGCTGACAACTCCCTGACCACAACCCAGCAGACTGCACCATGAAGCAGCCTCGGTCCTCGTTCCTTTGTTCTCAGCATAGTGTCCACTGAAACTAGTCTAAACACCATAAAACAATCTCGATTCACGTTTGATAACTCCGAGTGCACTGATTCACTTCATCACACACGATCAATCCAAGAATGAAAGGTAACACACACTTCCAGACGCATAGGCGCGCACACGGGCTGAAACAACACTTCAGAATACTACCTACATGGGGGGGATGGGAAGCTAACAACAAAACGCGACACAACTTGGGAGACTAGCGCACGCCGCCCTGGCACGAATCAGAATGTCACGTCTCGCTCATGACCAATGCATTCATTTCATAATCACGACTATAGAGGGTGCTTGCGTTTCGATCAATCATCGTCCCGTACTATTGAATTCCCGACATATATGTATATAATACCGTGTAATAATAAAGATAAGTGGTAAAGGTCTGAATAAGTATGTACCTTGAATCCGAATCAGTCTCGCATTCCGATCTAGATTCCGACCCATCGTCTGTCAGTGAGGATGCTGCTGCAGTGGTATCAGTGCTTATTTCCATCTCTAAATCTTCCCCAAAAATTTCAGCTATGTCCCTTTCGATATCTTGGAGAGTTCTCACTTGTTGTAACGACATCTTAAAAAAACATTAAATCATTAAGAAATATATTTGTGTGTAAACTCTTTATATCATCTGTAACGTAGTTACTGGAAAAATAAAAATTGTTTTGCTTAAAATGACTGAATTGCAGTATGGAGTTTTGATTAGGAATATTATACCAGCTCTCACTGTTGAGGAGTTGTGTAGGTGTATACTTTAGTTAGGCAGCACTTTATCCATCTCGGGATATTTATTTGGATTCTTTCTATTATAAAGGGTCTTTCTTTTGCTGCCAATACTATTATGCTACTTTAGATTGGCTGCGCTCTATCCACCTAGGATATTTTTTTGGATTATTTTCTTTAATAAGGGGTCTTTCTTATGCAGTCAATACTATTAAAGTGGTATGTTACTTTGTTCGAAGGCTAGTAGTTTCGCGTTTTTTTTTGCTGTTCGTTATCTATCATAACGTTTAAGCTTCGACTTGTGTTGTTCTACCTCTGTTATGGAGAACAATACTCGTATGTTAGGGCGTCTCGAGTCACATTGATTATGACCAGATGCAATAATATAAAAGTTGAAGTATGTATGTGATGTGCAATTTGTATGTATGATGACGTATGAATATAGGTGAATGTGGTATGGTGTGAAAAGGTTGTCGGTTTTATGCGTGTAAACACTGGACTAGCACTATCTTCCAGTTCAAATTTTTTTTATTTTCCTAATTCTTCATTTTGATAATTTGGTGAATTTTATTTTTCCAAGGGCCTAAACTTTTTTTATATGTAGCTTAATAGCTATTTCAGGATTTTACCTTAGAGCACTCAAAATCCTTCGGTAACAGGGGGGGATATGTAAAGTAGTTACATTTCCTTTCGTAAAATTAATTATTTCGGCGTTACTAGCGTTATCTGTTGGCTGTTATTGCTAACTTTAATAGCTAATTTATGTTAGACGACGCCATCTATGTACGCCCGTGTTCACGGTGAGTAATTTAGTATATCTATGTTGGGAATATTTGGAAAATCACGCTTTTATTAAAACGCATTATTCTTTCATGTTAAATTATCATCTTGGTAAAATTAGTTGTCAATTATTTGATTGGCCATACCACGTGCTATCATTTGCAGTGTCATCTTACGTTCTGGCATTGTTAAAATATTAGGATATTTGTATCCATGCCGTAATTATTCTTGTATATTTTTTTTATATTGTGATGGTCACACAGCCCGTGATTTTGATCGTTTAGGGTTAAGATCACACTGGCTGTAGGACGGGACTCCTACCCACACGTTTTTCATGAATTTTCCAGGGAAGTTCGTTACGGGGACAAGCACCGCCAACTACGGTACGGGACCTACATATCGGGTTCAAGGCACCGATTAAAAGGACTTATAACCTAGCTATTTTTCCACGTCTGGAGTTCAGAGTGCCGCTAGATATTCCGGACTGAAACTTGGTTTTGAAATCGGACGAACTATCTACGACGATCGGACGCAGCGGTGACAGTGAGACGCTACCATAAGTTGGAGCCACCTCTCGCTCTCTCGCCACGTGCTAGACTCCTGGACCCCTTAGATACCCTTCAGACACCAAAGAGGCTAAAACAGATGCTTCGGCCTTCTACCCACGCCCCTTATTTTGCTTAATATATATTGTCACGGTTATACATCTTTTAATTTTACTCCTACCCGTAACACGTCTTTTAATGTAAACGTGAAACGTGTGATTTTTCGTTTGCAAAATTAGTTCACCACAAAATGTTTTGTGAATTGTGTTCCTGACACCTTTGGCAGTGTAAAAAGAAAGCCATGTTGCCCCGCGGTTGAACGATTCGACTATTTAACGGTCTGTCTGTTAGATAGGCTTGTATCTTTTGAACCGTAATAGCTAGCTGGTTCAAATTTTCACATAATATGTGCTATTATGGTGGATAGCTTAGCAAATAACAAAAACAAAATGGGGGGTCATACTCTATAACATATACACATGCAAGGCTCGCTAAATAAAAATATGTAAATATTTATTATAGGTAAGTACTTACGATTCCGTATCGAAACCGCACCAAACTACAAAACTGTAGTAAACTTCAAAACTGCACTAACTTTAAAATTCACGTCACTTTGCGAGCACCAACGTAAAACGAATGAGATGATGATGATGAAACGCTATGCAAAAGGCTACAGCCCCCGTTGCACCACCCCCCTTCCACCCCTTGAAGACTTTGTAGATAGTTTTTTATCGTGCGCGCTGATAAGGATAGATATCGACCCTTCTGGGTAGAAACCAAATGGCCATTTTACAGTACGGCCAAAAAACAAAAATCGTAATTTTATTTCACGCATATTTTTTTTTTGAAGTTACAATAAACCAATAAATCACTATAGCTCATTAAGCTTAGATTTTCGGGTAGTTTACTAAATAGAAACTCAAAATATTCTACATTCAATAGTTTCAGAGATCGCATGGCTTTTACTACAAAAAATCTAGTTGTAAATGGCTTTTACAACATTTTTTTTTTGCTTCGCGACTATAACAATTTATTTATTTAGTTGTATAAGACTTAATACATCGTTTTATAGAAGGTATTTTTGAATTAAAAGACAATTGTAATAATAAGAAAGTGTAATTTTGTGTATTAAATGCGACAAACATTATTGACAAATATCAAATTATTTTATAGTTTTTCATTACTTTAACGTAAAATTGTACTTTTCCGACAAACTTGAATAAAATTATCAAAATAAAATCAACGTAACCTCTAAATTATGCAAAACTAGGTAAGTATTTAACAATAATAGCTTTAGAAAATCAGTTCTTCGTATTGTTAGTCTAGGACTCTAGGTAATAAGTCCTGTGGTGGAAAACTTCCTTGAAACATTTTCTCAACTTACACATTAAACAATCTTAGATTCTAAAAGTAAAAAAAACATGAAAGTTATTAAAGATATCTTTGGAAATAACAGGAAATTGTATACAAACTTAACAACAAAAAATAAACGACATACGTAATTGGTTATTTAGTCAACTCACTTATCACTGCAGTAACATTATCAAAATAAAATCAACACAATCTCTTAACTATGCAAAAATAGTAAGCATTTAACAATAATAAGATTATCTTAATAAAATCATTTCTTCGTAATGTATTCGTAATGTCTACGGTATAAATCTTTTTGAGGAAAACTGCTCAGGTACATTTTGCTCAACTTATACGAAACAATATTAGCTTCTGAAACTAAAGTAAACATTAAAGATATTTTCATCTTTGGAATAATAGTGAATGGCATATAATAATACTATGCTTACAGTACAATAAAAAACGTAGTTTTATACTTAATCTAAAACAATAAGAAACAACATAATAAAATTTTGTTATCATTCAGTCACGCCGTCATCATCATCTTCTTCGTCAGTCTCAATTAATGTGTTATTTTTATTAGCACTGTGCGGTATTTCTAAAATAATCTCTGTGGAACCGTCTAGGAATCGTTCCATCTGTGCATAATTTTTTCAAATCTTTATACTTTTGTGCTGAAATAGGAAGTTTATCTTTATAATATTGTTGCAACTTTATGTCATAAAGTTCTCGTAAATAATCTGCATCTTGTGTTTGACGGATTTGAGGTTCATCTTCTTTCTTCGCTTTTTCTTTTCCCTTTCCCTTTCCCTTTCCTGTAATCTTTCCTTCTCCTTTGTTTTTTGTTTTTCTCAAATAGTGTAATTTTCTCGCTTACTGCAGCTTCTTTTATTGAATATTTTATTTCCATCTTGTTTAGGTTCCTTTTCTTGAAGGTAGCTGTGCGAATGCTCTTGAATTTTATGTTTTTTGACGTTTCTTTTGTGAAAGTTTTAGCCGTTAAGTCGTCCCATTTGATAAAATCTGTATGTTCTATTACATTGACTTTATACGGCTTAGGTTTCTTCCTTGCAGTCTGAAAGTAGGAAGGCCACTCAGTAGGACTAAATGACATCGTTCATTTTTATATTTGAAGTCGAGAAAATGTTGTAAAAGCCATATTTGTTGGTGATGTGTCTTTTACTTCAAAATGTTTGATAGTATTTTTTCAAGTACTGTATTATATTATGTAGTATTAACCACGAAATTAAAAAATATGTCGCTTACTACATATATTTCAAAAATTAATTGAAAAAATTGCGCATTACAACATTTTCAAAGAAGAAAATTGGGTTTATAATGAGTTGAAATATGCTGTAAAAGACATTTTTTTTTTAAATTACGAATTTGAACATTTCGAATATACAGATCGATAGAGCTCGCGATTCTGAGTAAGAAACCGTTAAAAACTCATTTTGGCCAAAATGGCTTTTACGACGTTTCTACCCAGAAGGGTCGATATGTTAAGTGTAAGAAAAACAGAGATGCAAGATGATGTCTGGTGTTTTGAAGGTCAACTGATCTTTTGCTTTTATATGACGTGCTCCAATAAGGGCTAGTGACGTGTACGGGATTTATATCAATTCAATTCAATATATATTTTTTATTGCGCACAAATACAGGACACAATGGAACAGTACAAAGAAGACAGAAGTAAGTGTATATATTCTATTTATTTGCGAATTTATTTGACCAAACTTAATTTATTTATTCATTTACTAGATTAGTACATTATGAATTATGATGCAAGGACGGTAAGCTGGATATTATAGTCGAGGTGTTTATAGGCACGAGGCGAAGCCGAGTGCTTATAATAAACCGATAGCCAGCTTACAGTACGAGCATCATACGACATTTTTCAATACATTTGCGATTACGATAAAATAAAACAAGAATGAAGTTTTACAAAAATCACTCATCTCACGTTGCACCCGTCGCAGCACTTGACTGGGAAATGTCAAACTATTCGCCGTCTTACTGAGGATTTTCACCTTCATCTCATTTCTTTCACCATCACCATCATGTGTATCATTTATTCATCAAAAATCCATTAATTTTATAACCTCATCAAAACAAAGAAAAAAACTTACATCAGATTTGGTTGTATGCCTTTGAAAAACACCTGTTGTTTGTTGTTGTCAGTTTTCAAACTTTTCAACGACACAAAACAAAGTGAAAAATTAAAGTGTGCGTGCGAAAAATTATAAAAATGAGATAATTATGTAGGTACCAATTTGATTTATAGTCTATAAAACCATGTGTTAAATAGAACAAATCGACGGTTCCTACGTACATAAGGTCAAGTGAAAAACCGAAGTTTACAGGAGAGCGTAATTTGTGTTCAAAACGCTCTAGAAATAATTTTATGACCAATAATAAATATTTTCTTTCTATAATATTTTAAATTTTAAGAGCTTTATACTGGTATTTACACATATTTTGTTTTTTTTTACGTTTTCTTGGAAAAACTGATAGATGACCGATTCTACGCCGATAATAAAATAGAAGTATGTCAGTCATGTCTATGATACCTTTTTATACGCAGGAAACAAAAAAACAGTGTCTGATATAGAATTTAAATAAAATGTTTTATGAAAATGTAGGATTATGTTAGGTACTATTTTTAAATCTATACGTTAAACATCCTGAAATCGTCAGCCACGGATATAAAAAGTACTTCAATGAAGACATATCACTTGTCCGTGTTCGCACTGAGTGGCGCGCATTTTAAAACACCGTACAAAAGGATACGTATAGATGTCCGCATCTACGACACTTATCCCTTGTATTTATTATACTTGTTCTCTTATACAATTTATAAAACAAGGTAAATAAATAAAATTAAAAAAAAATCGTATGTTAGTATGTGCGCACAGATAATCTTAAGCCAATTATACAATAAAAAAAATGCTATTTTCGACATGTCTTTATATACAAGGGCTGCACTAAAAGTATCGGGAATGGAATATTTCCACTGTTCCTGTCATATTAAAATCTTTTTAATTTAAAACTCCTTGGTTTTAAAAATCGAATACCGTTTATTTATTTAAAAAAAGATTCTCGGTCTTGTCACAAGGTCTTGTCAAACTTGTTTAGTCGTTGAGAAAATGGAATTGACTCGCGAAAATTCTAGAGCGATGATTTATTATGACTTTCGAAGTGGTTTAACACAAAAACAGTGTGTTGACCGGATGATTTCTGCATTTGGTGATGAAGCCCCACCCAAAACCACAATTTATCGCTGGTTTGCTGAATTTCAACGTGGACGTGTCAAGCTCAGTGATGATCCCCGTCAAGATCGTCCAAAAACTGCAGTCACCCAAGAAAACGTTGATGCTGTGCGTAAGCTGATTGAGTAAGATCGACATATGACATACCGCGAAATTCAGGCAACTTTAGACATTGGCATGAGTCAAATACAAATAATCTTGCATGAACAATTAGGTGTAAAAAAGTTGTTTTCCCGATGGATACCGCATTTGCTCTGTGAAGAGCAAAAAGCGGCTCGCGTTACTTGGTGCGTCAGAACTCTCGAAAGATTCCACGCAGGATCCTCAAATGCTGTATACAACATCGTATCAGGTGACGAATCCTGGATATACGCGTGTAACCCGAAACAAAAAACCAGTCACGAGTTTGGGTGTTCGAAAATGAGTTAAAGCCAACAAAAATTGTTCGTTAACGGAGTGTTGCAAAAAAAATGGTGGCCACGTTTGTCTCCAAAACCGGCCATGTTGCGACTATTCCTCTTGAGGGACAAAGAACGGTTAATGCAGAATGGTATGCTAACATTTGTTTGCCAAAGGTCGTTTCTGAACTCCGTAAAGAGAACTGCAACCGCCGCATCATCCTCCATCACGACAATGCGAGTTCTCACACCGCGCACAGAACAAAAGAGTTTTTAGAGCAAGAAATCATAGAATTATTAGACCATCCGCCGTACAGCCCCGACCTAAGCCCTAATGATTTCTATACTTTCCCTAAAATAAAGAATAAATTGCGTGGTCAGAGATTTTCATCACCTGAAGTAGCTGTGGACGCCTACAAAACGGCCATTTTGGAGACCCCAACTTCCGAATGGAATGGTTGCTTCAATGATTGGTTCCATCGTATGGAAAAATGTGTCAAATTTCGCGGAGAATACTTCGAAAAGCAATAAATACATTTTTAAATAGTAATATTGTGTCACTTCCTTGATTCCCGAAATTTTCAGTGCCGCCCTCGTACGTAGGGACCGTCGACATACCCATTAGAGTTTTGTCTACTAATCGAAGAAATTTTGAATTTCTAGGTTATGTACTGTGTTGGTACATATTTCAATAAAAGAATGTTTTGTGAATAGCCACAGTTTAATAGTATTCAACATAATATAACTTTGCGTTTGTTTCAGGGTCCGACATGTTATTCTGGGCGTGGCCATTTGGTGAGTTTGTATAAAAGATTTACCTAAGGGCCTGACCATATCTACACAGCCGGGCCGGGCCGGTGCCGTTACGCTATCTGTCTCACTCTAGCGAATGACGATTTTGTGCAAAAGAAAGGGATGGAGCGACGAATAATGCTGTGCCGTGCTGTGTTGATATGGTCAGGCACTAAGTGTACATAACAAACTAAAATTTTTTATCAAAGGATGGAATAGTGTGAGGCTCATCCAAAATTTGCCAGTCACGAGGCGTTGCCCGGTCTCTACGACGAGAGCGTTCACTATTACTAATATTAGGCACTTGTTCTAGATTGTCAGATGTATGTGAATTAGCGTTCTGAGGCAAGGGAGACATAGAATCACTTTGAATTTCCTGGGGGACTGCTTCGAGATCGTTCATAGAAAATAAAGAATGTTGGTCACTAAGCACGGGAACATCTTGAAATGGACGTAAGAGTGAAGATAATGAGCTACGACGACTTGATATAGAAGCAGCAGTACCTGGATACCCGGTGTATACTGATTTGGCGCAATAAATTTGGGAACGTCTGGCTCACTCCTATATGGAATATTATTAACACATAAACTAGGTTCTATAATGTCTAGTAGGTGGTCGTTTGTTTGATCTTTAGCACTGTCTACAAACGTAACTTCCTCATTTTCTTCAGTTGGCCCGAACATTTCTTCTAATCTTTTTTCTATCATCTGTTCTTCTGGTAAAGGTAAAAAAACATCTGCAGGGCTACTGATAGCCTGACCCCCAATAGGGGTCATCTTCTTCGTCACAATCAGAGAAATCAGACAAGTCGTCTCGATTATCAACAATTTCTTCAAGCCGACCCAATTTTTTTTCTTTCTTGATATACTACATTTCAAAAAAAAAAAAATTGAAGGGATAAACATTTAATAAATAGTTATATATGTCAAAGTAAATCCTTACACCTTGAGTCTGAAATTAACAATTAACTATTTACGTAACGTTTTGATAACATAAAACTTTTCCAAATTAAAACGTCTACGAAGTAAACAGATATACCTGGGTACTTAGTCTATTAAAATAAATGCGTTCACACATAAATTTAGCACACAGGTTTTATTAGCACACACTATTTTTATAAAAGTTTTATTTAGCACACAGTATATTTACACATTAGGTACCGCAATTGTCTATGTATACGACTAACTTAATTATTGTTCTTCTATTATTATATCACTATTAATTTATGTACTACAAACCCGAAAAGTGGGTCACGTCCCAACCGTAGGCGCGCGCACGGGAAGCGACTCTCAAAACCCAAAAGGGCCCCTCTGCTGTTAATATAGTGTGGCTTTCCGGCAACCCCGGCGTGGGAGTGTACCGGTTAGTTATTGGCTAGGCATTGGCTTTGGCTTTGGCTGGCACGCTGTGATTGGCTGGCTAGGCTGGCGTGGCTTTGGCGGGCTTTGTTGGCACGCTGGGATTGGCTGGCTTGGCAGGCTGTGGCTAGTCTAGCTGCTTTTCTTTACAAAATATTTATTTAGTTTTATTCGTGCACATACAAAAAACAGTTTTTTTATATATATCATCAAACTTTTGTCAAGACGGGATCAGACAGTGGTAAACTATTTACCACTTCTATGAAATGTCTAAATTATATGAATAAATCAATTGCGGACGCTGCCTATAAGTGAGATCATACAATATATGTTATAATTTAGGAATTTGAATCGAAAAATACATACCAGAATTTTCGTTGAACAAAGTTTCAAAAATACCAAAAACGCGTGCTAAAAACTTGAATTTTTTCACACCAAAACCGTTTGGTTGACTTTGACATTACCTGAAAGTAACAAATGACGTTGACAAATTGTAAAATGGCATAGATAAGTAAATATATATATATATATATATATATATATATATATATATATATATATATATATATATATATATATATATATATATATATATATATATATATCTTTAAGTTTTACCATATCGAAAATTATGATAATTTTTTAAAAGAATACAAAGTGGTAATATATCTACCTTTATTTGATTAAGGTAGATATAGCTATAAGAAGATTGGCAAAAAATTGAATTCATAACAGCATTATATCAACAAAGAGTTCTATAAACCTATCATAAAGTTATAGAGGCCAGGACCCTACTATAACAGTACTTTAAGATACAAGATGGCCGAACTCTTAACAGCTGATTACTAAAAAACTGACATTTGACACAAATAATTTTGTCAATGTTATAATTTAAACAAAATAATTATTTCTGATTTTATAAAATAATGCAAGCAACATATTTGATGTCATTGAACAACTAGAAAACAGTACGCGTCGAAGAAAAGTGTACAGAAGTAGAGTTGATCCGTTTTCTTTGGACGACGAAGACTATCTGAAGCGTTAAGCCGCGTTGACACTATCAAAGTATGCTTTGACAAAGTAGATTTGACAAAGTAGCTTTGTTCAAAGTTCACTTTGATACCTATTGACACTAACATAGTTCACTTTGATCATTTTCTTCGTTCTTCAAGATCGAAAGATGTCGGACCAGACAGATTTATTGCTAAATGGTGTCGAAATTGTAGCAGACTTGTTAATAGATGAGCTAAGACGGGAAAAAAAAAGAAAATGTCGCAGAAGAAGAAGTGTTTGGACGCGCCCTTGGATTCTACGCCGCAATGGACAGGGAGCATCTAACAACTTTCTTCGAGAAGTAGAACGGGAAGACCCCGCTACGTATAAAAATCATTTAAGGCTGAATAGCGAACAATTTGACTACCTCCTAAGTAAAGTCGAGACGAACATACAAAAAGAAGATACTATTTTAAGACCAGCATTACCTGAAAAACTTAAATTACAAATAGTCATGAGATATTTGGCAACTGGTGATAGTTTCTCGTCCCTTGAAAGTAGTTTCCGTGTTCCTAAGAGCAGTATATCTAAATTTCTGCCGTCAGTCTTAGATGCCATCTATGAAGCGTTAGAGGAATACATTCAGGTAAATAAAAAAAGGAAAACATTAAATTTTTTATCATTTATTTAAAAAATACAAATTAAAGTAGAAGCTGTGAAACATCAAACCGCTTAAAAACCCATCACATCATCATACATTGCAGTAAAAGTATCTTGGACGTTTTGGTTGGCTACGGCTGGCTCTTTAAATCTTAAATCTATAATCATTCTTCATAAAAACCTCCGATGCTTCTTATTGCTTCGCCTAATGGATCGTTACGTGGCTGTGATGCCGGTGCCTGGGATGTAAGAATTGATGACGACTCTTCTTGATTCTCTTGAGATAGCAGTATTGATGGTGATTCTTCTTGATTCATTTGAGATATCAGTATTGATGGTGATTCTTCTTGATTGTCCTGTGACCAAATACTTTTCAAAATATGCTCCGGTATTTCAATGGTGTAGTCGCCATCGCCAGTATTTGTAGAAGACTCTTGTTCTAATCGCTGTTCATAAACGGATTTCCTCTTTCGTTTTATTAACTCCAAAATATCTGATTCTAAATCTAGAGCATCCATGATAGGAAGTTGCCTTAGCTGACTAGCAATATTCTTTCCAAAGTAAGAAAATTCATCTTCTGTTTCCTTATTATTAGACAACACTTGGTCTTTTATACTCTGAAGTTTATCAATTGACTTTTCAATGCGGTCTACATTACTTCGTTTCTTGGTCCTAATATTCTGAGGCTTTACGAATGGGTCATGTGAAATTGAAGCTGCTGAGGATGAAGCTGCTGAGGGTGAAGCTGGTGAGGGTGAAGCTGATGAGGGTACTTGTGCTGTTGCCGGTGAGCCTATTTCTTCTATTGCAGGAGAAGTTGGTATATCTGGAGATGGACTTGTTGGTATATCCGGAGAGCTTATCTCATTCCGATCAGAGTCCGAATTGATCTGTAAAAAAAGATGAGTAGGTGCTTTTATTGACCTTTTTAATGTATTTTTCAGATTCCAAAAACAACAACAGAATGGGAGACTATTGAAAGGGGATATAGCCATCGATGGAACTTTCCTTCATTGGATGGTAAACACGTCAATATTCAACAACCAGAACACACTGGAAGTGATTTTTTTAACTACAAAGGTTACTTTAGTACTGTACTTCTAGCCCTTGTGGATAGCAATTACTGTTTTATATATATTGATGTGGGAGCTCAAGGAAGAATGAACGACAGTACAATATTTAACAACTCGTCATTGAAAACGAAAATAGAGAATGACACACTAAATTTTCCTACTTGGGGTGTACTTTTGGGAGATGAAGCCTTCGCTTTAAAAAATTATCTGATGAAACCCTATTCACGTCGGTTGCCGTTGTCAACTGAAGAAAAAGTCTTTAACTACCGCCTGTCACGAGCCAGAAGAATCGTCGAAAATGCCTTCGGGGTGATGGTGATGAAATTTCGGATTTATCGCACTCCTATATATGTATCTCCTGCTAAAGTTGATAAAATTGTAAAAGCAACCTGTGCTCGGCACAATTGGCTGATCAAAACGTCACTGCGTTCATATGCACCTTTGGGAACAATGGATACTGAAGAAAGACCTGGCCAATGGAGGCTAGAACCCAGTTCTAGGTATATAAGAAACCTTGAAAATCAGGGCAGCAACAACTATACGCATATAGCAGAACAACGAAGAACCAATTATAAAAATTACTTTATGGGAGAAGGAGCAGTTCCGTGGCAAAATAGCAGAATATTTTAGATATCAAACATGAAATTTAGTTACACTATGTACTTCTGTAATAACTTATAAGTACCTACATAAACATAATAAACAATAATATTTGAAAATAACTACTAAGTTTCATTTAATTCAGACACAGGATAGGGCAAGGTTAACAGATAACCAAAACAACAGTCCTTAGAGTATATAAGCTACAGTCACTTTAGTTAATGAAGATACATACAAACATACATACACATGTTCTCATTTATAATATTAGTACGAACTAGGGATAGGTAGGTACTTACCACATTTGTAAAAGTATTCCTCGATTTGTCAACTCCAGATAAAAATCTGTCCGCCACTTCGTACCACGGCAGAGATGGCATATAGATGTCGTCCACCCCGGATCCAGTGCCCTGAGATTTTTTTATTTTCGCCTTTTCTTGTGTGTACGTAGTACAGTACGTATTTTGTTAATTTTGCTGATAATATCTTGAGTAGTAATATCGTCGATTTCAAGATTTCTTACAATACGTTCTAGTGCAGCGTTTCTGGCATCCTTGTTCTTGTAATTTTTGAGCCGCACATCCCAAAGAACAGCTTCTGCCTCGTATAATTCGACGAATTTGAAAGTATCGCCTTCACTCCATTTTCTTTTATTGCGAAATGCCACCGTTTTTGCAGTTGACGCCATTTTGATTTATCAACTGACATCCAAGTAGGCTTGGAAAAGTTGAACGCGGTCCAAGTCCACTTTGATTAGACGCCGTCATCCAAGTGCGCTTTGATAAGTGTTGCCATGATCAAAGTAGCGTCCAAAAAGCCGTCAAATCTACTTTGTCCAAGCATACTTTGATAGTGTCAACGCGGCTTTATCGCTTCAAGAAATCTACTGCGACTTATATTATCAACCTAGTACGTGATGATCTCAACTTAGATCGTAGAGGCTCTGGTATATCACCTGAAATCCAAGTTTCAACGGCCATAAGATGATGGGGTCGTCGAGAAGTAAGTTTTTACAATCTGAACAGTATATATTACAAAATTACTGTAGGTACGACATGAAACCTTTTGTAAATCCTATATTTCCATTACCTACAGGTTCAAGAAGACGCTGGAGACCACCATGGATTATCTCAAGCAACCACCAGTCGGATTTGTACCAGAAGAGTGGCACATACAATTGCACGACACTTAGCTTCTTTTATTAAAATGCCCAGTACTTTTGCTGAATAAGAGCGTATGATCAGAGAATTTTATAGAATTCGAAGTTTCCCAACTGTTATCGGATGTATCAATTGTACTCATATCAAAATCTGCAAATGTGTAGGTGACGCAGCCGAATATTATATACTTAAATAGAAAAGGATTTTACTCATTAAATGTTCAGGTATCTTCTTATCCTATTACATTTTTAAAGAACTATATAATACTTTTCTAGTTTTTCTACCAAATTAAAATATTCTTCCGATTAACGCAGGTCACTTGTGATGCACATCTCCGCATCAGAGATATTGTTGCCAGGTGGAGAGGTAGTACCCATGATGCCCAAATCTTTAATGAGTCATTACTCAAAGAGCGTTTTGAGACGGTCATTTAGAGGACGACTTTTAGGTGACTCTGGATACGAATTGGAACCATATCTCTTCATTCCCTTTCTAAGACCTCGGACCCAAAGTGAGGAAAAATATTATATTAAAGCGGTTAATAAAGCGGCATGCAGTTGACCATGGAGACATGCAGGTCTCCATGCGAGAGCATCGTCGAAAATAACAGAGAAGTGTCTGGAGAAGTTCCAAGGGGTAGTGTTAATGCTAATGCTTTATAAATGTTTATTACGAGACATTTTGGTGAGTAGTAAATAATAAAAAATGCTGTACAATGCAATCAATTTTTTTTCTGTAATAATCCAATTTACTTTTTAATACTTCTTCTTTTAATAATATTTTTTTTAACTTTTGCCTTTCATTGGCCATCTGCATCTCGTGGAGTTCCTTTCTGCAAGCAATTTCTGTTTCAGCTATTTGCAGTGCTGCACTTGCACTGTCATTGTAGATCTGAAATAAGATATGTTGTAATTATATCCAAACAACAATTTATGTATCATAAACAATTGATACTAGTTTTATCCACATCAGTTTAATAAATTAATTTTGATAGGTTGTACATTGTACTAATTGATTGTTGAGATTAATATGTCTACACTGAATCTCGTTTGAAGTTCCAAAAACAGATATAAATATTTATTACTATAGGTATGCATCAGGATAAAAAATAATTATTAAATTAGATAAAAAATAACACACCGTTTTATTTTTTAATTTATAATTCGGACTCTTTAGTTTTTTCTTTTGTTGTGTGGTGGTGATTTGTGGTGTGTCTGGTGTACTTGCCTGTGACATCTGAAAGAATAAAGTTTTAATTATTTCTGGACATTATTTAGGTACAACTCTAGTTTAATGCATGCAATAGGGTGCTAATGAAGTTTGAACACATGTCATATTTACCAATAAGTTATTTGTTGGCATGTTGTGTTCTGTCTTTGTGGATGTTCCTGGTTGAATAATTAATCAAAAATAATGTAATTATTATTATATTTAAACAAAAAATTAAACCGACTTCCAAAGTAAAAATACACAAAAAAGTATGAAATAAAACTTATTTTCCTAATAATTCCCCTTTTAAATTTGGCTAAAATTTTAAATATTTCTCTACTCAATCTTTTTAATTTTGAAGTCGGTACCAGCCCCAACAATATCCTACAATATTTTATAGAACTCACATTCATATTTGATGGTACCTACTTCAAAGTTCAGAAGTTTGGGTATAGAAATAGTTAAAATAAACGACAAAGTTATCTGCGAACAAACATAAAAAAAGCATATTTACTGCAGTTGAATTGAGAAACCTCGTTTTTTGAAGTCGGTTAAAAATTATTTATTATACACTACTATTATCATAATAAATAATATAATTGGTGACAGCATTTGGCTACTAATCCTTATTTACAGCTGTATATCACACATACCATTTCTATTTCTGGTTGAGCATTCTCACAGAGACTAATAAGTATTGGTGGTTCTGGTTTTTCCATTTTATTGTCAGTTAATGTCTGAAACAATAATTAATATTGTAATGTTTTAATAGACCTAGATGTTTCTTTACCGCAGATGAATTTATTTATTTACCAGTCTATCTGAATCAAAGTCATTTGAGTCTATAGTGAACTCATGAGGAAGCCACACTCATATGTCATCACCAGTTGGTGGGTCAGTAACAGGTGGTGGACCACCACCTGTTTGGAGTATTTTTTTCCATTCCAGGCACTTCTTTTTTTTTCAGTCATTTTTATTATGCCCCACTGAGCTTTAATTTGTTGCAGTGTTCTCGGAGTGTGGACCATATTGTTAAAAGTGAAACACGAAATGCTGAGTTATAAGCTACTTAGGTACATAAAATACTTCATTAAATTATTCAAAATGTATCGAATTTGGTACCTAGTACGTAAATTATTCCAAGCCGCCACCTTTTTCGCGTTCGTGTTTGCGTCTGTGTTTTTGTTTTCGATTATTGAAACCGCCTCCCTTATTAATTCCTTCAATATCATCTAATAAATAGAAGCATAAGCAAGCGTTACTTTAAGTGTAAGAATGTTTCCTTACTATGGTCCGATTTTAGGTGTCTCAGTACTAACCTTATCTTCCTCCAACCATTTTTCACTTCTCTGCCTTTTAACAATCGAGGTCGATTGCGATGCCATTATAACTACTTTTATAATAAAGTTATGTACTACAAAAATAATTCAAATACGATAAATTGATCGTTAACAACAGTTGACAACTTGAAAGCACTTGACGTTCCGTATTGCGTAGACAACAGTCAACAAAATATAGTTTTAAGCCATCATGACTCATGTTGTCAATGATCAAACGTATTTGGACAATCGATACATACTAACATAGATAATAAGTAGTACTACTGAAGCATACTAGAGTGCGCGCAAGATAAACACGGTTCAGCCTGCAAATTCAACATCGGTAATAATGGCTGTAATAACTGTCAATAGTGTCAATTATACTATACAATTTTTGCCTATAATTCAAGGCGATATTGGATTTGCAGGCTGGACGGTGAGAAATGCGCCGCGCCATACTCACGGACCTCCTACCGGAGGTCCGTGAGTAATAGCCGTCGTTAGTGTCAAAAGTGTCAATCACAATCAGATTGACGCTACCTATTGACAGTAATGACAGCCATTACTGCCAGTGTTGGATTTGCAGGCTGGGCCGTGAGTACGGCGCTTGATGGCACTTATCTCACCGTCCAGCCTGTCAATCCAGCACCGGCACTAATAGCCTTCATTAGTATCAATAGTGTCAGTCGTTTATAATTTTCTGCCTAAGTAAGAGTGGCATTTTACCGTTTTTTTTTCTTTGTATTTTAAGACTAATATGATCGGGCCACTTAATATACATGATTTTTGACGTGATAACGTCTTATAATTCGATGGAGCCGGCTGCACGCACGAAAAAACATGACTCATGGCGTTACCGGCGTTATCGGCGTTATATCTCTATATTAGGTAAGGTTTAATAAAAGACCACGAAAATACATTTTATGTGGATAATAGGGTCCAAAAAGGCTTTTGAACTCGCGTCTCTTACAATGATTATTTTTGAAATAACGCATTCGCTTTAAACTATATTTTTTTGCAATTTCCTTAAGCAGAAGATATTGTGTCTAATTTATAATAATAAAATAACTTGTTTTTAATATAATTAGGTTATTTATAATGTGTCTAGCGTCTTAAATTGTTTTTTAAATGCTTTTTTGGACAACAAAGGTATGATTTTACAAACTTGTGCGATATTCTTATTAGAATAATTCCACTTGTTCATTTTTTTACATTATATTATTATATACTTAATAAAGTAAATTTTACGTAGATTCCGAATATACTAATATAAGCTAGTGTACTCATACGAATTTTCCTCGAAATCTGGATTTTAGCGCTGACCGGCAACCTAGGTCATACGTCAGATTTGAAGTGGGGCGCTTGACTTCATATGTCATTTATTTATATAAAAGTGGGTTGTATGTAGAAAATAAAACCGACTTTTAGGTGACTCCACAGTTGTGTAATAATGGTAGAATATTAACCATTAAATATTCGTTAACGTGCACAAGTGTGGGCAAGTGGTACAACTTCTAAACACGTGCTATTTTGAGTTTCCCTCCAAAACTCCTGTGGGAATATGGTGGCAAGCTCCAAAGGGAGATCTCCGACCGAGCGAGATGCCATGCTCGGTCAGGCCGAAGCCCACTTGTATGAATTTCAGATGTCCTATATATAGTGCCGATCATAGAAAACTTCGATAGCGCGATTCAGGATTGTGGCGTTAATTGGTCCGCCACACTCCCTAGGAACTTTGAGTAAAGCTTCTACCACTTGACTGAACATAATAACTAAATACTCATGGACTGCACTGACTATTTATTTGGACTTTGACTAGACTTTAGTCTTGACGGTTTAGGAATACGGTGTTGAAAATTGAAACGAAAGTTCTATTTCCCGCCTTTTCAACTTGACACTGGCAAATGGTTATAAGCCATATATAAATAATAAAAAGAGTTGTGACTTTGACAAAACTGCAATTTTAAATAGGGGTGTCCACTTTGTAAAAACATCGATGTTTTTTTCGATTCGATATATCGAAACTGTAAATCGATTACTTTCGATGTATTGGAAGAAAACATCGATGTTTTGTATAAATCGAGTACTTTTTAAAGATTTTTTATAATTCACTAATTTAAGCATTGTATTATTAAAAAAAACAGTAAAAGCCATACATGAGAAAAATCTTTATTACTTATATATAAGAACAAAAAAAACATCTGCATTTATTTTTATAAGTTAGTTTTATCCTATTTCCAGTGTTCTTTTGGAAGACTTTGCAAAAACAACAGTTTATTTAAACGTTTGCCTTTCAGCCTATTTCTTTGTTGATTGATGACTTGTGCTGCTTTAGAAAACAAACGTTCAGATGGGACTGAAGTGCCTACCATAGTCAAGTATTTGTATGCAATTGAATGTAGTTTAGGAAGCTGAATCTTAAGATCATCCCAAATTTCTAAAGGATTTTCACTTAATCTGGCTACTGGGCTACGCAAGTAAATCGATAGTTCATCTGAAATAAAATCGACAGATTGTACCGTTTTCCAGCTCTTATGAACTAATTTGTGGTGATCATCCCACAGTGAAAATTTTTCCTCTGGTTTTTCAGAATTATCTGAAGAATCAGATTCCACGATCTCGTTTTGTTGTACTCTACTTTTCATCATTTCCTTGATTTTTGAAACAGCTGTGGAGCAAGCGAGCGGGTCTGTGAAATGCATTTTCTTAAACCTGGGGTCCAAGATTGTGGCTACAGCGAAAGGTGTTATTCTCTCTATAGCGCCCATTCTCTTATCAATCTCTTTCAGGACCAATGCCTGCAATTCTTGGGCAAGAGATTCTTCGACTTTAAGAGGTTTAACTTTTAAAAGAAGACAATGAATAAGGGGTATTACTTTACTGCTAGTGCAGTACTTGTCACCTGATACTTCCTTAGTTGCAGCTTCAATCGGTCGCAGGATTTGTAAAACCGAAGAAAGAACAGATAATTCTGACGCAGTTAGCATCGGTGGTGCATTTTTATGACGAATTATTATATTATTGACGATGGTGCGAAGCTCCAAAAATCGCTCGATCATGTAATAAGTACTGTTCCATCTCGTTGGGACCTCTTGGATTAATTTTGTTTCTTTCTCGGTTGCTTTACGTAGCTCATTACTAGCTACATTGCTTTGTTTGAACCAAGTCACTATTTATTTTAGTTTGGTTATTAAGTTTCGCAGATCAGCACACTGCTGTATAGCATTTTGTGCAACCAAATTCAACGTGTGTGCAAAACATGGTATATGCTTTTTTCCAAAAGCTAAATCAACAGCTTTTACTATGTTAGCTGCGTTGTCTATGACTACAGCTGAAACTTTGTCATTATCTATATTCCGTTCAGCACAAGTGTTCAACAGCATGTCAGATATGTGTTCTGAAGTATGACGATCGTTTGACTCGTAAACTCCAAGAGTTATTGCAAAAATATCATTACCTTCACCAAAGTGGGCTGTTATTCCTAAAAAACTTCTCATACTCATTGTTTCAGACCACATGTCAGTAGTAAGAGTAACATGTACAATATTTGCCAACTTAGCTTTGAAGACTGTTGATAATGCTGCGTATTTATCATCGACCCATCGTGTCAACGTTGTTTTACTAGGAAGTTTATAATGTGGCGCAAGAACTTTAATCAAACTGGCAAAGCCTTCATTTCCAACAATTGTGAATGGTTGGTTATCTTTACATATCATATATATTAGGGCGTTGTTTATTCTTAACGTTTTATCGCCTCTCTCTGAAAAAGCGTATATATCTTGAAAACTTGTCACAATAGATTTCTGACGTTTTGGAGCTGGAGGAATAGAAACACATACATCGCCTTTTGAAGAGTCACATTTTTTTTCAGCATTACTAGTCAGTTCCATTGTCATTGTGCCAGCGGAGCTCGTTGATGGGAGTGGATCAGAGATATTAGGATCTAATGATAAGTGTGTATTTTTCTTAACGGTGTTGCTCTGAATATCATTTTTTTTTCGAACATTCATTACTGAACTCTTGATAAGCAGCCTTATGTATATTTTTTAAATGACCAATTAAATTCGTTGTGTTGCCACAAGATTTTATAAATTTTTGACAGTCTACATTTTGCAGAATTTTTATTTTCTTCAGTTTTATCAAAGAACCTCCATACATCGCTCTTCTTAGACGGTGCCATCGTACTTGTTGTCAGACTGAAACAAAAATAGTGCATTCAATCAAAAGTTCAAAATTTATAATTAGTAGTTAAAATCGATAAATTCGTCAATTGATAATGTTACATCACTACAAAAGTCAAACACACAACAAATAAATTAAATACAAAATGATTCAGATTAATAAGATGATGAATACATTGATTGATTTCATCAAATAATATACCTCTTGTCTAATAAATGAATATAGGCGTGAATACAATTTAGAGAATAAGTTTGTTTAGTAAACTGTAACTTAAGATGTAGGTTATTTAATAATTAATGTTCGTATTACAGGTAATATAATTTACTAATCTAATAATTACTATTTAATGTGTCATACAGTAAATTTCTAATTTTAGTATTTGTTGACATGTTAATAACTCCAACATTGTTGAAAACTTTACTTACCTCAGTCCAACCAATCGAATATGTGAAGTAAACACAAATATGAGATGAGATTTTATTATCAGTGATCAATAACGGTATATTTATAAAAAATCCACTTCAATTTCTTCAATCCACAACAGCAAATGTAATACGTAATGCAATTAATCACCATTCAATATTCTTTATTGCAATATTTTTAAACCTATACAAAAGCGCCAACCGACATCACGTGACGCGACCGACATTGACATATGTAACAGTTTTTTTTTTATTGTCACTAGAGACACTACCATAGAGTATACACATAGACACACTCGCTGCACTCGTACGCAGTGTTGCCAACATTTTTAAAATAAAAGTGGGGCTGTCGGTAAGAGTAAAATTTTAGTGGTCAGACTTGAGTTTTATGAAATTTTAAGACTTTTGGCGGGAAGTCGAAAAGAGCGGGTGTTTAAATTTTTCACTGTTTTGTAAAATATAATTTTCTAGTTTATATTACTGTAACATTGTTGTAAATAGTAGTTTTTAATTGAATTTAATATAATAAAATAAAAATGAGTGAAGATAGCGACGGGGGTCCGCCCCCTGGAGATACTTCCAAAAAAAGAAAATTGGAGGAAAGTACGGTGGACTTCAGAATGTTCACAAAAACTAATTACAAAAGACAATTCCCAGAAAATTATAGTGGAGATTGTGTCGTATATGTGTAATCGATGAATAATGAAAAATTGGGAAACAAAAATCCCATTACTTTAACAAAATTATTTACAGAAAATGTAAAGGGTATAGTAGGAGTACATCGAGTGAATGCATATAAAGTTGGTGTAACTTTTAAGAAGCCTGCGCCAGCTAATTGTTTTTTGAAAATGGACCATTTCCTTATTAGAAATAAACTAAAAGCTTTTGTACCGGCCCACCAGTCGGAGATTACAGGAGTTATTAAATATGTACCGAAAGATCTCTCAAATGAAGTTATATACAAAAATATTACATGTGACACAGAAGTTATTTCAATTAAAAGATTTTTTAAGAAAGTTGAAGGAAAACTTTGGTTACAATAAAATAATAAAAAATAAAACCGTTGGGTACAATAGAAATTACTTTTGCTGGTACAATTTTGCCTCAACATGCCTATATACAAATGTTTAGGTATCCTGTACATTTATACATACCACCATTACTACAATGTTTCAAATGCCTTAAATTCAACCATTCTGCAAAAGTTTGTCGTGGAGAGCAAATGTGCTCCTCATGCGCTGGACGCCATTCCTACAAAGAATGTGACGTAGAAGAAATTGTATGCATTAATTGTAGCGGTAATCACATGGCCATCTCGAGGGACTGTCCAGTGAAGCAGAAGAAAATGCAAGAAAAGAGGAAAAAATTTGAGAATTTTAACCATAGTTATGCCACTGTGGTGAGTAGTGTCCCATTGCTCACTGACCCCAAATCTTTTCCAACTATTTCACGACCAGTCAATGTACCACCTGTTAGTAATACCAAAACAACATTTAATGTAGAACAAATCATAAACAATGATATTATATTGAATGCTTTAGTAAAGTCTCTTGTAACCCTCGGAAATGACAATAGCAATAGTCCAGTAACAAATAAAAGAATTAAAGATATATTATTAGCCAATTTAATCAATTAATGGATACATATCTTAATATAACACAGTTTAATATACAAAGCTTGCAGAATAAGAGAGCCTTATTAAAAACATTTCTTTGTGAACATAATATAGACATATGTTTGTTGAATGAGACATGGCTTAGGAGCTCAAGTTTAATTTTATTAATTTAAGATTTTAATTTAAGATTTTACACCATACAATTTTATACGTAAGGATTCAGTTAATTCACATAACGGTGTAGGTATATTAATTAAACAAAACTTGAAATATAACATTATAAATACAAGTTTTTATGAAACAATTCAAAATCTTTGTATATCCATAGAAACTTCGATGGGAACAATATACATTCTTTGTGTATATTGTCCACCTAATAACAGGTTTGATACAAATAAATTAAAAAAGGTATTACTTGAAACACCTAAACCATGCCTCATCATGGGAGATTTTAACGCACATCACTTATTATTTGGTTGTCACTCGAATAATAATAGAGGTAACAGTTTGTTCAAAATTATAGATGAATTTGACATGTGTATATTAAACGATGGGAGTGCCACCACTATTCAGGTTCCAAATAGAAATCCCTCTGCAATTGATATAGCTCTTGTTAGCCCCACATTGGCTCCATTCTGCGAATGGCGTGTCCATGATGATCCAATGGGCAGTTACCACTATCCAACTCAGGTAACCCTTAATGTGAAGCCGTCAATATATGAAGTACGTCCTGTGGAAGAAAAATATATTTATAGTAAAACAGATTGGACTAAATATAGTATGTTATCAGAAACTTATTTTTCACAATTAAATATAGATTGTAATAATTTGAAACCACTCGAATTATATGATAATTTTATCGGTATTTTAAATAATCTAAGAACAGTAACAGTCCCCAAACAAAATCCGAAAACAGTTTCAAAACCAATGAGGAAACCAGCTCCTTGGTGGAACCGAATATGTGATGATGCAGTTCGAAAGTCCAAGGAAGCTTTAGTTAATTATCGAACTACACCCAGCATTAATAACTTTATTCATTATAAAAAGATAGACGCTCAAAAGAAAAGAATATTAAAAGAGGAAACGGTCAACTCATGGCATGATTTGTGTAGTAGTTTTAATAGAATGACACCTGTTTCTAGAATATGGGGATATATTAAAAGATTTAAAAGAATAGGTACTTCTCATAATAGATTTTTAAATGATGAATGGGTACCACGTTTTTTGGATAAGATATCAGATTCATCTCAGATCAATGAAAGCAATTTAAATAGTATATTGAGCCATGCCATTGAAAATGATAGTAACTCCTTTATAAATAGACCATTTACACTGAGCGAATTGTACATATCTCTAAAAAGTAGGAAAGATACAACACCAGGTTTGGATAATATACCGTACATTTTAATTAAGAAACTACACCCTTATGTTTTAGAAATACTTTTAAATATTTATAATAGGTTATGGAATAGTTTAGTTATACCAGAGTCATGGAAAACTCAATGTGTCATTCCCATCTTAAAACCAAATAAATCTGCTAATAACCCATCCTCATATAGACCTATTTCCCTATCATCATGTTTGGGTAAACTTTTCGAGAATATGCTAAAACTGCGGTTAGATTATTTTGCTGAATCACAACAAAAGTTACCAGATATTCAATTCGGATTCAGAAGAGGCAAAAGTTGTTCTGGAAGCTTTGTATCCTTTATACACGATTTAAAAAAGGAAAAACTTAGTCACTGTAATGTTATAAGTGTATTTTTAGATGTAAAAGGTGCCTTTGATAATGTAAACATTGAACCATTAATTAAGGTTTTACAAGAAATGGGATTTCCGATGAAAACTTTAAAATGGATTTTTAAATTTTTAAATAATAGAACAGTTTATGTTAGATATAATAATAAATCATATGGGCCCAAACAGGCCAATAAAGGCACAATGCAAGGTGCTACACTCTCGCCGTCATTGTACAACTTTTATACATCTCAAATCCATAATTTTGTAAATATACCTGGAGTAAAGATTTTGCAATTTGCCGATGACTTGCTTTTGTATAGTGTAAATCAAAACTTAAATATGGCAGTCAATCATATAAACAGTGCATTACATCAATTACAACATTATTATAATAATATTTTAAAATTAGAAATCAGTACAGAGAAAAGTTCAGTGTTAATATTTAGTAAAGATCAATCCATAGAGCCTGTTAACATAACTTATAATAACAACATAATTCCTATTGTGAATCATCACAAATTTTTAGGGGTTATAATAGACCATAAACTTAAATTTGATAAACACATAAATTACATATGTCAGAATGCCATGAAGAGCATAAATATAATGAGAAGTTTAGCAGGAACATTTTGGGGCTCTGACCCAAAAACTCTTAACATGTTATACAAAAGCATAGTCAGAAGTCATTTTGATTATAGTTCGTTAGCTTACATGAATGCAAACACAACATTACTAAGAAAATTGGATGTTATACAGAATATGGGTTTGAGAATTATAAGTGGAGCCATGCGCACCACTCCTATTGTGTCCATGGAAGTTGAAAATTGCATACCTCCACTGTCCTTGCGCCGCCTACAACTGGCTGAGAGATTTTGTCTTAAGGAATTGTCTTGTGATGATAATTTTATTGTTGATAAAATTTTACATTCTACAGAAATTGTACAGTCAGCTGCAACATCCAACATCACACCTAATAACCTCATTTCTGCTTCCTTACCTGAAATAGCAATATTAATGTTATCAACAAAAAATCTTACCAAAAATATGTATACTAGTAAAAAGTGGCCAATTTACCAATACCCATATGAAACTATTCTTAACTATATTGATGTTAAGTGTCATTTAAATTCTGTTACAAATAAGTTTGACTTTTTACAATTTTTACAACATAAAAGGGATTTTTACACATTATATACTGATGGTTCCAAAAGCGAGCATGTTAAAGCTGCCTACTATGACCCACAAATGAAAGTAAGTAAATGTTTTAAAATCCCGCATAATTGCAGTATTTTTACAGCAGAGGCTTGGGCAGTATTAGCTGCTTTAACTTATATACATACCAGTGTAAATAATGTAAATATTTTAATTATAAGTGATTCTAAAAGTGTTCTATGTTCTATATGTAATAATACTTTTTCCTATAAACAAAATTATATTGTGTTTAAAATAAGATATATGTTATCAAAGCTGATAGAAAAGAAAATAGAATTTGTATGGGTGGCATACTGGGAAATGAAGTAGTAGACCAGGTCACCCGTAGAGACTATGATGTGGATCTTCTAGACAGTTTTAAAGTGCCTTTTACCGACTTCTATCAACAATTTAAATCTTCAAAAAAAATGTTATGGACAGAATATTGGAAGACTGTCGCAGCTGAAAAGGGAAGATGGTACGCGGATATTCAAAGGGACTTACCAACAACACCATGGTACTATAGATTTGAGTACGTTAACAGGAAGTTCATAGTTTGCATCAACCGCTTGCGATCAGGCCATTGCCTAGTTGCGGCGCATCTCCACATAATGAATATTTTGGACGATAGTAGATGTAGACATTGTTTTGGAGATGACGAGAACATTAATCATCTGATGTTTGAGTGTCCAACGTTTGCCATACAAAGGTTGTTGTTAGACAATGCGATTAGTGGCATAGCAGAAGAAAACTCACTAAGTGTCCCCCGCCACATTGAAGGATTATTAAAAAATTCTGTTTATTTTCTTCCCATTTTTAAATATATTGTCAATACTGTTGGAAAGGTTTAGATCTTTGGTTTAGATAAACACATTGTGTAATTTATAGGTTATATTTAATGTCATTTTGTAAAATGTTATACATCTCCTACTTCAGTTAATAATGTCTTATATGTCAAAACTCAAAATGTATCCGACTGAAGGACTTTGTATCCATGGTCATGAATAAATTAATAAAAAAAAAAAAAATGAAATTTTAATTGGTTGATTCGATGTTTTAACACTAAAAACTTAAAAACATCGATACATCGAGTATATCAATAGATTTTCAAAACATCAAATCCATTCGATGTATCGCATTGTAAACATCGATGTTTTCAATACATCGATATATATCGAATATCCCTAATTTTAAAGTAAGTTGCCACCATAGATGATAAGTAAGTAGTAATACTACTGAAGGTTGCCACTGCTCGAATCGAAAGTGCAAGGAGCTTTTTAAACTTAACAATAGAGAAATATTGCTGAAACCAGAATAGAATCGCATTGCAATTAACAGGTACAAATATTTTTTAATGAATAGTATCAACTTATAAAATATTATGTTAGAATGGCCAAGGTTTAAGGCCTAGCAGCAGCGCAAGGTCGGCCTCCATGACGTGTTTGTTTATAAAAACCAGCGCGGTAAGCTTTTTCTCCATGATCTCCAAGGAATGCATGTATCAAAACGGTTCGTTTGATAGGCAGTTTATTCAGTAGACTTCGAAATCTAATTTTTCTTAGTCCTCGCTCCATAGCGCTAGATACTTCGCTAGTTAAAATGTGAATAAATTTCAAGGTATGGTCGCAAACAACTTTAAAAGCGTTCTTCTTGAATGTGTCATTATGTAAGAAAATCTTGAAATGTGATTTTTTATTGCTTATGTGTGGCCCTAAAATATCTGAAAACATAATATGTTAAAAATGACTTTAATCTGTATAGAATGCTATCCTTTTCTGTTAATATAAATATATGCACTCTCATATGTGTCGCTTAACTTCAAACTCGGTTAAATCTATTAAATATACTTTAGAGATATTTGAAAGAAATTATTAAAGTTCTTATTTGATGGTGTAATGCAGTGGTTCCCAGACTTTTGTTTCATATACTACTTTCAAAATTTTGCTGGTTCCTGGATGGGTCTTGGATCCGGGATAGAAAACGTCCTATTCGGAGTGGTAAAAAGAAATATAGTAAATTTCCTTGTGTTGTAGGTAGGTAATATATATTCAAATATATAAATTATTACAATAATTATTATTATTGTTTTAACAGTTGTAATATAATCAAAATTAAACACTTATTTACAACGTAATGTAACTTCTACACTGGTACTTAGAAAAAATATATAATTTTAATGATATGGATGTAATTGATGGATTGATAGCAAATTATCAATATTTGGCTTGAGTTTTGTAAGGAGTAACCGCAAATCTCCCCGTTCTGTGATATTCAATCTGTTCCTTTTTATTGCTTGCAACGGCCCTAACACTTTTTTCGACGAGATATGATGAGGGAAACGCTATCAGAAGCTTTTACGCGATTCCCCACAGTCAAGGATATTTTTCGGGTATTTCTGCCTGAACCCAAAATTTTTGATACCCTCTTTTAAATGTCACTTTCAGCTCCTCATTAGTGCTAAGCTCGAGTAGCTCCTCTTGTAATATAACATTCTCTACTTCCGTTTCATCAAATGGATTTATGATCCATGGTGATATTTCCATCGACAGAATGTCTTCAAATCTGATTTTAAAATCTTTATGCAGAGCAATCAAATGTTGAACGTATGTCTGAATATCTTCATCAAGGTATTCTACCTGCGATAAGTTTGAAAACTGAAAATTCACGCCGACGAATATTTTCCTTCATAAATTTCAATTTACCAATAAAAGCTGAAATTACGCTCTTTGTTTTTATTAAATTAAGGCTGGCCCCTTGTAATTGTATTAATAAATCTGTCAAATATGCGATGTCTGCTTTAAAATTGATTAGGTTTTTACTTTAAATCAGGATCTTTACTTTCCATAAATTGTGAAACTGAGTCAAAAAGTGAATAAAATCTTGATAAACATGCACCTTTCGACAACCAGCTTACAACCTATCACTCAAATTTTTCGCTACTACATGTTGTCGGTGGATAACACTGTGAATTGCAGTTACCTCTGGTATAATTCTTTTGAGATGGCCTATAAACCCACGATATCGCCCGACCATGGCAGGAGCTCCATCTATTGCCACCGAAATAATAAAAGAAAAAAATGTGAATGGAGAAAATCACTCAGGAGATTAAATATTAATTCACCTTTAGTGTCCGTCTTCAAAGTTTTCGCGAATAGTAGCTGTTCATGAATTTCTTCGCCGATAACAAATCGAACATATGCCAATAATAATGCTTCATTGTCAGGTAAAGTTGACTCGTCCAGTTGAAAAGAAAAATGAGTTATTTGCAGATAATCATACAAGAAACTTTCAACATTAGAGCTGATTACATCATACGTCTTTGTACAGTGTTGTTACTCTAAAGGAATTCTTTTGAGTATGTCAAATGAATCAATGATTTCTAAAACAACATAAGTAACTAAAAATAAGATTTGCAGGAGATACAAAAACCTGGATAATTTTTGATAATGCAAGTAATTTATAATTATGTATATATATTTTATATTTCTATGTATAGAGCTCTTAAAAATGTATTTTTATACATCTTTTTATTTTATTTTAGTATGAATAAATGAATAATAAAGTTTTTCACTTATGTGCTTTTGACATTAAATCTGTTACTTGTGTTGTTTTGATACCCAAGAAACTACTGTAACATAAAATAATAACTCAAATACTCATATTTATTCAACTTTATTAATCTTAAAATCTTAACATAATGTTGCTTATGCCTACTTTTATAGTTATGCATCATCTCCCACTTCATCTACAGTTTCTATTGTTGTGGTTGGCCACTCCAAAATTTCTTCATAGAAGTCTTTAAAGGTATCAGGGACATAGCAAGTTAACTTTTTGATATCTTCAATTTTTTTATATTTATCGGTTTTTTCACTGAATATGCCAATTCTGAAGACAAAAAAAATTGTGAAGAAATGCAGCTTTTCTTGGAAAAACGCAATGTGAAAGAAAAGTTATTGATCTGGTAATCAATAAACTCACTTGCCTTCACCTTTCCAATATTGTCAACTGAGTGGATGAAATGGGAGTATGTAGATATTCTGAAATGTATCTTGTCTTTTTTCTCAACACTTCTGCCATAAGAACAATCTGATAGACATGGCTTTTTGTAATAAGCCTTCTCCACCACGCTTTGAAATTAATTATATTTGGCTGTACCACGTCATGGACAAAGAATTTGGATGATGCCTTTGTGACAATTTGAACAAAATTCAAAATTGAATATAACCGGTCTTCCTTTTTTAACTTCTTTTACACACACCCAAATGCTCTGCCACAAGGCAGAAAAGAATGCCCTCTGACTGGGTAACTTTGTTCTATTTTACTGAACTTCTTGAGTTCCACCATGGCTGCAAAATATCTCAACAAAGTATGATTTTTATTTTGACCTCCACAGTTGTCTGAAATGACATAAAGGGTCTTTATACCTGGAGGAACTTCAGTGTTTATGTAATCATTTACAAAGGAGGTCACCTCATTGGGGCCACAAAAACATATTAGTTTTTAAATTTGTAATGCAAAAAGCATTCACAGTTAGTTGTCGCAAGTAAAAAGTTGCCTGAACTGGAATTTGTGGTAATTGCAAATTCATCATGTAATCAAAAGCCAATCCCAGTGCAGTGTCATCATATTTTTCATTTCCTTCAGTACAAATTTCTTTCACATCTCTTAATTTCTGATAAAAGTTTTGACTTCGTTTTTATGAATGACTAGCTGTGCCTTAGCTACCCTCTTTGCATTGTCATTTAATGTTTGTGATTTTATCCTGATCGTGAGATCCTCACAGGTACAACATGTGTCAACTTGAGGTCGTCCAAATCTTAGAGAAAACCTTTCATTAAATTTTTTTAAATAAAATTCATATTTTACTCTCGTTTCAGGATACTTCCTTTTAAACAATTCAAACATTTGTCTAACGTCCAATCTAGCGTCTAAATAATAAATTTGCTTTGAAGCATAATGACTTACTTTCAAAGGAAAGCACTTAATGTGTTCTTCAATTTGAAGGCAGACTTCGCCAGGAATAGCTCGCTTTGGGTTATTGGGTGCTTGCCTCTTTGGTCACATGGTATTATACCTTTCTTCAATGAATTGCATAATCGCCTTATTCTTTCGGAAGTAATGCCATAGATATTTTGAAAATCTGATTTGCACACATGAAGTTTTTTTCCTGATGTGGATGGTACAAAATATTTAAAAGTACAAAATATTTCAAACTTTTCAAATCTGCATCCAGTCTAATCTTGGGCCTCGAGACAGGAACTGCCTCTATATTCTGTTGCAGAAATATGTCTTGCTTATTTTTTGACCCCATATCATAAAACATTCAGAAATAATCTAACTTTTTCATAAGTAATTTTATGAAGACATCCACGCTTGCATCTGTGATAGGAAACAAACAAGATTAGTGTTATTTTTTGTCTTAGGGATTCAAAGAATACTAACTACCCATAAAGGTACTTTAAGTTTTTGTTTACTAGAAGTGTCTTATTTTAAATAGATCGTATACGGTGAATCTAAGAGGAAACAATAAGTCAAAGAAGAATGTAGATAAAAGATATCTTTATGAAATTTACCTGCAATCTTTTTGAGGAGTTTTCACTTTAGGAACTTGTTTGTTACGGGTTAAATTATAATAAAAGAGAGATTTCCCGTGACAATATATATATATTAAAAAAAATAGGGGTCGTGGGCAGAAGGCCGTACGGTCTGGTCTAGCCTCTTGGTGTCTGAAGGGTATCTAAGGGGCTTTCTCCTCCTCAGCTAAGTTCCCACGTGGTTTACGTGGGAACTTAGCTGAGGAGTCCGGTCTTTAGTCCAGGAGTCTGGCACATGGCGAAAGAGCGAGATGGGGCTCCAACTTCTGGTAGCTTCTCCGTCACCGCTGCGTCCGATCGACGTCGATAGATATCGTCCAAGAGGGCGGTGCAGACTGATTTTGAAACCAAGTTTCAGTCCGGGATATCTAGCGGCACTCTGAACTCCAGACGTTGGAAAATAGCTGGGTATAAGCCCTTTTAATTGGTGCCTTGAACCCGATAAGTAGGTCCCGTACCGTAGTTGGCGGTGCTTGTGCCCGTAACGAAGTTCCTTGAAAAATTCACGAAAAGCGTGTGGGTAGGAGTCCCCCGTCCCACAGCCAGTGTGATTTTAACCCCAAACGATCAAAAATCACGGGCTGTGTGGCCATTACAATATATTAGATGATATACAGAATAATAAAGGCATGGATACAAATGAGTTGATAAATATCAAACGCAAATAAGTCCTTCATAAGTGAAAAGGCGGTAGACCAAATTATCTTTTTGCAGATGCTGTCAATGTTATCTTGTATATGTTAATGTTTAATCTAGCTTAGTTTTATAATAATTACCCCTGACTACATAAAAATATAACTAATAACGCATAAATGACATCAAAACTATTAAAACAGGTTTGGACATATTGGGATTTGAACTGAACCAATGGACTTATTTGTTTTTGAAAAAAAGTTATGAATGGACATATTAGAATTTGATTAAAATTACTCATGATGTCATAATGGCGCCACGGCTTAGGGTTGTCGCTGATGCTTATAGGATTTTTACGTTAAAATGACTTGAATTTGATCGCAATATTGTCTGACATGGCTGACAAGAAATAAAAAACATGCGACAATGGTATCAAATGTTATTTTAAATCACATATTTTTGTTATACACAATATATATATTTTTTTAAGAAAAATAGTAATATCAAATCAATCATTAAATTTTTGTTAAACAAAATCAGTAATTTCTTCATTTTCTAAATTGCCGGGATCTACAAGACTTTCATTATCATCTGAATCATAGGTCGTAGCGCTAGTGTCAAGTCTGGTAAAAATATTTTTGTAGTAACCCAGGTTTTCGTTATTCTGCCACTCATCTCCATAGTGTTTCGTTAAAAGGTTTTTTACATCTTTCAATTTGGCAGGTTTAACGGGAACGCCGGCTGGTACTATATCCAAACTTAGTTCGTTTAATCTTTTACCGCGCTTTGTCAAAGATTTGTAAGAGCAAATATCATTTCTATAAGAAACTTCACCGCGAACATGGACTGTGTTACGGTTCCCTTTCTGAAATATAATTCTTTTGCACTTACTGATTTGGAAATGCCAACTTTGAGTATTTTTTAGAAAATCTTTGCTTTTGTCTTTCCAGTCATATATAGGTATTTCTGCCGCCAGTTTATGGATCGTTGCATGTTCACCAATTATATTTTCATAATCATTCGGTTTAATTATACTCTCTCGTTTCTTTATCACTCTTTCATTTATGGCAAACACTCTATCAGCCGGCAAGAACGAGTGTCCTGTTACAGGAAATATCATTTCAACTTCCTTGATATTAGATGGTTTTTCTGACAGCCATTTCATAATCATACATATAACCATAGAATTTTTATTTTGGCCACCACAGCCGTCGGATACTAGCCTTATTTTTTCGATTCCAGACAGGTCTAATGAGTTCATACAATGATACAATGCTGAACAGATCTCATTTGAACCTTTAGCTGCCTGGTCTTCAGTCCAAATATATGCGTGAATATTCTGAGGAGTCATGGATGCCCGCGAACTACCGATAACTATTGTAAAATTATATAAATATAATTGTCTGGAGTAGTATGTGGCCTGGTCTGGTATTTTGGGTAGAGGAAGATTTTTCTCGCAGTCAAATGAAATTATAAGAAGACCAGGCAGTTCTTCCTGCAACATTTTATAAAACTGTTTAGCCCTCAGTTTGTGGATTCTTTGTTGAGTGATAAATTCTTGTTTTTTAGTTTGTTACGTCTCAATTTTAATATTTTCATTCAGTTGAAGGCATGTTGAACATACATCCGTTTTTGCACTACCGAATCCAATATTAAACCTTGTGTTAAATATTTTTCTAAAAAAACCTTGTGTTGTTACACTATATCCAGGCAAAACTTGATCTTCGTACATTTGATACATTTTTTTAATGTTTAAGTCCGGATGAAGGTATTGACGCACCTTTATCTGATCTCTGCAATAGTGACTCTCTAAAGGAGTAAAACTTTTAATAAATTTTTTCACAGCTTCTTTTCTAGAGGAGAAACTGAAGTGTTTTCTGTCTCCTCCTCTATTTTCTTTGGCCATACTTCCAGTTTGGAAATGTCTTTTTGCTACTCCATCAATCCTAGAAGACTTCAAACGTGACGCCATCAGAAAAGTTTTTTTGCAAACAGGAATAAGTTCGTTAGTTTTGTATTTTGGTATGTAAAATTTTAAATTAAATGCCCTGGGATTTTTACTCCCCTTTCTAGGCCGAAAACGTTTGACTTTTGAGACGACAATGTGCTTAAGTATGTAATTATCTTGTTCAGTCTTAGAATAAGTGCCATACAGTCTTTTATGGAAATAAAAAAGGTCCAGATTAGCTAGCGAAAGACATTTAAGAGATTTGGAGTTATGTTTGCATGTTGGCTTTTTAGGTAGACCAACGGCCGAATATCTGAAAAAGAAAATAGATACTATTGGCATTTCATTTTATCAAACCTATACAAAACTCGTGTAAGTGACCTACCAAAATCTTGAAAATTGAAAACTGCATCAAAACCTGTTCAGCCAAACGCCTGATAATTGCGGATAAACACACATACACAATGCCTCGTTTACATATGCGTGCGAGTGGTGAGACGAGCGCGCGAGGCGAGGCTCAAAACGAGTATGTAAACGGTGTAATAACCTTTGTATGATGTCATTTAAAAGACCAAAACTTTTTCCTAAGTGTAACTAATACGTTTCTGAAAACCGCATCGAAATCGGTTCAGCCAAACGCGAGTTAATCGCGGACAAATGTACAATGTACATACAGGTCAAACTGAGACCCTCCTTTGATTTTTAATCAAGTTAAAACGTCAATATGTTATACCTAACTCAGCGCTGGCTTAGATAAATAATAATAATAAAAAAACATTTGTAGCCTACGAATATTTCTTTTAGTTTAGTTTTAACAACATACTTGAAATATTATTATCATAGAAAACAAACTACGTCAATATTTTAATAACTAGTGTTAATGGCAGCCCTGCAATAATTTAAAAAATGGCTGTTTAAATTAACGTAATAATTAAGTTTGACTCACAATTTTTGCTTCTTCTCTATCTTTTTTCTCTGCGTCTTTATGTTATTTCGTTTCCTGGCTTTATCAAGCTCCACATTCTTTATGTTTGTATCCATTTTTACCGTTTTAATCTAATTTAAATTAATTTAAATCGCAGAGCGTGCACTGTGTCGGTAATGATACACTACTGAGCGCCATTTTGACGGAAAGGAGTCATTTGATTGGTTGGTTTGGACATATTCGTTTTTGTTGTGAATGCTTCTATGGACATATTACATTTTGAAAAATAATGAAGATTTTACTGGCGAATTTCTTAGAAACTACAAGGACATATTGGAATGTTTAGATTTTAGTTTACTTTAAGTAGACATAAAAAAAATATTTTTTGTATATGATGGACTTATTTGTGTTTGATATTTATCAACTCAAATATCCTAATATTTTAACAATGCAAGAATGTAAGATGAAACTACAAATGATAGCACGTGGTATGGCCAATCAAATAATTGACAACAAATTTTACCAAGATGATAGTTTACATGAAAGAATAATGCATTTTAATACAAGCGTGATTTTCCAAACATTCACAACACAGATACTTAAAATACTCACCGTGGAACACGGGGTTAAAATATAATTATTATAACGACTAGGTACATCCTGAGTCTATTGAAAATTTTATTCAAAAAGGAAATGTCATTCGAAGAAGTGCCATATATATATATATACCCTTCTTCGTCTTTTTTAAAAACTTTTGACAACTATAAACTAAAGCGTAAAGAGAAAAATCCAGAAATCAAAATAAAAAGATATTATATCAATAATCAATATAATATGTAATATAATATTACAAATTTACTGTTTTTTCACTATTAAAAAACTAAATTATTATTTTTTTAAGATTTAAGACGAAAGTAAAATCGATCTATGAATCGAATATTAAAGAAAGGTTAACGCCGTTTTAGTAAGGACGTGCGCCGATAGATGGCGCTAAAGCCTCTGAATGAACAGAGGAAATGTAACTACGTTACATTTTGTTACTATGAGACACATATACCTGTCCAGACAATCGGGATTTCTTCACTATGTTTCGTTTATAAGAAACCTCATTCCGTTGCCTCTTTTTAGGCCTTTGTTCAACAATTCCGGTATCATCTTCACAATCTGATTCCATGATATTCAGTGAAAAGGTATAATTAAGAATAGTTTCACAAACGGTTTCTTTCTTTCGAATGACAAACGAAAATAATATTCTTGACAGCTGACGTTTCTTTCGGCGCCATTCGGCTGTGTTGCCAGGGTTGGTTGAGTGAAAAAACAACACAATTGTATGCACTTGTGTTGATTTAACAATCACCGAAGAGAAATGTCTGAATGAGAAATGAAATGAGTTATGTTGTTTTAACACTAAGCGGTATTTTCAGTAGTTCAATTTAAACAAAAAGCAAAGCAATTGTGTTGTTTTAATGCACAACCTATTAATGGCCATAGACTAAATACAAAATCGCTTTAAACTCGATTTCGGCAAAAATATTAATTACGTTGTTTTAGAAATCATCGATTCAAATGAAGATTTGTGCAGAACAGTTTTTAAAACCTTTTCAACAGCAGGTAAAATTAACTGTTCTCCAATGGTGCACACCATTTCCAGATTTTCCAGATTTTGCTATAAGTAATGAGATATTGTAAGATGCCCGCAAGCCATCATCTTTGCTTTCAGACGTTGAAGCGAACATACTGTGCACATTAGCGTGGCCAGGGTTCAACTAGTGTGGGTGCCAATTTCAAATTTTCTGCCCAGCTTGTATATATTTTTTTTAAACTTTGATGAGTACAAATTTTTTAAATTTTTATTGATAATTATTATAAGTAATGTAAGTTTAGAAAAAGGGGTACAAAAAAAGAGATACTTAAATAAAATTACAAATTTGATAAAAATATAATTTATTTTACAATACCATGCGTCTATCAAAAGGAACAATTTTTTTAAAAAGTCTCTGATCTTCTCTCATTTTTACTTCAGCCTTTTTTTTCATTTATTAAAAGATCGACTGCTTTTTCGGGATTGAAATTCTGCCAAGCAACTACACTTGATGCGTGACACTTTGATTGCTGGTGAAGTTTAAACCGGTGGGTAGCTTTATTCCAAGATGTAATCCCCTTTTCAGTAAATGCGTCCTCATTCTGTCCTTGTGTAATACTACTGTTTATGGCAAAGCATCTACATGGAAAACAAAAAGCTGCATCTTTCACTGGACTGTACTCTAACCAATTAAAATCCTTATACCAATCTGTTGAAAATGACCGATTTCTTGCATTTTGTGATTTGCCAATTGTTCGAGTTGGGAATACTTCTAAATTTGGTCGATATGGACCTCTCTGAATTCTCGCCGATTTTTCTAATCTTTCTACAGGTAATTTCAAAGACGGATCGTCAGCTACAGCTTTGTGATTTGTCACGTTTGCGTTTTCATCAACACCTGTAATACGAAAGCAAAATCTTACTGCTTAGACAAAAATAAAACAACAAAATAATTTATGCATTTTTTAGAAATATTTTGTATGCAGGTGAATAAAATATTCATTTTTTCATATAATTTTGTTGTTAATAATGTAAATTTTACATAAACTATACTCACTGCAAGCGAGAAACTGGGAAGTTGTTTCACTTCGTTCTTTTGTCGTCTCATCGTCATATCTTTCAGAGGACAAATCACATCTGTCGTCAGAAATCGTTGTAAAATCATTCAATTTTGTACCATCTTGAACCGAAACGTAATAATTTGAGGATTTTAAAACTGAAAATTAAAAAATTGTTAAAATGTGCTTTTCAAGTATCATATTTTATAAGATAAATTATAATTTCCATATATCTTAAAAACTAAAAGTAACGCGTTTAGCGCATTTTAACCGCTGAAAAATACATAATGTGCTTCGTGAATAAATTATAATTACTCCAAATTACTCATAAAATAAATTAAAAGATTTGTATGAATTTAATAAATAATAATAAATGAAGATTCATAAATTGAAATTAATTGTCAAAAAGTTTGCAATTACGATTAATGTTCTGCATTTTTTAATCGAGACTCAAAAAATTTGATAAGAGTAATAAAGTATATTTTTTCAATGACGTAAATAAGTTATTTTGCAGACATTATTTTAGTTAAGATGGCAGACTCAGCTCTGCGTATTATTTTTGAACTTCTCCATTATCGACATTTTTCAAAGTGAAGTCAAAACGGCAACGGACCGTTCACTCGAATAGCGCGCGTGAGTATAACTGCTACTGTTGCCATATAAGGCAACGCTGCTGCGCTAACTATATACCTATATATCTGTGTGAGCGCGCGCGCGTGTCTACTGCGCGAGCATACTATACGCAGATCGTGAGAGTGTGTTGTTCTCCGATGTCGGAGCTCAGCGCGCACTGATGACAAGAGCATTTACCAAACTCGACAGGCGTAAGGCGTACACTCGAAAGGCGTTGGGTCTCGTGCTCCGATTTCGGAGTAGCCTATGTTCCGATACGGCCCGAGTACGAGACGCTCGAGCGCTAAATCGCAGCACATACCGAAAGTCAATCAGTGTGGCCGTGTCGACATACCGACTGCTTCGACCGTTACACTCGAAAAATCGGTGTTACAGAAACTGTTCGAATACGTATACGTACGAAAAATTCATTTCTAATTAATTTTATTTCGCAATATGTGCCTTTATCTAAATACAATATTTTTTAACTTACCACTTGTATCTTTCGATGAATTAGATGAAACCTTACTCAGCCACGATGACATAAAATCAGAATGCTGCTTTACTTCCTTTTTTCTTCTTTCCACTTGATTTTTAAATTGATTATCCGATGGTTTTTGAGACATTTTTATTTTTAACAACACTTCGATAAACGTTTTCAAGAGAAGATAATGTTACTGCTGCACACGAACTGACCACAAAAGCAAATGATGCTCAACGATTGTTAACGAATATTTTTAAGTTGAATGCATCGGTAGAGAAGTGGGGGGTGAAGAAGCATGCCTGCATCAAGGGACAGTTCCACGAATCGCGAGCTGTGATTCGCTCTTTTAAATTATGATTGACAGGCCTGTGAGACGATCAGTTTAAAAAATAACGTTCCTTGTTTTTCGAAAACATTTTTATTTGAATGAGCAACCATTAAATATTTAAAATTGATTTAGTTTGTTCGCATTTATTATTTCATTTACTTGGATTACATATTCAATATTGTATTCTTAAAGATAAAAAAAATAGTTTGGTATGGGTTAATTCGGTTACTAAAAAACACTATGTGCGCTTTAGTAATTTACGATTCCATATTTAGTTATCAATATGTTTATTACGTGCTAGAGAAAAGTGCTAAAGTTTGCTAGAGAAACCCTTATTGCACGTGGGACTTCAGGCTTGTGCTTCTTGATGAAAGAGCAGGTAGGTAAGAGTTAGGTTTGCTGGAGCTGCGCGACAGTCCTCTCTTGTTACTGACATATACAGGAGCCAACATATCTTGGTAAACATGTCGCCGAAAATCTTTCAGGCACAATTCATCTAAACAAGAGTTGGGGTCTTTTTGGAGATCTTTATAAATGATAAAAGCGTTTACCACTGTGCAATCTAGAAAATGAAAGAATATACGATGCCACCACTTCTTTGACTTGCGATCGATTGCGTAGCTCCCTTTCAGCTGGTCAAATTTATCCACGAAATTCATGTTCTCGTTGTAGTCCTTCACGGCTAAAGGACATGGAACTTCAACCTTCTCTCCAGTTTTCTCAGTTTTTGTCACATTAACCTTATTTCGTGGGTCATGAAAGTTAGTCAAGATGAAAACAGAACGTTTGTCTTTCCACTTCATATAGGAAACCACCTGATTGTCGCTGACTCTATAATCGTACTGCCCGCGTTTCAATTGCCTGTCAGTTTTCAAATCAGGAAGATGCTTACGAGTATAATTTACCGTACCACATGCATAAACGTTTTTTTGTCGTAAATCAACCTGCAATTCATAGCTATTGAAATAATTGTCGAAATATAGCCTGTGGTTCTTGTCCTCTAATCCCTTACAGAATCTCTTGACAACATTTCCTCCTAAGTTAGTTTCCGTTTTATCCCCTATCTTTCCAGTATAAATTTCAAAATCTAAACAATAGCTAGTAGAAGCACACTTCGTCCACACTTTGTACCCTCTCTTTGTAGGTTTCTTAGGCATGTACAAATGTGCTTCAAAGTACTCCTGCCTTTGAACTTTATCATGGATTCGTCAATAGCAATTTTGTCTGTGTGACTGTAATTTACTTTATAAGCTTCTCTAATCATCTCTATGAATGGTCGGATCTTGTATAATTTGTCGAAATGAGGATCGTTCCGCGTAGGCTGTAGATTATTGTCATTCAGGTGTAAGTTACCGAGGATCCAAGAGAATCGATTAAATGACATAAAATATGATATTATGTACTCATCACGTAAATCAGGTGAGGATGACCAGTAGTCTCTGTAACTTGGGACTTTTTTTTATACCCATCACCGACACAATGAACACCGACATTTCATCCGTAGTAACTGGTTTATAGGTTTTTTCTTTTTGTTCAGCATATAAATTCGTGTGAAATGTTGTGCTGTATGACGTCGTCTGTCCAAAGCAATTGAAAAATTCTAAGAGGGCTCAACTGCTGGCGTGCTGCTAAACGAGATATTTCTTCAGGCAAATGGACTGATGGTGTATAGTCGTCAGGAGCTAAAATGGTGTAAGCTCGTTTCCATTTTGGAGGTTTTATGACAGGGAATGACGGCGTAACAGCTAAGGCAGCGGGCTGTCTATTATGTACCAGCTGAGCTAGGGGGATCTCATCGTCAGAATCAAACTCCTCATCAGATGGCAAAAAACTCTCACCTCGTGTAATTTCTCATTTTTTTGCGAATCATTTGGCCCTTCTTCAATTTCGAGTAGATCTTCTTTTTACAAAAAGTACGGCAGCCGGATATTAATTTTTGTCCAACATGTATTTACATAAATATACTGCACACAATAAAACAAAAATTAGAATTTAAATGATAATATTTACTTACCAGCAAAAAATAACTCGCACGCACTATGAAAACCTGAAATACGACGATTTTGAATGAAAGTTTGTTATTAATTGTCTCTGTGCCGTTTAGGTTCCCTTGAACGATCGTAGTACACAGCACTTCCGTAAGATGACGCCATTCTTAAATACGCGCCAAATATAGGTGGTTGATGACCACCGTGACGAAAAGAGTTAAGACTGCCAGTATCAAACTTGATGGTCTCAGCCTGAACGCCTTGGTCTGCAACCTGAGGGTTGATGATTGATACTTCTGTTTTAAAAGACATTGTCCTCTTCCTCCTGGGCCCCGTCCCATCATCGGGCTGCATCAGTGCTAGGATGGGTGGCAGCTCTGATGCTTTTTTACCACCTTCTACAAGTTTGGGGAGTCCTGATGGCTAGTGGACCCTTCCTGCTTGGAAGCAAGCTTCTTCTCTACTTCCCTCAGGTCATCTGCCATTTTTACTACGACCCTTGAGTAAGACTCCATTTTGAGCATGGAGAACTTTGAATGCTGGCCAAGCATGGCATGGACCACCTTCGCAAGTCTCCCATCCTTATCCAAGATGCCACTCTTGATGAGCGTCCTTTCCTTTACCCCATCAGAGATGAGGGAGCCAGAGACTGCTGCATTGACAAACGTTTCGGACTTTTCGTAAAGGCTGTCCAAGCTAGTGGCCTCCAACTTCCTCTTCTCCTTAGGGATGCTCAAGGAGGTTTTTTTTATTTCTGGGCCTACTTGTTCCCCCAACAATTTGGTTTTTATTGGACTACACTCTTAATTTTCTGGCAATTTCTATTTTTTTAATCTATTCTTTACTCATGCGTTTATTATATATTACATATCTTTATTTTCTCAAGTTTATTTACTCTATTTTAACATTTCTTTTCCACTACACCCTTACATATTACAATTTTGTTTACATTTCTAACTTGCTTTAACCTTCATTTGAATACATTCATACCATTTCTTTGCTTTACACTACATTTCTCTTTTTCCTTTACATTTCTCTTATGGTTTATATTATGTTTCATTCATTTTCTTATTTCTATCATATTTTACAATTTTCCTTTATACTTATTTTACTACTACTACTTATTACTTTATTTCTATATATTATACTTATCTGTAGTTTCCTATATTCTCTATCTATGGATTTATATCTTTTAAACATCTTCACATATACATATCCACTATTACAATTTTTTATTCTACTATTTAATTTTTCTTCTACTTATATTTTATTTATAATTTGTTTACTTGTTGAGTGCCACATTTTTTACATTAATTTTATTTAGTTTCTACTTTACATTCACTTTCCTTACTTATGTAAAGCCTTTTTTCTGTTCTGTCTCTACTTCTCCTTTCCTTGTTAACATCTACATTGACTATTTCATTATATTTGTTGTTATATTTATTTATTTTTATTGTGCTATGTTACTTCTACTAAGTTAACTCATCCTTACATACGTTTGTTTTTGTTCTATTTAACAGTCTGTATTTCGGTCTTTCCGCGCCCGGGACGAAGTGCCCGGCCAGGCGGTTTGCCGAGAAATTATTTTCATAATAATTCTTTACAATTCGTGGTACGCTATGCACACCGTGAAAATCCAAGGTAGTTTTTATAGCCGTAATAGTACCAGTTTACATTATCATTATATTAATATTATTGTTATTGCTTAAGATATATATGCTGTGTTATGAATTATAATCATATATATGCTAAGTGTTGTTGTTGCTGTGCTTTTTTTTTTTTATTGGATATGCCAAAACAATTTTTGACAAATGACAACTAATTTTATTTCGGCTATACTGGCCGTACTGGTACTATTACTTCTATTCTTCCTGGCTATCATATGCTACGGCTGCTAGTGCTATAGCGTCCCACTTTCGCCGTACCGGACACTCCGCACTAAACGCGTTGTGGTCTACTCTATCCAGTTTCTCTAATGAGCAATTTACACAACACGCTTTGCTTCCTTCTTTTAATTTTTCGCATTTGGACTGATGATGCGCTCCGGAGCAGTGGCAGCACTTCTCTTCAGCGTTACTATTGCACTGTCGCCTTCCATGTCCGTACGCTAGACAGCGCGAGCACTGTATTAGCGGGGACTGGTCGGCTACACGAACGCGCTGCATATTTATATAAATATAACCCGCTTTAGTAAAGTGCTGCCACAGCCCCGGGGACACATTTAGCACTACGTGCTCTGTTTGCTCATCTTTTCCTTTCCTCCTATATTTTATTGAAATTCTATTTTCTGCCCGTCAGGGAGTGGTTGCATGAGGTGCCCATTCTGGGCTCTAATCGCCTCAAGGATTTCCCCGTCAGTGGTCGGCTTGAGCACCCCATACAGCACTACCTGTGGGTCCTTGTTTTTTACTATTTCCACCTCAAAGTTACTTTTACTATTTTCGATTTTGCTTTTAATTGTCTCTTTCTTTCTTGTCGCTAAATCCTAAAATAACTTTCCTCTCCTTCCCTTTCCGATACCTATCTACTTTTATACCCTCCTTTCTAGAGCCTCTATTATTTCTCCTATTCCTGTTATTATTTCCGTCCCCGACATGAAGTTCTCTTTGTCCGTTACCACCAAAGAGTGGAGGGTCACGCGCTTCGGTTCCGGTGGCGTGGTTTGGGTTTCCCCACAGCCACCGACCACACTCGCGTATGTCGCGGGTTGAGGTCCCGCCAAAGCCCTGGCCCCCCACTGCTCAAGTGCCTTGCTTAGGTTTTCCCTGTTTTATTTTCCTACTGTCTGGCTTGTTTGTTTTATTTCCTCGATTTTGCAACTTATTTCCCCTTTTAGACCCCTACATTCCTTTATCATTTCTTGATTTGTTCTGTTTATTTCCTCAATTTCGACCTTGTCTCCTGCCTATCCTGTTTGTAGCGGGCTTCGACCTCTTGATTGTAAGTCCTGATGTGTGTCTGAGTGGTGATGATAATAATACAGCAACAATTATTATATTCTCCTTTATTGGTGCTTAACACTGATTACGTATTACATTTAATATGAGGTATATGCCTAACATAGCAATATACCTACGTCTACACTATTTATAGCCTTTTGGCCAACTGAAATAAACAAACTAAATAGGCTTTACTTCATGACATCTGTCAATGTCAAAAATGACATTGACACTTACTTTTGTCAATATGCAACACTGTTGTTTATTAAATCTCTCAATCTTCCATACACATCTATCATTATCGCCCTACAATCACACTCCTTTCGCACTATCCCATCCTCATCACTGTCACACTGAGTTTCTGAGTCCCTAGTATTTATATTCTCCCTTTCATTTCCCGTCCTTTGCCTACTTAGTAACGCCGCCTTCCCTGCCTGCTTTGCTATTATTGCGAGGTTATCTGCCAAACCAGACTAACTCGCTCTTCATATTTCTAGTCTGGTTTAGCAGATTAAAACTCTCCCTAGCTGCGCGCGATATATCCGCCAGAAGGGCTTCCATAGAGTCCACGGGGCCCTGTGCTATTGCTACTGGGCTGCTTCTCCGGCCAACACCTCCGCCGCCGCTTCCCCCAGTCCCCATGCCCTCCATGGACAGTCGCGCTTTCGGGTTTCTGGGGATGCCACTTGTGGGGTGTGCACCATAGCCATTTGTGTCAGTTGATTTAATGTATTTATATTGGTTCTAATTCTTAAAATGTATGTGTACTTGTATTTTTGAAATGATTTTATTGTATAGTAGAATTGCAAATTTGTAAGATAAAAAATAAAATATTAAGTATAATTATAAAATATAAATGTAACGATTGTTTTTATATGTCTTAAAATAGTTGGGTCTAAGTAATTAAAATATTTGTGTATAATATAAGGCTCCTATGTTCGTTTTTATATCAATATTTAGTCCTAGGTTAATATATTCCGCCTGATGTAACTTAATAGCAAGACGTGGTCTTGACAATTTTATTGCTCTTTTGTTTTTTGCAGGAGCTTTATATTGTCCTCAACTAATTTGCCTAAGAGTAACCGTGCTCCAATAAGAGTGACAGGTCTGAATATATATAATTATGCACTTAACCTATCAACTACACCAAAAATGATGTAGTTGGTCCTAGATTAGAGTGATATATCCTATCAACTGTGCCAAAAATGACACAGCTGGTCTTAAAGTAGTGTGGTATACTAACTACTAGTTGTCCCGAGCACTAACCTAACAGCTGTGCTAAAATAACACAGCTGGTCTTACAGCTAATAGCTTGTAGTCTTTTTGAAAAAGTTTTTATAATATATCACAGTCAATAACTTAGGAAAAATTTGTCCTGAGTGTTTTATGACGCCTTCCGTCGGTCAAACGCTCCTACAACTAGCCTATAATTTAGTTATTTATTTAGTTTAAATTACCGTAATATTATGTACTTAATTTGCTCAGTTTGTTACTTTTTTATATTTTATTTTGCCTTATTCTTGTACTATTTTATATGTATATATGTTCTGTATTTGTATTTAACAACTTCTACTCTTTACTTCTATGTATTCCTAATTTTTTAAGATTTTTTAGATTAATTTTTAAGGTTTATTTAATAATTTTTATTGTTGTATTTTGTGTATTATGTGTTTAGTTTATGTATTTGTATATATGTATAGCTATTTTATATTTATATTATGCTATTTTTAGTTTTTTTAGATTTTGTCGGACATACATACACAATGTTTATTTTAATTTAGTGACCGACGAAAAACGTCAGCAGTTTGCAGCTCTGAAATCTCGACTCCTCCTACTTCGTGACGTCACTTTTTTATGTCTTAAAATGCAAATATCTCCTAAAATACTCGATATATCCTTCTAAAAATCTCTGTATATATGTATTCCCGTCAAGGCCACAATATGTAATACCCAAAATTCTCAATTTCTACTTATTTTGGCCGCTATTAGGGATTTTGTCTATGCGAACCACGGGCGGAGTCTTCCCGGCTATTTTGTCGACAAAACTTAAAATGCTAATTATGACTAAACTACTCAATCTAAAAATATGGGGCTTTCACCACTCTGTTATATACTTATTCTATATTCTATATGTTCTGATTTGGTCTAATATAAAAATCTATTTCTAATCTTTTTTGGCTTTCTAAAAACTTATGTCTAATTTCCTAAACTTGTACTATCTAAAACTATGACTTAACTTTAATTCTTGCACTCCCGGCTGCTGGTGCTGACCCGTGGTGATGGCCCGGTGGTTTCCTGTGAGTCTGGACCGCCTAGGACTCGATCCAGATTTTTTGTTTTTTTTCCGTTTTTCTCGGGAACCAATCACCGGAACAGCTCCAAATTTTTTGTGTGGCAGCTCCTCGTCGTCACTCAAACCTTTTAATAAAAATTTTGATATCTTTTCGCTTTAGTTTTTGAGCTATTAAATTTTAAAAATGTCACTTTTTAAAACCTCTATAACTTTTTTGTTTCTTGTCCGAATTTAAAATTTTCACCGGTTCTGGGTAGCCCCAAACGTTCCGCTTCAGGTTCTTTTATTAATTTTCCTCCCCCTGCACTCCCCGTGCGCACACCCCTGGGCGGTTTTATAGTTTTTAGCCTGCTGCTTCGCGGTTTTCCACTGGAAAAATCTGGTTTTTCGTAGGCAGCAGGCTGAGATCTTTGGCCACAAAAGCGCACCAGAAAAAAGGGGGTCGTTGCTTCAAATCGCACGGCGCACGCGTCCGAAGATTAAAAACCGCTCTAAAATCCGGTTTTTCTTAATTTTCTCAGCTCCCTTTAGTCCGATTTCCACGCGGTTTTCACTATCACTCTAGTCTAACTTTTCCGCGTGTTTTGAGGTATCGCACAAGTTTATACCACTATTTTGACCACTTTGACTTATTTAAATTTACTTTTCGCGGTGCGGAGGTCGCGTGCTCGCGGGGCGCGTGTTGCTTCGTCTGCGGACGAAGCGGAACTCCAGCTCAGGAGGATTGTCATTTCCAGGTTTCGGTACTTAGACAATTCAATTAGCTCAGGGTCAGTTGATCTGAGCAGTCCAGAGAATATGGTGTGGGTCATAAGAATTGGAAGTTCCACACCTGCGAACAACTTCGCCTTTAGGTTACCTCTGAGCCTGTTGCCTATGATAATGGCTGCAGTGGCAGGTGCAAATGCTTGCGACAGCCTAGCCAAAGTGATCACAGATGGCCGCAACACAGTGCCAGTGGTCTTTGCTGAAGTGGAAACGCCATACTGGTGACACTTCCTGGTAATTGTTGCTGTGACCGCTGGATCACATTTCAGAAGAATCTTTGCAACATTATTTCCCCTGGTGAGGAATAATGTCAAGAAAAGTCAGGTCAGTCCTGGGTTCACATATCTCATACACCTCAAATGTCTGATCCCCTACCACTACAGACATTGGGTTGTCAGTGGCCCCTGCTGGGTTCACTTTAGACTTTGCGAGGAACTCGGCAAGAATACGTCTTGGGTCAAACCCTTGGTAGGCAACTGCCTCTCTAATGTTGGCAACATTGGCCCATTCCTCATCTGTTAGGCTGAGCTGATAAGCATCGCTAAGCTCAGCGTGTTTACTTTGCCTCCTCAACATATTGGTCCTTCGAGCCGGATTGACTGTAGCCAGGAGAAGGAGTAAAGGCATGAAGATTGTGATGACCTGCTGATGACTTGACAGCTATCAAGTATGTCATCAAGCCTTCTGTCTATGTGTCTTTTAAGACTGCCAGTATCAAACTTGATGGTCTCAACCTGAACGCCTTGGTCTGCAACCTGAGGGTTGATGATTTATACTTCTGTTTTAAAAGACACTGTCCTCTTCCTCCTGGGCCCCGTCCCATCATCGGGCTGCATCAGTGCTAGGATGGGTAGCAGCTCTGATGCTTTTCTACCACCTACAAGTTTGGCGAGTCCTGATGGCTAGTGGACCCTTCCTGCTTGGAAGCAAGCTTCTTCTCTACTTCCCTTAGGTCATCTGCCATTTTTGCTACGACCCTTGAGTAAGACTCCATTTTGAGCATGGAGAACTTTGAATGCTGGCCAAGCATGGCATGGACCACCTTCGCAAGTCTCCCATCCTTATCCAAGATGCCACTCTTGATGAGCGTCCTTTCCTTTACCCCATCAGAGATGAGGGAGCCAGAGACTGCTGCATTGACAAACGTTTCGGACTTTTCGTAAAGGCTGTCCAAGCTAGTGGCCTCCAACTTCCTCTTCTCCTTAGGGGTGCTCAGGAGGATTGTCATTTCCAGGTTTAGGTACTTAGCCAATTCAATTAGCTCAGGGTCAGTTGATCTGAGCAGTCCAGAGAATATGGTGTGGGTCATAAGAATTGGAAGTTCCACACCTGCGAACAACTTCGACTTTAGGTTACCTCTGAGCCTGTTGCCTATGATAATGGCTGCAGTGGCAGGTGCAAATGCTTGCGACAGCCTAGCCAAAGTGATCACAGATGGCCCCAACACAGTGCCAGTGGTCTTTGCTGAAGTGGAAACGCCATACTGGTGACACTTCCTGGTAATTGTTGCTGTGACCGCTGGATCACATTTCAGAAGAATCTTTGCAACATTATTTCCCCTGGTGAGGAATAATGTCAGAAGAAAAGTCAGGTCAGTCCTGGGTTCACATTTCTCATACACCTCAAATGTCTGATCCCCTACCACTACAGACATTGGGTTGTCAGTGGCCCCTGCTGGGTTCACTTTAGACTTTGCCAGGAACTCGGCAAAAATACGCCTTGGGTCAAACCCTTGGTAGGCAACTGCCTCTCTAATGTTGGCAACATTGGCCCATTCCTCATCTGTTAGGCTGAGCTGATAAGCATCGCTAAGCTCAGCGAGTTCACCACCTAGGGTGCTTATCAGGTCTTTGACCTCAGATGCTTTGAGAGACGAGAGTCTCCTGGACACGATTACGCCTTGCGATTATTACTCCGTCTTTGTGTGTTGTTCAATGGTGCTGGGATGGTTGTTAACACCTGTGAACCACCTCAAGCCATTTATGTTCGCACCTATAGCGCGGCAACACTTCGCGTACCAACGCAGCGTTGGCGGGGCGTGCGGGGACTGGACGGCGGCGACCAGCATGCGGGCAACCGCAGCCACTACACATACGGACTCCTCGGCAGCTGGACGATTACACTAGTTTTAATAAACGTATAATTACAGTCCGCTTTTCATTGAAGGATCCACAGGAGTTTACTTTGCCTCCTCAACATATTGGTAGTAGAACCAGTAAGGATTCTTACTAATGCTACCATTAAATGCTGCGTTATTTACAAATCCTATGATACACCTTTTAGGTACCTGCCTTAGGAATATACTATCAAGCGTTTTACCCTGTACCCCCGATGCTATTGTTAACACTTTAACCTCAGCTCTAGTGATCGGATATTTGGCTGTAGTAGAAGCCAACACTTTTTGATGTGCGAGTAACACTGAAGGATTAATTTTCGCTCTACGAACAATTATGGTAGCGTCTGTAATGCATACTTTAAATTTTAAATCCGTTGAACCTATCAAATTAAAAGATTCTCTAGAACGGACTAATTTATCGGACATCTCAACACCATTCATAAGAATTTTTTCTTGATTAAATATATCACCATATAAGTGACCAATCATTTCTATTTCTTTACTCACTCGCTATTTCTTTACGCTTAATGAACCCCTCATTTTTCTCATCAGTGGAATTAATTTCCTTAGCTACTTAGATAGCAGTATCTTCATACCAAAGCCCACAAGTAAGATGAGACTTTTTAGCTGCTGAGGCGTAGTTTAACAGGTTTTCCACATATGCACGATAGGCATATGTATTATTTGATGGTGATACAAATTTTTGATTTAAATAAACATCAAGCTGGTTGAATAGTGAATGCAACCAATTATTAATCGGCGCCACTACTGTAGATGCACTCAATTTTGTTGAATCTTCATTTAGTATTTTAGCTTTTACATGTATCAATGTATGTGATAGGTCTATGTAGTCATCACCTGTTCCTGACACTTGAAACTCAATGGTTTGGTTGATTGGTTTATAATGAACCCATATTCCATTTCCTATGCTTGTTTGTGTTGATGGTAAAGCAAATAAATCTAACTCCGACTTAATACACTCACAGGAATGATTATGTAGAAAAGACATTGTACATATATTTATGAAAAAATGTATTTTATTTTATTCAGTGTTCTCACTTTTGAAGCAACAGCTGGACTGAGTGTTGATTGAAGTTTGCGTTTTTTATATACCCTGAACCCGACATATTAATTTTATCGATTTTACAATCAGCTTTTCTTTTCAAGTTCGCACTTGCTTCTCTGAGGCGGGTTTTAATGGAGTCTTCCAGGGGGCGTGAACTAACCATGTCCGATAGAAGGCCGACACCTGCACTCAACGCTTCTTTACCAATGGCTCGAGCACCACTAGAGAGTAGCGGTAAGACTGATCTAAATAACCCACCCAAAAAGCTACCGATACCATGTCCAGGTTGATATGGTACTCCTTTATAAACAAGGTGTCTCAAAAGAAATTTTATATTTAGTGGATCGATTAAAAAAAAAGTGTGCCGTTTATAGAAAAAATGTTTATTAATTATTGAAATACACTTTTTGGGGATTTATTTCTTAAAAATAATATCGTCTAAATGTAGACCCTCGCGTTCTCGGCACTCATTTAATCGAACAGTAAAATTACTTATGACGGCTCGACAGGTGGACTCAGGGATGGCTGCCATTTCGTGACGGATATTTTCTTTCAAATGCGCCAGTGAAGTCGGTTTATTGGTGTAAACTTTAGATTTAAGATAACCCCATAGGAAAAAGTACATAGGGGTTAAATCTGGACTGCGTGTAGGCCAATTTATGTCACCTCTCCGGGAGATCAACTTGGAATTGGACGCATGTGAAGTTCTGCTCCCGAGAAACGCTCCATAGCGACTGAATTCCCAAGAGCCAGGCTACCGATTGACATAACCCCCGCGCCCCTCGGTTACGTTGCGTTCACGCAGTAAGCTAAATAAATATAAAATTTCTTTTGAGACACCTTGTATAACACCGATTCCTGATCCAGCCTGATGGGAATAATAATGTTCATAAGGACAAATCATATTATGACTAGTACGAGAGCTGATTATAATTTTTGGAAGTGAAGTTTAATGCACACGGTACCAAACTGGAATGGTATTTTTTGTCCGGTGCTTAATCTTATATCTATACCGATAGTATCAAACTACCTGCGCATTACAGGTAAATAGTGAGGCGGTGAGAATGTGTACATTTTATTAGCACCATAAATGTATTTAGACGGATCAAGTGGAATAATTCTTAATAATGATGTCATAACATCACCAACTATCTGTGGTTCAACTATATCACAATAAACAAATAACTGAGATGGTAACCCCATGTGTAAGGTTGCAGCGTTGCCATTCTCTAAGCGCAAACATCGTAACAGCCTAGATGGCAGCGGCTGTTACAGTGATGAGAGCTTTATCGGTATTCTCTAAGATTAGTTTTGACGCTGTTCGACACTAGCGCTGCAAGGCTGTAGGCGCTAATGACCCCTAGTCTCAGAGCCTAGAGGTGGCTCAACTTCATTTCCTTGTTCCTACAAACAAACAATAAAAAATAAAATTATTTCTTCGAATCAATTCTTCTGAATAATAAACAATGCAAGCTGATGTTGTAAAAGCTTAAATTTTGTAAATCAAGACTTATGTCTTAGATACATACGGGAAATGGATTAATTGTTAAATTCCTATCACCAGTAGCAAAACTTAGACCACCAGAAATGGTCAGAATTTTTTGCTCCAGGTCTGATAGCTCCACCACCTCCACGTCGACCCCTCCACCTGTTCTCTGCCTAGCAGTCTCTGCAGTATTTGCCTTCCTTTTTGTGGCAGCTTTTTTATCTTTCCAATACTACACACAAAAAAAGGAAAAGGTAAGCACTGAGATATGTAGTTTACAACTAAATAAAATTAAACATGCTTATTGTACTAATACTACAATTTATTAATTATTTACGTACCTTAGCCCACTGCTTCCAATCTTGTGTCCATGTGTACAATATCCTTAATGCTGCTACTTGCTTGGCTAAGTTTTTCATACGCTAAGGTAAGATTTCTTGCTCTCCTATTTGCAAATTGAATCAACCTTTTCTTGTGGTATGATTCAAAGGTATTCGCAGCGCTGCAGTACTACATCTTTAAAAATTCTTATTGAGGATTCACAGTAATTGTTTGTGTTATTCCCTCGTGTTAGAACATCAGAGCGATATGCTAAACACCACTCCTCACGCCGACTCCATAAATTGGTTAAATGTTTTTCAAGCTTTTTATTTTTCTTAACTTTCTCCTCATTTAATAAATCAGACATTGTAATTTCGGCTTCTTGCATTGTATTTGTATACATTACAGTACGGAATTTCTTCATAACTGATTGCCGATCTTCTTTAATAACGTCATGCTCGCTTTGCCACAACCAACGCCAAAGAGCTTGATTTACATGAAATATGCAAAGTAATCTGCTGTTTCGAAAAACTGTTCGTAAGGCATTTCTGCGTTGCTGTCATCAGTCATAATGATTTTTGGTTGAAAAACTTTCTGGCAAATCTCCTCTAAATAATCTTTTGCAGATTGAAAACAATGTGTGTAATTTTCTTGTGATTGACTTGTGTGCAAAATGACAACAATAGGTAAAGCACCAATTTTCGTTGCAGCAAAGATAATTGTAACACAAGAATTTGTTTGATCACAAGATCCACTTGTATCCATAACCCTTAATCGGGCATAACGAAAAATACAGTTTTGCATGGCTTAAGGTGGTTCGTCTCGGTTGCCGACCTCTCTTTTCTCGCTAGATGACGCCACTTATGCAAAACAAGGGTTTTATTTATTTTACAAATAGACCTTTGCATTTAGATGCTTAAAATTTATATTCGCGAACTATTTGTCAATTAGGCTTAATATATTTTATAAAATATTTTAGTTTATCAAAGGAAAATCATTCAAGAATGTCGGTTGAAAGTTGGTGTATAATATTTTGAACCACACACTCACACTAACATATTGTATTCTTATGATTATTCTAACCGCTAATTTCATCAAAACAATATCATAAGTAATGGACTAACGTGTAAATGCCACGAACGTGCAATCACTAGGTACGTGGTTCAAATCTCCTCCAGTCAAGTTTGTCTTTTTGTGTTTAAATTTTATAATAATTATTTTTTTGTTTATTTTATATTATTTATAAATTTTATAGCTATGCCATTTTATTATCTTTATAAAATATGTGGTATTTTTGAATAAAACAATATTTTTACACATGTCTTTTAATTTTTTTCACTAAATACATAGGTATTCAATTTTATCACCCTTCTTGAGTTTCAAGCAAGACCACCGACAGGCGCAGATCCTAAAAAAAAAAGGAAAACATATGTATGAAGATATTTCCAATTATATAACATTAGTGAAAAAATAATGCTATGCAAATTTACTTGTCTCGAACAGTTCAAATTTACTTACTTTTCAAGATCTATGCATTTGGCTCCCTTTGGAACCCGCCTCAGAACAATTTCTGGCATAATTGATTTCATGTAGAAATCTACAGGCTTTGGTACCATCATTTTAATGCATTCTTCATTTCTTGGTACTTCAAGAACAGTTATTGGCATTGATGGGCTTATGAAACATATAAAATAACATTCTTTCATTTTTGTAACTCTCAGCTGCCCTTGAACCTAGAAAAACAAAAATTTTGTAGTAGGTAACACAAATTCAGCAAAAAATATATTTTTATTTTAAAAATATGTTTTACTTGGTAGTAATAACTGTGTTTTTCATTCATTACAAGAACTCCAGATTTTTTAATGACAGGAAAATTTTTCCTTTCCTTTACAGCAGTAAGAAGGTCTTGATTATTTCTAGACAACGAAGGAAAGCATTTTATTTCCAGAATAGCATCTTCATTGCACACAACACCTAAAAAAAAAAGAAATTATGATTCACAAACTGACTGTGAAAAGTGTCAGTAGACAATACTCAATGATTTGTTACTTACCATCAGGGCTAGCTCCGAGAAAACCATATTCTTCATCAATGAAGAGTCCAGCTTGGCGAACCGATTTCTGATAATTTTCAATAAAATAAGTCCTTGCAACTGATTCATTCTGCTGTCCATAAAGCATGTTAGTCAAGATATTATTTTTATATAACACTAACTTGACATAGTTATGGCATGGTGTGGATTTTCTTCGTTTACATATCTAAAAAACAGTAAAAAAATTATTGATAATAAACCAAGTCCATGCATATTTTTTATTTCAATGCTAAAACCACAGCAACCACCTAAAATGTTTGTGCCATGATAAAGTTTATTTACCATGAACACTGCCACATCTTCACACATCTAATACTTACCAATCCAAATTGACTTGCTGTCAACCTGTCACTTCTATGTATATTGTACAAGTCATTTTCGTGTTGACCTATAGTGCCTTCTTCAATTGATTTTATCTCTTCAGCAGTTTTCTAAAATTCAAGTAACTTGTCCGAAATCATCTTCCTGAGGTTGTCAATGTCGATTGGGTCAGTATCAATAGTCTCTTGAGCTTGAGGACCATAGTTATTGTCAGTTCGAGTCTGAATTGGCTTTGCAAAAAATAGTTTTCTACGGGTATAGCATTTTCTACGCACTTTTGTATTTTCACTCTGTGTAGTAAATATTTTGAAAGTTTTCCCTGGAGAACTTGCTGTACATTTTCGCCATGCTGGCCGATGCCATAATAATCCACTCATCTGTGACAGTCCTGTAATATAAAACAATATGTCGTGTACTACCTATACGGTAGAAAAATAACAAATAAGCAATTTGTGCATATTTATTTTATAATGACCTGCAACTAGTACCCTCCGTTGGTAAGAGCCTGCTTTATTGAGATTGAGCCGCTTACCACAATTGAACTTGCTAATTATGCTCATAAAATTTTCTACATGATTGGTAGTTTCTGATGACAATCGATTTGTTTTTGCCATAACAAGCTCATTTGCAGCACAAATAAGGGCCCAAACAGCAGAGGCTTGCTTTTTCATATTTTCCACAAAATTTTCATCCTTTTCACCAGACTCTAAATATTTACAATAGTAAGATTTACACTTGTCATGCTGGCCAAATACATGTGAAGGACCATGTTGCAGGTCACATCTCATAGCAACTTTGTCATTTTTGTTGTGCATTATTATCTTTCTCGATATTATTGTTAGTTTTGACAATCTTGATTTGAATAGCTTTCTGCCATATAAAGGCAATTTTGTATTAGCCAGTATCTAAAATAAAATCAAAATAAACACACACACAGAACACAACAATTACACTAATTTACAAGTAATAAAGAGTTAGGTACTCAAATGCCTATTCACACACCTTGTAGAGTGCACTTGTGTAATTTTTAATAACATGATTTTTACACTCTGTTTTTCTTATTTTTGCCTCATAAGACACCTTTTCTTTTAAATTAGCAAAGACAGATGAGTCTCCATCACCAACAAATGATAAATATTGCACACCATGCATTTCCTCAGATTTTTGAAAGCCCTCGACTAAAATATCAGATTCCATGCCCGTTGACGAGCCAATATAGTTTTTAAAACACTTATGTGTTGGAACATCTTTATGACTCTTTTCATATAATTGGCAAAAGTAACAATACTTGTTTTTTATACCCAAAATTTTCTATGATTTTCAAGGCCAAAGGCCCAGCGAAGCACATGTTGTATTTCAATAATTCTATTGCCTGTTAGACCCTTCAAGTTGCCATCGACTGTTTTCTCAACTGTCAGTTGGAGACATGATACAGTTGGATCAATCACTGGCCAATTTATATCTAAAGCTTCAGTTTCAGAGCTAACTATAGTTGATGGGGGGCATTTTTGTGCGTCAAAAGTAGCTTCTTTATGGTAAATTGGTACTTGTCTCTCATAAGTTTTGACACTGTATTTTAAAAATAATAAGGAGATTAAAATATTTACGTAAAAGGAATAATAATTATTTTAGGTAGGTATCTTAAGCCGCGTTGACACTATCAAAGTATGCTTTGACAAAGTAGATTTGACAAAGTAGCTTTGTTCAAAGTTCACTTTGATACCTATTGACACTAACATAGTTCACTTTGATCATTTTCTTCATTCTTCAAGATCGAAAGATGTCGGACCAGACAGATTTATTGCTAAATGGTGTCGGAAATTGTAGCAGACTTGTTAATAGAGAGCTAAGACGGGAAAAAAAAGAAAATGTCGCAGAAGAAGAAGTGTTTGGACGCGCCCTTGGATTCTACGCCGCAATGGACAGGGAGCATCTAACAACTTTCTTCGAGAAGTAGAACAGGAAGACCCCGCTACGTATAAAAATCATTTAAGGCTGAATAGCGAACAATTTGACTACCTCCTAAGTAAAGTCGAGACGAACATACAAAAAGAAGATACTATTTTAAGACCAGCATTACCTGCAAAACTTAAATTACAAATAGTCATGAGATATTTGGCAACTGGTGATAGTTTCTCGTCCCTTGAAAGTAGTTTCCGTGTTCCTAAGAGCAGTATATCTAAATTTCTGCCGTCAGTCTTAGATGCCATCTATGAAGCGTTAGAGGAATACATTCAGGTAAATAAAAAAAGGAAAACACTAAATTTTTTATCATTTATTTAAAAAATACAAATTAAAGTAGAAGCTGTGAAACATCAAACCGCTTAAAACCCATCACATCATCATACATTGCAGTAAAAGTATCTTGGACGTTTTAGTTGGCTACGGCTGGCTCTTTAAATCTTAAATCTATAATCATTCTTCATAAAAACCTCCGATGCTTCTTATTGCTTCGCCTAATGGATCGTTACGTGGCTGTGATGCCGGTGCCTGGGATGTAAGAATTGATGACGACTCTTCTTGATTCTCTTGATATAGCAGTATTGATGGTGATTCTTCTTGATTCATTTGAGATATCAGTATTGATGGTGATTCTTCTTGATTGTCCTGTGACCAAATACTTTTCAAAATATGCTCCGGTATTTCAATGGTGTAGTCGCCATCGCCAGTATTTGTAGAAGACTTGTTCTAATCGCTGTTCATAAACGGATTTCCTCTTTCGTTTTATTAACTCCAAAATATCTGATTCTAAATCTAGAGCATCCATGATAGGAAGTTGCCTTAGCTGACTAGCAATATTCTTTCCAAAGTAAGAAAATTCATCTTCTGTTTCCTTATTATTAGACAACACTTGGTCTTTTATACTCTGAAGTTTATCAATTGGCTTTTCAATGCGGTCTACATTACTTCGTTTCTTGGTCCTAATATTCTGAGGCTTTACGAATGGGTCATGTGAAATTGAAGCTGCTGAGGATGAAGCTGCTGAGGGTGAAGCTGGTGAGGGTGAAGCTGATGAGGGTACGTGTGCTGTTGCCGGTGAGCCTATTTCTTCTATTGCAGGAGAAGTTGGTATATCTGGAGATGGACTTGTTGGTATATCCGGAGAGCTTATCTCATTCCGATCAGAGTCCGAATTGATCTGTAAAAAAAGATAAGTAGGTGCTTTTATTGACCTTTTTAATGTATTTTTCAGATTCCAAAAACAACAACAGAATGGGAGACTATTGAAAGGGGATATAGCCATCGATGGAACTTTCCTTCATTGGATGGTAAACACGTCAATATTCAACAACCAGAACACACTGGAAGTGATTTTTTTAACTACAAAGGTTACTTTAGTACTGTACTTCTAGCCCTTGTGGATAGCAATTACTGTTTTATATATATTGATGTGGGAGCTCAAGGAAGAATGAACGACAGTACAATATTTAACAACTCGTCATTGAAAACGAAAATAGAGAATGACACACTAAATTTTCCTACTTGGGGTGTACTTTTGGGAGATGAAGCCGTCGCTTTAAAAAATTATCTGATGAAACCCTATTCACGTCGGTTGCCGTTGTCAACTGAAGAAAAAGTCTTTAACTACCGCCTGTCACGAGCCAGAAGAATCGTCGAAAATGCCTTCGGGGTGATGGTGATGAAATTTCGGATTTATCGCACTCCTATATATGTATCTCCTGCTAAAGTTGATAAAATTGTAAAAGCAACCTGTGCTCGGCACAATTGGCTGATCAAAACGTCACTGCGTTCATATGCACCTTTGGGAACAATGGATACTGAAGAAAGACCTGGCCAATGGAGGCTAGATCCCAGTTCTAGGTATATAAGAAACCTTGAAAATCAGGGCAGCAACAACTATACGCATATAGCAGAACAACGAAGAACCAATTATAAAAATTACTTTATGGGAGAAGGAGCAGTTCCGTGGCAAAATAGCAGAATATTTTAGATATCAAACATGAAATTTAGTTACACTATGTACTTCTGTAATAACTTATAAGTACCTACATAAACATAATAAACAAAATAATATTTGAAAATAACTACTAAGTTTCATTTAATTCAGACACAGGATAGGGCAAGGTTAACAGATAACCAAAACAACAGTCCTTAGAGTATTTAAGCAACAGTCACTTTAATTAATGAAGATAAAGGGTGTCCGCGAAACAATTTTCGAATTTAAAATTAAGTAATAAAAGATTCACAGGTTTTTATATAATCGTTTTTATTTTAAAATAAAACATACAAATGCGGATTTATGTTTTGAAAATAATTGAAGTTAAATGTTTACCACGGAGACGAACACACTCATTTAAACGAAACACCATATTTGTGAAAACTTTTTTGCAAGTTTCTTGCGAAATTCCTCTGATTTCGTTGCGAATATTTCTTTTCAGTTGCAATAAATTTCGCGGTTTGTTAACGTAGACTTTAGATTTAAGAAATCCCCATAAAAAAAAGTCCGCAGGTGTTAAGTCTGGCGATCTGGGGGGCCATGGGATATCACCATAACGACTTATGACTTTTTCGGGGAAAATGCGCCTCACAATGTTCATTGATGCTCGCGAAGTGTGTGGTGTAGCACCATCCTGTTGAAACCATGTCGATCCGTTTACCCATTCATTGTTCTCCAACTCAGCTTCCAAAAAGTTTTCCAACATAGACGAATAGGTTTGGGAATTGACGGTTATTGTTTGGTGTCTATCGTCTTCAAAAAAATAAGGCCCGATAATTCCTTTTGCACTTATTCCGCACCAAACGGTCACTTTTTCTGAGTGCTGCGGCTTTTCATGCAATTCTTCTGGATTCTCGGTGGCCCAATATCGACAATTTTGTTTATTTGCCGACCCGTCCAGTAAAAAATGTGCTTCATCCGAAAAGATAATGTTTTCATAACCCCGAGGACGAGGAAATCTGCCGAGCATGGTTCTAGCGTATGTCAACCGCAATCTATAGTCACTTTGTTTAATTTTTTGAGTGATTTGAATTTTGTAAGGATGAAATTCCAAATCTTTCTTAATAATTTTGTGCACAGTCGTTTTTTTCAAATTCAGTGCTGCAGAACGTTTTCTTAGTGAAAGACGTGGATTTGCAATAACATCACGACGAACTGCTTTAATTGTTTCGTCAGTTCTCACAGTTCGCGATACACCTGGCCCGTGTCCCACTACAGGTCCTTGTTCACGAAAACTTCGCACCCACTTGCCAATAAGTTGCGTACTAGGACAATCCCGTATACGCCGAATATTGAAATGTCTTGCGAATATCCTGCGCGCCGCCACGGGAGAATCGTTATTTTTAAAATATGCCTCTACAGCAAACGCACGATGCTCCGCCGACCAACGATCCATGGCTACTAAAATCCGCACGACGCGTAAGTGTAATGAATACGCCTCCCCCCTCCGACGATACCCCGCTCGCCGTTTATTCAAATTCAAAGTCGAAAATTCTTTGGCGGACACCCTTTACATACAAACATACATACACATGTTCTCATTTATAATATTAGTACGAACTAGGGATAGGTAGGTACTTACCACATTTGTAAAAGTATTCCTCGATTTGACAACTCCAGATAAAAATCTGTCCGCCACTTCGTACCACGGCAGAGATTGCCATCTCTGCCGTGGTACGTCCACCCCGGATCCAGTGCCCTGAGATTTTTTTATTTTCGCCTTTTCTTGTGTGTACGTAGTACAGTACGTATTTTGTTAATTTTGCTGATAATATCTTGAGTAGTAATATAGTCGATTTCAAGATTTCTTACAATACGTTCTAGTGCAGCGTTTCTGGCATCCTTGTTCTTGTAAGTTTTGAGCCGCACATCCCAAAGAACAGCTTCTGCCTTGTATAATTCGACGAATTTGAAAGTATCGCGTTCACTCCATTTTCTTTTATTGCGAAATGCCACCGTTTTTGCAGTTGACGCCATTTTGATTTATCAACTGACATCCAAGTAGGCTTGGAAAAGTTGAACGCGGTCCAAGTCCACTTTGATTAGACGCCGTCATCCAAGTGCGCTTTGATAAGTGTTGCCATGATCAAAGTAGCGTCCAAAAAGCCGTCAAATCTACTTTGTCCAAGCATACTTTGATAGTGTCAACGCGGCTTAAGGAAATTATAATATAACCTTGGAGTTTTTGCATTATCACTTTGAAACGTTTCATTCTTCTTTGATTTTTTACGCCATACATCTTCACGATTGAAAATTATGCAACTTTTGTAATACAAACAAAATTCGGTCAGAGCCTCAGAGGGAGGCAATAATTATTATTGAATTCCTAATGCATTAAATATTTTTTTAACTTACGATGTTGAAACACTATGATGGCGCTTTAGTTGAGCCGTAACTCTTTTTCTGCTTTTTCTTGGACCTGAATACTTATGTTTTTTGTAACTCGCAATTGATGTCGGATTCATGGTGCTGGTGCACGCTATTTTCACAAGCTTTTGTGTAAGTTTTCTCCGCGAACTCTAGCTACTCGAAACTAAAATAGGTCAAAACCCAAATAATACAAGTTTTTGTTTATATTATATTTCAAAACCACAATTAATTACGTATGTAAAGTAAATAAACAAAACCGGGAACGACAAATTAGATTGACATTTGTTTGATAGCCACCAGCAATAATCATAGGTGTGTCGTGTGAGTGTTGCCACTTTACTGGGTACATTTTTCACTAATTTCGTCACTGCTCTACAATACAATATTCAGAAAACAATAATTATGCTTTTTGTAAAGACAAGTTTAATGCCGATCTTATCTGTTTTAAATATAACTAGAATAAATAAGACAGCCAAGCATAGGCCGTCAACAAGGTATAGAATAAAGAAGACAAATTATCGAGTTATCTTTCAGCACGTTCATAATTAGTAATTACCTATGAATATTAGATTTGTTTTACTGTTTTTTATATTATTTTACAAAGTTAAAAATAAAATTTAATATAAAAATCAAAATGCACTAAAATGCTACAATTATTTATAAAGCGTATTACTATATACACAATTATTTTACAGATTACCAAAGTATAATGTATGATAATTGAAATAATAATGTGATTTCGATATTACTCAAGTTTACTCAGTAGTTTTGAAAAAATCTCAATTTTTAAGGGAGACACCCTCATCTGGCAATACTTTTCACAAAACTGCAAAGTATAAAAATAAGGTCTCTGATCGCGAGAATACGCGAGCATAAGATCGGCAACGTCGCATGCAGCTCTTGATCAAGTCGGCAACGTCGCAAATTCGTGTATAGTTACACGCTAGAGACTACACACACATGCGTAATTTATAAGATTTTTCATCGTCTGATATAATATCTCTGACATTATAAATATGAAATTTTATTGATTTTGCGAAAATAAGTATCCCAAAGTAATTCCCTACGCAAATATCGAGGCATATCTACTAATATTTAGCTTGTGAATGCCGATTTATTTTTGTATGAAAAACGAACCACCTTAAGTAGAATTTCTTAGGTCAATTAGGATATCTGTGTACATAAAATCAATTATAAATTACTGAAACTGAAAATAATTATGTTTTTACGGGTGGGAAATTATTTCCCTTTGCCTGTTCATGACCAACCAAGGTGGGAAATTATTTTCCTTTGCCCGATTACGTCTATTTTATAAATAAATAGACTAGTTGGTTGCTCTGACTCTACTTTTGAATTTATTTTCTTCAATAAATGTGCACAAAATTATTTAAATTAAAACGAGCTTATGTATCAGTATGCGAATAAAGTATCCAATAAACAATAAAATACCTAATATTCTAAAGTTATTTATTAAAAAAGACATTAATCAGACAAATGAAACTGTTTGAAACACTCCTGCGGACATAATGCCACTTTGCATGTGGAGCACAAGATATTGGTGCGTTTTTCTTTATTTTTTGTGCTGCAGAATCGGCACCTCTTGTAGGTAGCGCCTTTTTCGGGGAGATGCACGCCAACGTTTTGGAGTCGAATTGCATTTGGAACACCAAAATTGTCCCCTTTATTATTTTTAAATACTATAGAGTCTACTTTTGGTGTCACTGTAATTATTGATTAGGCCTCGCGCCAACCGTAGCCTATAATCCTTATGCGAGTCTCTTGTAATTTTATGGATAGTTGTGTACGTTATGTATGAATTTATTATGGCAGCATCAAACAAGAAAAAAAATAACCTCATCCAAAATTTCCTACTTTTGCGATTAATAGGATATGACGATCTGAAATGATCGAAACGATCGACACCCCCATAGAGCGCGTATAATCGGCAATTGCTTTTGGACACAAGGTGTCTGTTCTGGTGCCATCGTTTTGTGTTCTTTTTATAAAGACTACATCCTTAGGATTGTGTGCTGTGGTGAGCACAGATACTTCTCGGGTATCCACCCATTTTATTGCGGATACCGGTGATGCAGTTACAGCAGCGAATTCGAGTTTCCTTAAGCGCATATTTCTGGTCTGAGTATTCTTGATTATGTCTGGTAGTTCCTTCCGGTTTGTGCGTACTGTTCCCACTGCATAAACACGTTTCATATATAAATCATCAAGTAAATTTACTCCGGTAAAAAAGTTATCAAAAGCCAATAACGTGTTGACTGGCAAGTTTTGACTAAATTTCCAAATAATATTGTATCCTAGGCCTTCATGTTCCATGTTATCCTTTGCCAGTATATACCTCAAACTGATAAAGGTATCCAGTTTCGGCGTCGCATCTAGCACACACCTTATATCCACGCTTAATCGGTTTCTTCGGCATATACTGTTTTAAAGAGCATCGCCCCTTAAATTTCACCATACTTTCATCTATGGACTGAACACTCGAGTTAGTAGTTTGTTTCTGAAAAATGTTATTTAGTTATTCTATAAATGGTCTTAACTTGTATAATTTGTCAAAGTTAGGGGAGTTTCTGGATGGCGCTAGAGAGTTGTCATTTAAATGTATGTTTTCAGTTATTTCCTTGAATCGTTTTAGTGTAAAAATTCTAGATATCTCTGGGTTATTATAGAATGGATCTGTTGACCAGTAATATTCCATATTAGGTAATGAATTAAGTCCCATCATAATTAATATACCTAAATAGGCAGCTATATCGTCGTCTGTTACGTCAGACCAGTTTCTGCTCGCATTTTGGTGTGCATATTTATTGGTCTCTTCGGTAATTTTCGTTATAAGGTATCTCGGAAAGAAATTGTTAAATATTTCTCTTGGTTGTGTTTTGTGGGTATAGATTGACTGGGGTATAATTTTATTCGCAAAGTCTGGAATTTTATGAATATGTTCATCAATCTTCCACTCACGAGGATTATTGTTGAGCCTTTCTATTCTCTGAATTCTAATAGGGGGTCTTGCAGGGGTGTGTTGGTCGTTAGAAACCGGTCCCGTTGGTTCATTCGACAGAAGCAAAGATGGTGAAGCATGTGCAGAAGCTGTACTTGTTGGGTTAGTTGGCAAAAGCAAAGAAGACGTAGTATGTGGTGATGAAGAGACAGAAGCACCTTGGCTGGATGTTGAAATGCCTTGTAAAATTTCTACGAGTGAGGATGTAGGCACCTCCTCTTTGTTTGGAGCAGGGCTGTCCAAACTATACACCTTCGCGGGCTAATTAAATTTCATACAAAAGCTGGAGGGCCAGAAAAATATTTTCAGTTGACAAGTAAATAAAATACAGGGTAATTTTGTCTTTCTATGTTTATTGATTTTTTGTTAATTATCTTTAACAATAGTATCGATATCCACGTCAACATTCGTTGTTGCCAGGCGCATTGCATGAAGAAGCGATTTATCTGACAGTGAAGATCTATACTTGGATTTTATAAAATTCATTGTTGAATATGCACTTTCACATAAATAAGTGCTGCCCATCATCGATCCCATTTTCAAGCCAAAATTTTTTAGCTTGGGGAAACAGTCGGCAAGGATCTTAAAAAAATCCATTCCTGTCTCTTTTCTACCCTTGAAAAAGGGATCTGACTGAACGTCACATAATTCTAACTGGTATTCAGTCTTTACGCTTGTTATTTCAACTGTTAATGGATTCGTAAAAAGAGATAAATCGCTCTCTAATCCTTTGAAATCAGCAAAACGCCGCTCAAATTCAAATATTACCTCGTCGATATACTGGATAAAATTGCATCCTTCTATTTCGCTATAAAGTTCTTTGCAACATGGAAAAAAAGAAAAATCGTTTTGTTCCAGTGATGTTTTGAATAATCCCAGTTTATTTTTGAATCCATTAACATATCCATACAAGTTGGCTATATTGTGTTCTTTGCCTTGTAATTTTAAATTTAATTCGTTCAAATGTTGTGTCATATCAGTTAAAAATGCAAGATCAGCAAGAAATGCAGGATCTTGCATTTTAGTTTCCATATCAGTTGTATCAGATTTTATTTCATTTTTAAGAAATATGGGAACTTCTTTCCGTAAAGCAAAAAAGCGCTGCAAGCACTGACCAGCACTTAACCATCGGATTTCTGAGTGCAATAGCAGATCTCCGTATGTTGCGTCAATTTCAGTTAAAAAGTTACGAAATTTACGATGACTCAAAGCTTTGTTTCCGCCTCTAATAAGATTTGTTATTTTAACAGCTATTTTCATGGCATTCATTTGGCGCAAAGATTTTCCACATAAGGCTTCTTGATGTATGATGCAATGGATTAATGGGCAGTCAATGCCATTTTGTTTTAAAAGTCCCGTTAGTCCTGTAACGTTTCCAGTCATTGCTTTTGCTCCATCGGTCACAATACAAGAACATTTTGAAACCCACCGTATTCCATAACAGTTTTATTAACAGCTTCAAAGATATCACTGCCTTTAGTTGAGCCATGTAGTGGCACTAAATTTAACATTTCCTCCGTGATTGAAAAATCTTTCGAAATGCAGCGAATAAAAATTATTAATTGACCGATATCTGTCTGGTCGGTACTTTCATCCAAACATAATGAATAATATTCACATTGTACAATGTAATCACATAATTTTTTCGAAACATATTCGCCCATATCATCTATTCGTCGCGCAACTGTTTGGTGAGATAACGCTACGGATACAAATTTTTGCGCCAATTTCGGCTGCATGAAGCGATGAGCCATGGCAATTGTGCATTGTTTTATAAAAACTCCATCGCTGAATGGTTTTTTAGCTTTGGCTAATTGCAAACAAACTTCATAAGAAGCAGCCAAACTTTGTTCATTGTCTGTATTTACTTTTGAAAAAAAACTTGTCTGTTGCATTAGTTTTTTCTTATGCTCAGCCACAACAATTTTCCTTGCTTCACCATAAAGGACATGCCTTTATATTTTTCTTCGTGTAAAGTAGTATAATGACGTTTAACATTGTATTCTTTACTCACAGATAAAACTTGCATACAAATCATACACTGAATTTTATTATTGTTGTTGCATATAAAATAGTCAAGTTCCCACCTCTCATTAAATACTCGATGTTCATCACTTAATTTTCGCTTCTTCGTAGACTTAAAGGCATTATCCAAAACAATTGAAAATAAAAATTTAAAATAAACTAAAATAATTGACAAATCTAAAAAGTTGACAAAAATAAATCCCCATTTTTATATATATATATATAGTGACGCAAAATGGAGTTGCTAATGGACAATGGGAACTATTTTCCCACTTGCAAGTATGTATTTCAAATGAATCAAAACCACATAAACACTACGTTTTTGCACTGAAAATCATAACAAAGCTACACAGAATATAATAAATTGGTACATAACAAATCAAATATCTACTTACCATAATCTTTTTTGAAGAAACTGCAGATTTATGTCTCCACTATGTGAAAATCGCGCAATTTTTTCAAAACTGACATTTATTTGATTCTGACATTGACACTTGACACTTGAAAGGGCTGGGTTGCTAGTAAGATAATGTTGTAATTATCTTAGATTCTATTTGTGTAAAAAAACATAAAAGGTTGCCATTTCAAAAATATTCGGAATTTTAGCTAGATTGAGAGGGTGGGAAAATAGTTCCCTGTGCCCGATTAAGGTATAAACACCATTTCATCAGCCAAACCAGCCAAGAAAACTCTTTGCATAATAGGTGTTATGACAACACACACAGTTGGTTCTTCCTTTAAATATATCTTTACATTTACCTTAGACAACTCAATCTTCTTTCGTTTTAAAACTTCAATTGTATCACCGATGTCACGCGTACCGTAAGTTCGGCGGCGCCATTGTTCATACAGATGAGTAACTTGGCGGTCGCATGGATTTTTTTGCGCATTAGATAAAGTAATATACGCATTACTCTCACATTTTTCAATGATAGCTATTTCATGATACATTTTCGCTGCTGCAG